>OZ012735.1:620646476-621158976 GCA_963859935.3 Lathyrus sativus | reverse complement strand
GTAAAATTGTTATGCCTACGAGAAGCAGAAAAATCGTCCGGTCATTAGTCCACGTATTCCTAAAGCCACGTATTCCTAAAGGAATACATGGAATCCACCCTCAGAATCGCCAAAAAACCCTTTTTTCTATTTTTAATGAATTTTTTACTGTTTTTATAAAGTCGAAAAAAATCCAAAAAATTCTCATAAATGTTATTTTTCTTAATTAGCTTAATTCTGGTGTTATTTTATTTTTCTGAAATTTAAGTAATCATTTTCCATCATTGTGTTTGAGTCTGAGTCTGAGTTTGACTATCTACATAACTTGTTTGCTTCGGATACTGAACTTGATTTTGAAATGGCTGATAATAGAACCTTAAGGCAATTGGTTTCCCTTGATGTGAATTATAATGACTTGTGTATTGAATATGATGATGTTGTTGTTCCTTTTGAATTAAAATCTAGTTTAATACACTTTTTGTCAAGGTTTAATGGACTTGCAGGTGAGGATCCGAATAAACATATGAATGAATTTCAAATTGTGTGCTCTACACCTTCTGAACCTTCATTAGAGGACCTTGTCAAGCAAATGGCTATGAATGATCTCCAGTTCCAACAAAGGACCGATTCTAGCATTCAGACTTTGCAGACACAGATTGGACAGTTTGCCACTATAGTAAATACCATGCAGCAAGCTCAAGTATCAAACCAACTACCCGCCCAAACAGTAGTGAATCCAAAAGAGTTATTGTCTGATTTAGTTGATGATATTTATCCTGAGTTGTTATCTGATTTTCCATCTTTATTAGATTATGATGATACTTACTCTTGCGATTTATGTACTGACGCTAATGTTTGCTCTGTTTGTGCTGAGATTAATGCTGCCTTGCAGGGTGATTCTTTTAAGGATGTCGTTTATACAATCGAAACTATTGATATCACGGCTGCCCCAACCAAATATTCTTCTGAACAACCACCTTTTGAACCACTTCCTAAAGATTTATATTATTCATCAAAGCTTCAATTTGAGCAGGAAGAAAAGTTATTGCAGGAACATAAGAAGGGAATTCGATGGACCTTGGTTGACACTCGTAATTTTAGCCCATCCACGAGTATGCGTAAGGTCTCAATTGAAGATGGAAGAAAAGCAGTGAGGCAGCCCCTTAATCCCTTGATTCTTGATGTTGTGGAAACGAATACCACTTTCACATGCCCGTTCGACACTTTTACTTATCGAAGATTCTTCTTTGATCCTGGAATAAAAGTCGAAGGCACTAATAAATATTTCAAGGTCAATGGATACTACCCAAAGTTACTTTATAACATCCCCACTTTGGGAGAGGAGCCTGTAGAAGTTCTCTCTTTGGGAAAGGCTGCTTATATGATCACTTATCCACCTTGACTCATCGGGTGTGTTCTTTCCTTTCTCTCACTCTTATTTATATTTATGTTCTTTCATTGAGGACAATGTATGCTTAAGTGTGGGGGAGGGAAACCTTTGTTTTATTTGCTTGTTTTACTATTTTGTTTTGGTTTGTTTTCAGTTATAATAATAAAATAAAAAAAATTGCATCTTTTTGAAAGTTCTGGGCTATAGTCTAATTTGGGATTAGTTTGCGGAGACTTGGGAAAAATTCACAAGATCGGTATCATCTTAACACCGTAAGTCTCCTGCATATGGAAATTGATTTGAATTTTTATTATGGTTTAGCCTTGAATTTTCATTCTCTGACAGCTCTTGAGTAGTTTATTTCAGCAGTCAGCACCATCTCATACACATTCTACGCAGAGAAGCCGATGAATATAAGTGAGTGATCAAATTGAAAAGAAAAAATAAAAAGAAGAAAAAAAGAAAAGAAAATAAAAAGTTGAAATTTTTTTTATTACTCGTTAGTTGGTTCAGCGGTTTCTGGTGCTGAACTTGGTAGGGCGGAGTACGGTCCGATCCCCCGCAACTACAATTGAGTCGGCAATGGGTTATGCCACGTAAGTACCAGAACCCCAAACAAAAAGGATCAGAGTCACTAACCGGTCGCCTTGCTATGAGTGTATGGAGATAACGGGCTTAATGTGATTGCGCCTGAATGAAAAAGAGCAAAAAGGAGGAAGAATAAGTTAGGTTTCAGCATAATAACATGATTCGAGTCGATTTGTATATTCAGTAGGTTTATGACTGCACAATTGTGAATTAGTGTTCCTAAGATATCCTTAGTGTGTAAGATTAATACATATCGATGCAAACTTAACCGAAGAAGACTTGTAGCCTGGAATGAGTAACTGTTGATGTGTTTGTGCTTTCTTTGTTGTGTTTTATTTTAATTTTGCTCGGAGTGCAAAAGTTCAAGTGTGGAGGAATTTGATCAGTGCATATTTATGCACATTCTCCTATATTTTTACTTAGGCATTTATTTACTTTATTTTGATTATTTTTATGTTTTATTATGTTTTTACATTTTATTTTATTTTTGGTTTAATTTGATTTTCGCACTTTATTTTTCAGCTTTAGCAGTCTTCACGGAAACGATCATAACTGGAGTTCCGGGAATCCGTTTGAGGCGTTCTAAAAATCGCCGGAAAGCTAAGAGATAGAGCTACAACTTTCATGTTGGAGACAAAGTCAGATACGGAACATAGTTTCTCAGAATATTCATTGAAGTTGCAGCATTATGATATTGTTTTAGTTTTGGGTCATGTTTTGGGCCTGAGTTATATTTTCGACCCAGTTGGATTTTGAACTGGATCCATTGTTTGCCTTTTTAAGGAGAACTCGTGTTACTATTCACATTAGTCACTATTCACGAAAATATTGTTGAAGCTTGTACGATTGGAATGGAGAACTAATTCCTTAGAGTCAATCTGCTTTAATCGTGTTCCAACGCTTTGAGGTTTATACTTTATCAATTTAATTTGTTTCTCTTTCAACACTATTATATGAATTGCATTTGCTTAATCTGTTAGTTTATAGAATTGTTTTGATTAAATTCGTATGATTGCATCCTTAACTTTTATTCGTCGTTACGTCGCTTTGTCGTTAATTCGCGTTTATAATTCGTGTTTGCTTAATTCACGAAAACTTAATCCGTTTGCTTAATTCGGAATACAGGATTGTTAATCTAGTTTATATCTTTTGCACTTGTCAATTGACATAGGAATCGAATAGAGATCGAAGCCGCTTAGGAAATTGGTAAGGTAGAAACCCGTGATAAGCCGGAACAGAAAACAGTAGATTGACTTATTTTGATAATCATTTATTTTAACCGCTTAATTGCAATCTCTTTATTTAATTGATCATAACCAAACAAACCCTCTTTTTATTCGATTAGTAATAATCAAGAATCCTTGAGAACGATATTCTGAGTATTGTCGCTATATTGCATTTTTACAAAAACACTCGTTTTGATCTACGCGACAGCGCATCACTTATGTTATTTCTTTGTTTAAAATTTTTGTTGTTTTAATTATTTGTGTGATGTTACTTTAATAAAAAAAATTATATTTAATTGTTTGTAAATTATTTTCAGTTTTAATTTGTATAAATATTGAAAAATACCAAAAAAAAAAAATTTATCATTTATTTCTTTAACATTTTCTTTTTTAATTTATTTAGTTATTTGGAAATATGTTTAAAAAATATTTTTAAAAAAATTTATTATTAATTAATTTAAATATTTTATTTAATATTGATTTATTAAATTATTAATTAATCTTATTAATAATTTATATTTAAGTTGGTTAATAATTCTTGTTGCCCGATTCTATTTGTGATTGATTTGTTTCCATGTTTTGAGCCCGTTCCTGATTTAGTCTTAATGCTTTTCCATGAATAATCGGATTGATCTCACGATACTTTGTTGTGACTGTTTGAGGATTTTACACGATATTTTGTCGTGTGTGTATTCTTTGTCTGTTGATTTTTATGTGTTGATGCCATTTACATGATGTTTTGTCGTGTATGTCATTGATTTTTGTCTGTGGATTTTACATGATGTTTTTCCGTGTATGCCCTGTTGATTGCATTTGATGTTCTACACGATGCTTTGTCGTGACTGTTTATGTTTTCCATGATGCTTTGCCGTGATTGTACTTTATGTTTATGTTTTCTCGCAATGCTTTGTCGCGTATCTTTGTTTGTTTATACATGATGCTTTTCCATGTATCTCTGTTGAATTTTTGTTGTTTGATTACCATGATTCTTTGCCATGTGTATTTTGCGATATCTTATCTGTTTGACCATATATGATGTTTTTGCCATGTATCATATCTGTGTCTTTATTTGATGCCATTTACATTATGTTTTTCCATGTAGCTGTTGCTTTATTTTTATGCCTTGTTGACCTAATCCAAGGGAAAAGGATTGTATGTTAACTCATTGTCATTGTGCACGTGTTGCATCTTTGTTTCTTTACCTGTCTTTACTGTTGTACTTGGTTCTTAAAACCTAAAATTGTATTTCTGAACTACGATTGCTCTGACTTCCTATTAAGGATACGTAAGCATAGGATTGTGTGATCCTAGCGAGCTACCTTTGTCTTTTTTCCACCTTTTCTTTTTTACTTTGACCATCTTTCACCTTTAGCAAACAATTTTTGTCAAAACACAAATATTTTAAGAGGTTTCTGTAGAGTACTACAGATGATTTGGGTGCTAGTACCTTCCCTTATTATAACCAACCTCGTACCTTTGTTATCTCTTTACTTAGCTTTAGACCTTGCTTGTTTCTTTGCATTTTTACTTAGGATTTTTGTTCGATCTTTTCTCCCTTCCGTTGGAAAAATAAAATTTCGGTGGTGATATGTTATCTTTGCGAGCCAAGATGATCACATAGCTTTGGTATCCGATTCTCATCACGACACAGACCAAGGTGTTGCACCCCAAGATTTGCTCAACTTTTCTTCACCTAGCTTGTGTTTCATTTCATTCACATCTGCATTATCATTTGCATTTCATTGGCATGTAGATGGACTTGAGGTATTGAGAGAGCTCATGAGAAGTGTTGAAGATCACTTTGAGGCCTAGACAGGTTATTGTGCAAGATTAAGAAGGCTCAGCCATGAGTGGTGCAACTAGGGTTTGACTGGGTCAACCCTGAGTCAACTGATGATTTGGAGGAGGTTGAGACCTAATTCAAGAGCCATGTGATCATGGTGTGATACATTGATATGTTATGAGGATGATTCCAAGGTTAACTCATCATGATTGAAGAGTGTGAGAAGTTTCAAGCTCGGGTTTCTAAGGCTTGACAGTGTAAAATCCCCTAGTTTGACCCCTGTCTTCAAGGCAATTTAGCTCAAGATGTGATTGTCATCTCATCTTACCCCCAACATGAATGTTATAGAGAATGCTCTTAGCTTTAATTTAAGTGCTAGAAGTACTTGATAGGATTTGTAAAACTCAAGTTATGACTTTGACAAGTTACAGGTCATCTGAGGTATGTGAATTTGGAGCTTGAAAGTTACCCAACTTGCATCAAACCTTTGCCCAAGAAGGATGATTCCTATGAACTTTTGGTCAACATGAATGTTGTTCCTTATCCTCTTAGATTTCTATAGAGTACTAGAAGTCCTTGATAGGATTTGTAGAACTCAAGTTATGGCTTTGACAAGTCAAGGGCATTTTGGTCATTTGAAGATTATAGGTCATTTCAAGCATAAGGCCATAACTCCTATTTCCAAGCTTCAAATGGGAAAATGTTCAACATCAAATTTGTTCAAAATGATGTTTTAAGGCTAGTTAAGAGTTCATGAGATGTTGGATTTGCTTATAGCTCAAAGTGGCAAAAATGACCTAAAATGAGGGTATAAGTTAAATGAACCAAAGTTGGAAATTGATACTTTTGATCTACACATCCAAACCAAGGCATGTAATAGGTCATTTTGACTCTAAAAAGCATTTTAAGAACATTGGTTTAGCCACATTTTTGAATTGAGGTCTAATTTGTGGACTTGCTTTGAAAAGTAGTTACTTACATCTTAAGTAACATGTGCAAAACTCAAATTCAAGGCATGATCAAGATCCCTTGCAAGCCAAACACTTCCAAAATGTCATGAGGGGAGAAATTGGAAGGAATTGAGATTGGTTTCAAGCTGTTTGCAGAGTTGTGCACACCATGGCATATAAGTGAACTTCTCATGTCATGAGAGATTGAATTTCTCATTGGAAGGATCTAGAGGGTTCTAGATCATCCACACATGTTCTATATATTGAGTAGAAGAGGTTCAGATGAAAGGTTGGTGATGATTGAAGGAGAGAGCAGAGGTTGAGATTGAGATTTCATTGCTTGCAACTGAATTCGGTTACATCATTTCACTTACTTTCCATCCATTTTCTTGATTGCAATCTCTTCCATGGATGCTAGGGAATGATTCCAGATCATAATCAAAGGGAATTCGTGGCTAATTGGTGTTCTTGAGCTCAGATTTCTCCACCTGCAACTCAGATTCAAATCCAAGAATTGAAGCCATTTCAATCAATTCTATTGCATACAGAAGCTTGGAAGTGATTCACTGAAGGAGTCTGGAGCATTTGAGGGCTTGATTTGAGGTCTTCCTACTTCTGTGCACGCGAAATTTTCAGGTTGGTAACCTTTGATCTCTGGTTTGTTTTAGGTAGAATCAATACGAATTAGGATGTTAGATGCATTGTAGAACGGTGTAGGAAGATTTTCAGATAGTTAATTTGAGAATTAGTGACCAATTAAGGATGTTGCCATTTTCGGTTGAGAATTGGTTCTTGCGAATCTTGAGGTTTCAGAGAGAATAAAGGGCATGAATGAATTCGTGAGGAAATTTGGGACAAGTTTCATGTATAGACCACTTGCAATGGAGGATCCTAGAGAGAGTTAGGGTTGGGGATGATGACCGGAGCACCACCGGTGGTGGCCGGAGCTGCGCGCGAGGTTCAGAGAATCAAAAGGTTGAAGATGACTTTAGAGCTCTTGGATTTGGGTGGACCTTTGACTGGAGAAGTGATCCAATGGCCACAAATGTGTTTCGTTTTGTGAAGGATCTGAGTTTTAATGAAACACATCGTTTCATTTAGTTGCTGATTCTGGGCTTAGTGAATTGGTTGATACCTGCACCCCCTGATGGCCCAATCCATAGAATGAACTGATTCCTATTACTATCTGCACCGTGCATTTATTATTTTCTTTTGATTTTCTTTATATTTTTTTATTTTATTCATGGTTCTTGATAAAATCATAAAAAATGGAAAAATGATCCAATTAACCCCATTCTTTTTGCATTAGATTCATGATAGGGTCTAGTATTTTTTAGATAAAAAATATTTTTATTTCATACATTTTCTGATTTTATGGGAATTTTTACATTTTAATTGATATTAAAATAGTCATGTTTGATACTTGATTTTGTGGAATTTTGTGTGATCATGTGATGATGATTTTGATCTTGATTTTTTGTGAGTAGTTAGCATAGATATGCATGATCCCCATAGATGTTTCTCACATTTTTGTGATGAACATAAGTGGTAGTTTAGGTTGAAACCTTTAGAAGCTCCATTTTTAGGGTTTATGGTTGATACCTTTGGATTTAGTACCTAATTTTAGGACTTAATAGATGATCTAGTCCTTGGTTTTTGTAGGAGGCATTCCTAATTGAATTAGGATCCCTTACGAATTTTTGTAGAAATTTATAAAATAGTTTACTATTTTTTATTGATTTTAGTTTAGGTGCTAGTTTTAGATGATTCTAAGGCACTAACTCAACTAGATTAACATCTTTAGTTCCCTTAGATTAGGGATTTGCTTTGCTTGTTCTTGGATGATGATGAAGACAAGTTGAAGATGCATTGGATGGCTTGAAGAGGCTTGGATTTGAAGATCTTCCATTCTTTTGGTGTAGTTTGATTAGGTTAAGATTAGGGTTTTGTAGGCAGAGCTTCTAGATAGTTCTCTTTCTTCATAAACATGGAATGTGTTGATCAATTCCATTCTTCCCTATGATGCAAGGTACCTTTGTAAAGGCCTCATCCCTAATTTGGTAGGATGTGTGGCTCTTTGCAAATTGGTAGAACCTTTGAGGGTCCCTTTCTCTGATGACAGGATGCTCAGTGGTGACCTTTGGTCTTCACTCTGCTACCAACCATCCAAACTTTGCTCTTGATAGATGCATCTTTCTCCCTTGTTAGAGGATGGAGTTCCTTGCTTGAAGAAGATTGAAGGATGAAGTTGACACTTCCATATGATTGGAGATTACCTTGAGAAGCTGAAGCTTGAAGCTTGAAGACCAAGTTGATACTGGTAAAGAAGGGGAAGCTTGAAGCTTGAAGACCAAGTTGAAACTTGTGAAGAAGATCCAATTGAGATTGAGTGAAGAGCTGAGGCATTGAGAGCCTGAAGGAGTCAAGTTGATACTTGTAGTTAGGAGTGAAGCCGGAGGGTAGAATTGACTGAAGAGCTGAAGCTTGGAGAAGAGAGAACAAGTTGATACTTATGTTTGGTGGGTTGAAACCTTGGAGGAGCAAGTTGATACTTGTTATTGAGGATGATAGCCTTGAAGGGTGGTTGAGGACTGAAGACTGAGCTGCTGTCAGAAGATTGCTTTGCTGTGGAAGCTGTTGATCTGCTTTCTTTTCTTGTCTGTTTTCTTTTCTGTACTGATGTGCCTTGTTTGACTTGCTTGATGCATTAGAATAAGTCCATATATAGACTGAAGTAAGCTAGGAGCATGATTGCACTAGAGGTTGAGTTGCTCCCTCTGCTTGTATTTTACTATATGGCTTTTCTTGCGGGTATTCGGTAGAGCCCAGCTCCCTTGCCCATGTAGTTTGTGTTTGCTTGATAGCATTTTACTTCTTCTGCATGATTGCAGTCTATGTTGCTTGATAGCATGTTTTGTTTTCTGTATGATTGCAGTTATTCATATCTGGCTTGAGGTTGAGATGAGCTTGTGGAGGCTGATGCCCCACACACATTTCCTCCCTCACTTGCATTGCATGCATTTTACTGTATATCTGTTTACTGTTTAAGTTGATGCTTTATCTGTTCCTGTTTATCATTGACATGATCCCCCAGGAATCTCACTTCCTTAGATAAGGAAGTGATGATAGAACTTTAGGTTGAAACCTATGCATGATAACTTCTAGGAGTTCCCTGTTTCAAACTTCAACCATAGGATGAATCTTTGGCATGACAACAGTAGGACTTGATAGTCTCCCTTTAGTTGATCCTATTCTCTTCTCATCTCAAAACAGCTTAAGATACAGTAATCATGAATGATTTCTTTCGTACGTTACGAGCCTTAAGCTATCTGAGAAAGGGTTGTTGGAGAGTTTCTTTTCAACAGTCCGGATGTTTAGTATGGCACCCTTTGGGTGACATGCGACGCATTCACTCTCAGGTCATAGTCTTTAGTGCGATTGAAATTGCAAACACAATAAAAAATAGTTCTTTCGTAAAAGACAGAAAACAAACTTCAAACCTTTTTTTCCCCGTGGGCCCATAATTCGAAGGAAGCTTTTCTGAAGAAAAGAGTGTCGTTAAACTTCAGCGCCACCGTAAACAGGCTTTGTCCCTAACTGCTGGAACTGCTGTTTAACCTTACTCGATAAAACAGATGAATCTGAATTCCCGTAAGCCGTATTATCCCGAACTACGTCAGCTCTGATCTCTCAAGCCTGTTGAGAGTACGTAGGCACAATACTGACGTATTGGCGAGCCACCTTCCCCCATCACCCGTAGTTAGGCGAACTACGTTGACTCTGATTTCTCATTCTCTGATGAGAATACATAGGCATAAAGCGCGATGCTTTGCCGAGTCATTTTCTTTTCTTTTTCAGACCAGCCTTGATAGGTAGATAGATAAAACCAACTCGTCCAGTAAACACAAACAAGCATGGATCCCGTCGAGTACGACGGACGTGAGGGGTGCTAATACCTTCCCCTTGCGTAACCGACTCCCGAACCCAGACAACGGTTGCGATGACCTTGTCTTATACCTTTTTGTCAGGTTTTTCTGATCGTTTCCTTTCCCGCTCTGAGGGATAAATAACGAAAGGTGGCGACTCTTCTATTTTGTCGGCACCTTATTTTCGCGGAAGCGACAGCTGGCGACTCTGCTGGGGACTTGATAGTTTCCTGGTATCCAACATCCCTTATGCGAGTCAGTTTGGGGATCCAACGTCCCCTGCGAGAGTCAATCCTAGCGCTTGTATGATTACTTGTTGGGTTGTGTTTATTTATCGCACTTTATTTCCCGCATTTTATTTTCAGTATGATATGATTATCTGTGCTATTGTGGGAGGGGCATTCTGATGAGTGAGAAGCCAGACCCAGGCTTGAGTGAACATAGCATTAGTTGTGGAAATTAGTGGGCGCGTGCTTGCTTGGCAGGCACTAGTGTCTCATGAAATCCACGCTCAGACGAGGTTCTCCCGGTTGACTTCTTTTTTAACCCTTTGGGTTGAGGGGGTTGTTGGTTTGGAGGATTGTCGACTCTGGGGACCGATCATTTGGGATTCAGCCGAGTGAGGCCGCTTCATGAGCTGGTGATGCCACACCTTCTGGGTATCGTATCACCCCTCTTGAATGTCTGTGACGCTGATGACCGTATAGGATGCCGAACTTGTGTCAGTTTAGGTCCATACCTGTGAGCAGGGTTGGGTTTGTTGCAGGAAACCTTAACCTTCAGACTACCTGGTTTTCTTGATAGTGAATCAGTTTTGTTGGTACCAGAGGTTCTCATCATCAGATATATGATTGTTCTTGACAGAGCAGAGTTATGGTCCTGTATCAGAGGACCTTATCTTCAGAGATGTGTATTTGTTCTTGACAGAGCAGGTTTTTGGTTGGGATCAGAGGATCTCATTAGCAGATGTGTAGTTGTTCTTGATAGAGCAGGTTTATGATTGGGATCTGAGGATCTCATCAGCAGGTGTATGGTTGTTCTTGACAGAGTAGAGTTTTGGTCCTGTATCAGAGGTCCTTATTATCAGATGTGTGTTCTTGACAGAGCAGATTTGTGGTCCGATACCAGGGTTTCTTATTATCAGAGATAGTGGTTGTTCTTGATAGAGCAGGATTATAGTTTTGTTGATACAGAACATCCGCAGCACAGTCGTCTTGATCTCCTGCTGCATGATTGCATTATACATTGCTTTGCATACCCATTTGCATTTCATTAACGTGTGTCTGTGTTGCAGGTACCGTTTCCCCCGATTCAGGATTTCTTGCCTTCTACTGTGCTATTATGGGTTCTCTGAGGAAGACTGTGGCTTACAAGCTTCCTGCTCCTGATGTTACTCAGCTGACTGGTTTGATTGCTTTAGCAGATGATTCTGTGAGAGATGGATTCAGAAAGTCTTACGGTAAATTGCTCAGTTTGGTTCGTAAACCTTCTGCGTTTGAGTTGAATGGGTTGCACGCCTTGTTGCAGTTCTACGATCCTCCCTTGAGATGCTTTACTTTCCAGGACTTCGTTCTTGCACCCACGCTAGAGGAGTATGTTGATTTGTTAGGTGTGCCTATCAAGAGCCAAATGCCCTTTGTTCATATGGATGCTGAGCCTAATCTGGCTAGTCTAGCTCCTTCACTTCATCTGGATGCCTCCGAGTTGGTGTTGTCTAGTTGGAACAAGGTTCCTGGTTTCTCCTTGCAGTTCTTAGTGGGAAAAGCTCAGCAGTGCGCCAAAGACAGATGTTGGGTCGTGTTCAACGCCATCCTCGCTCTGTGCATATATGGCATCATTCTATTCCCCAATATGCTGGACTTTGTAGACTTCGACGCCCTCCACATCTTTGCTTTAGGAAACCCAGTTCCTACCTTGATAGGAGATGTCTACCATTCCGTCCACTACAAAAACGAGAACAGAAGGGGCGAGAATGTATCGTGCTGTGTGCCCCTGCTTTATAGATGGCTTGATAGTCATCTACCCAAGAGGGGTCCCTTTGCTTCGTCTGCAGCCACAGCTGAGTGGTCCGAGCGTTTGATGAGTCTATCAGCGGAGGATATTGACTGGTTTGACAGAGATAGGTTGGGCACTGAGATTATCTTCAGCTGCGGTGGGTTTCCGAACGTGCCTTTGATAGGCAGGAAGGGCTGTATAAACTATAATCCGTCTCTGCTGGTCCGACAGTTTGCTTACGCTTTGAGAACTCCGCCGAAGGATGAAGAGGTGCAGGAATCTCGATACCTCACTGGTCTTCTAGAGGGGGATACATTATCTAAGCTTCAGCGTGCTTGGAATGGTATCAGTAAGAGGGGAAAACCATTGCTGGGGAAAAGCAATAGTCAAGCCTACGCTCCGTATGTGACATGGATCAGAGCCAGAGTAGATGCTATAGGGATGCCGTTCCCACCTGCCAAGCCGGAAAGCCCTCCAATGATTGAAGAGCCTACCACCGTGCCTATTCAGCAGCATAATCAGGTGCTAGCTGAGCGGGATGAATTGAAGAGGGCAAATGAAGAACTGGAGAAAGAATTGGCCCAGCTCCGAAGCGAGAGAAGCGAAGCCGTTCATTCCTTTAAGAGGCAGACAGAGTTGGTGAACCAGCTGGGGACAGACTTGACTAAGAAGATAGCTGAGCGCGAGCGCATGGGTCGAGACTTCAAAGCTGTCAACGATGTGCTGGCCACAAAGAAGCAGCACTTAGATGAAGCGTATCGGAGGATATCCAAGTTTAACCAGCATTGGAAGGCCTCCCTAGCCAACAGGAAAGAGCGGGAGGATAAGCTGATGCAGCAGATCTCCAAGCTGAGAGCCCAGGTGAAGGCTAGTGAGAAAAGGTTTGATGAAGAGACCGCTCGCAGATATGCCGCTGAAGGCTAGCTCAACAAGGCTCTTGCTAACCTGAGGGAGCGCAAACTGACGTTTGAGTTCAAGAAGCGGAAGTTAGAAGATTGTTTCGGTGAAGGAGCATGGGAAGATTCGGTCGAAGGTCTTCAGTACACTATTATGCAGAGGGAGTTACTCGTCGAAGGGTTGCTCACTCGGCCTGATCATCCAGAAATGAAGGGGTTATTAGAAGAGCTTCGTACCCATGGTCGCGATTGACTATTTGCATTCCTTTTGTTTTGATCATTGTTGTATGCTAACCATCACCAAGCTTGTTGGTCGAGGTCACGCTATTGATTCGGCTTGTACGCAGTGATGTTATGTATTGCCTTGATGGGCTTTCTTTATATATGAGATGTTATTTCTATGACTGGACTCGGACTTCTTATTATCAGCACTGGCACTCAGGCACTAGGATCGGGGGATACCTCCCTAACGCACAGACACACGTTTGCATTTGCATGAAGCATTTGCATGACGAGCACTTTGTCGTTTTTTCCTAACCCTTTTGTGTTTTCAGGTTGTTTCAGGTTGTTCCATGATTGATCAGAGACCAATCCACCGCTATCCGACCAGAGCAAATCAAACCAGAATCATGGAGCAAGTGTAAACTAATGTTCAAGAACTCCGCGAAAGAATGGACCGCTTCATGGAGCTCATGCAAGCGGTCGCCAATGGCCAGGATCAGCTCAGAACCTTGGTTCAGCCTCTGGTTTCAAGGGTCGATAGCAATGGCATACTCCATGGTGGAACCGTGCCTACCCCTCCACCTGTTGAAACTCCTCAGAATGGTGTCCCCGTGACCGGGGGGAATGGCAGTGCCAACAGCAATGTGATAGCTAACATGGGACTCAACGGCAATACGACGGGCGTCGGTAATGGGAATTTCGAACCTAATGTCAATGTTGGGCTTGGCAACGGCAATGCGGGTGTTGGAAATCTGTTTGGGCCTCAGCCATGGTTAGAAGACCGTCAAGACGATGTGTTCTCTCAGAGAGGTGCTGAAGGGGAGCTGACTGCTGAAGCACGGCTTAGGTTCAAGGCACTCGAGGACAAGATGAGGAGTATCGAGAACCAGAACACTTTGGGTGTTGATATGTCCAAGTTGGGACTGATTGCTGATTTCAAGGTGCCTCCCAAGTTCAAGGTACCTGACTTTGAAAAGTACAAGGCACCACTTGCCCTCGTGTCCACCTGAGATCGTATTACAGAAAAATGTCAGCTCATTCTGAGGACGAGAAGTTGCTGATGCACTTCTTTCAGGACAGTCTGTCCGGACCCTCCCTCGAATGGTACATGAGTCTGGAACCTACCAGTGTGCGCACGTGGAAGGACCTTGCTGAAGCATTTGTACACCATTACCAATATAATAGCGACTTGGCTCCGAACCGAGTCCAACTGCAGAATCTGTCGCAAAGGAACAACGAGGGGTTCAAGGAATACGCCCAGCGGTGGCGTGAATTGTCAGCCAGGGTTCAGCCGCTGATGGTTGAACGTGAGCTTGTGCAAATGTTCGTAGCCACCCTCCCAGGGGTTTATTATGAGAAATTGGTTAGCGGTATGTCTGGAACCTTCTCAGATCTTATTATCACGGGCGAGCACATCGAAAATGGGATCAAACTGGGGAAAATTCATGGTGATTCATCCTCAGCTGGAGGAGGCGGAAAGAAACCTTATAGTGGCAAAAGACGGGAAGGAGAAACGAGCGCCGTATCCAACGCTCGAAGGAAGGGTAAAGGCCATCACCAACAGGTGGCCAGCATAACTATCCCGGTAGTTCAACAGCCACAGCAGCAGCAGCAACCGAATCAACAAGGGTACAAAAAGTATCAGAACCGGGCACCTCTATCGAGCCGTCACCTCGAGACGCTGCCCATGTCCTATGCTCAGCTGTTACAGACTTTGCTTCAGTTACAATTGATCCAGAAAAGGACCCTGGCTCCCTTGACAGGGGCACCTCCGCCAGGTTATGACGCGAATGCAACTTGTGAGTTTCACTCAAGGGCACCAAGCCACACAATAGAGAATTGCAAAGCCTTCAAGCATAAGGTGCAGGACATGGTGGACGCCAAGATCATCAACTTCTCAGATAATGTGCCAAACGTCACGAAGAACCCTATGCCAAATCATAGGGGAGGTGGAGTAAACGCCATTATTGAAGACGAGAGTTTGGATTTGTTGACTGACGTCAGAGATCTGAAGACGCCGCTTAGCTTCGTTAAAGCTAAGCTGATGAAAAGGGGTTTCTTTCCAGGTTGCGGAGAGCTGTGTATGGGCTGTGCGACAAGTCTTGATGGATGTGAACAGTTGAGAGAGGGAATTCAAAGTCTGATGACCGAAGGAATCCTGCAATTTAGCCGAAGGGCCGAAAGCGGATCAGGAGAGGTAATGCTGAAGCTAGATGATGAGGTTGCCACCATCACCATCCCTCGCCAGACGATAACTATTTCTGCACCCAGGCCGCCCATGATTACCATCACCAAAGCTGGGCCAATACCGTTCGAAAGCACTAATGTTGTCCCGTGGCACTATGGGGCAGAGGTCTACTGCAACGGACAGAAGTTGGAACTAGAACCGTTTGGGTCGTCTGTGGAGAACTTAGTGGGCGTTAGTGGAGTTACTCGCAGCGGAAGAGTATTTGCACCACCTGAGGTCGTGGCGGATAAAGCGGACAGAGTTGATGCAACTGATAAAGGTAAAAGTAAAGTCGTTGAAGAGATCCCTCGTGGGGTAGACAAAGACTTACTTGTTAAAGACGTCGAGGAATTTATGAGGTTGATTAAAAAGAGTGACTACAAGATCGTGGATCATCTCCATCAAACACCCTCGAAAATTTCCATCCTGAACATGTTGCTGTGTTCTGAGGCGCACCGCACCGCATTGCTGAAGGTGTTGAACGCCGCATATGTACCGCAGGAAATATCGGTAAACCAGTTAGAGGAGGTCGTAGCCCACGTAAATGCTGGAAATGGGTTAGGGTTCACTGACCTAGAGCTGACGCCGAAGGGGAGGAACCACAGTAGCGCCCTGCACATCTCGATAGAGTGTAGAGGAACGGTTATGTCTCACGTGTTGGTAGACACTGGGTAGTCGCTCAATATGCTTCCGAAGAAGGAATTGATGAAGTTAGATACCCGCGGAGTGATTTGCACACCCAGCGATCTGGTTGTGAAAGCGTTCGATGGAACCAAACGCCATGTTTTCGGGGATGTGACGTTGCCGATCCAAGTCGGTCCGGAAACATTCGACGCAGTCTTTTACATTATGGACATCATGCCTGCCTACAGCTGTCTCTTAGGCCGGCCATGGATCCATTCCGCAGGTGCCGTGACCTCCACGTTGCACCAGAAGCTCAAGTATGCTGTCGGAGGGAGCATCGTGACTGTTTGTGGCGAGGAAGACATAATGGTGAGCCATTTGTCGTCCTTCAAGTATGTTGAGATGGATGGGGAAATCCACGAAACCCTATGCCAAGCGTTCGAAGCTGTTAAAGTCAAGGACGTAGCTCCTGTAGTCACTGAGAAGCCAGAGATGACTCTCTCCTCCTTCAAGGCAGCCCGGGCCGTTGTCCAGGCCGGATCTACCCCAGGATGGGGGCGAATTTTGGAGATACCTAACAAGCAAGACAAGTTTGGGTTGGGATATTCTCCTGCGGCTGAAGCCTCTTCTTCTAGCAGTGCGTCACGAGGTAAAGGGCCGATCCAGTTTACCAGTGGCGGGGTGATATTTGAAAGCGTCAACGCGGTATCTGAAGACAGCGGAGATAGCGACTGTGACTTAGACTCTTGGATCCAGCCAAGCAAGCCAGGCGAGAGCCTCAACAACTGGTCCGTCAAGGATATCATCCAGATGACAAGCAAAGAGTAATGATTTACTTTTTCCAATCATTGTACAACCCTATGTCCTACCCGGGGCATAATGGTTTTATTGTCAGGGCCTCGTTCGATTATGTACTTGCATTTTATCAATAAATCAAAAGGCGTTTTTCTTCGTATTCAAATATTGTGATCTCTGTTATTCCTGTTTTATATTTGTTTTGAAAAACAATAAAATGGCAATGGGGTTTGTGCTAACCTGCATATCCTTGTTTTAAGCTTAACCCTTGTTATTGCAGGGTCCACATAGCAGATGACATCGACTCTGGACCTTCTACGACTCACATCGACTTCGATTGCCCAATCTATCAAGCCGAAGAAGAGATTGATGAAGACGAAGACCTTCCCGAAGAGTTGGCCCGCTTTTTGAAACAAGAAGAGAAAGTTATTCTGCCTCACGAAGAAGAAATCGAGATTGTGAATCTGGGTTCTGAAGAACTAGTCAGGAACGTCAGGATAGGGGCTGCATTGCAGAGCGATGTCAAGCAGAGATTGGTCGAGATGCTGAGAGAGTATAGTGACGTCTTTGCTTGGTCATACGAAGATATGCCCGGACTTGACACTAACATCGTGGTCCACCACTTACCGCTACGAGAAGATTGTCCTCCCGTTAAGCAGAAGCTTAGAAGGACGCGACCAGATATGGCCGTTAAGATCAAAGAAGAAGTGCAGAAGCAGCTTGATGCAGGCTTCTTAGCGGTCACTACTTACCCTCCGTGGGTCACCAACATAGTACCTGTACCGAAGAAAGACGGTAAGGTACGAATGTGCGTCGATTATCGGGATTTGAATAGGGCGAGCCCTAAAGATGATTTCTCGTTGCCTCACATTGATGTGTTGGTCGACAATACAGCTCAGTTCTCTGTGTTTTCGTTCATGGATGGCTTCTCCGGCTAAAATCAGATTAAGATGGCACCGGAGGACATGGAGAAAACTACGTTTATCACCCCTTGGGGAACATTTTGCTACAAGGTAATGCCTTTCGGTCTGAAGAACGCAGGGGCCACTTACCAACGAGCAATGGTTACTTTGTTTCATGATATGATTCATCATGAGATTGAAGTCTATGTTGATGACATGATTGCGAAGTCCCAAACGGAGGAGGGACACCTGGTCAATTTGCTGAAGATTTTTGAGAGGCTTAGGAAGTTCAGGTTGAGGCTGAATCCTAACAAGTGTACTTTCGGAGTACGGTCCGGAAAGTTACTGGGGTTTATCGTGAGTGAAAGAGGCATTGAGGTTGATCCTGCGAAGACAAAAGCGATACAAGAAATGCCAGCGCCAAGAACGGAAAAAGAAGTTCGTGGTTTCCTGGGCAGAATAAACTACATTGCAAGGTTTATCTCTCAGCTCACTGCTACGTGTGAACCGATGTTCAAACTGCTGAAAAAAGATCAGGCGATTATCTGGAACGAGGATTGCCAGAAGGCATTCGATAAGATAAAACAGTATCTGCAGGAACCTCCAATCTTGATACCCCCAGTGGCTGGACGGCCCTTAATCATGTACTTGACAGTTCTTGAGAATAGTATGGGGTGTGTTCTCGGCCAGCACGACGAGACGGGCAGAAAGGAGCATGCCATTTACTACTTGAGTAAAAAATTCACAGATTGTGAATCTCGTTACTCGATGCTGGAGAAAACGTGTTGTGCACTAGCCTGGGCTGCCAAACGTTTACGACAGTACATGCTCAATCACACCACCATGCTAATTTCGAAGATGGATCCGATCAAGTACGTCTTCGAGAAGCAAGCGCTTTCGGGCAGGATTTCCAGATGGCAAATGGTGTTGACGGAATATGACATTCAGTACGTTTCCCAGAAGGCCATCAAGGGAAGCGTATTGTCTGAGTACCTTGCCGAACAGCCAATCGAAGATTACCAGCCGATGAAATTTGAATTCCCTGATGAGGATATCATGTTTCTCAAAGCGAAGGATTGCGACGAACCGTTGCCCGACGAGGGGCCAGACAGGAAATCCCAGCGGAAATTGATATTTGACGGGGCGGTTAATTCTTATGGAAGTGGTATTGGGGCGATCATCACGACTCCCCACGGATCCCACATCCCGTTTACTGCAAGACTGACGTTTCCAGTCACCAATAATGAAGCGGAGTACGAAGCATGCATCATGGGTGTAGAAGAAGCAATTGAGTTGAGAATCAAGAACCTAGATGTATATGATGACTCGACACTTGTGATTAACCAGATTAAAGGGGAGTGGAAGACTCGTCAATCGAATTTGGTGTCGTACATGAACTATGCCAGAAGGCTGCTTCCATTCTTTGATCGAGTGGAACTCCATCATGTGCCCAGGGCTGAGAATCAGATGGCTGATGCCTTAGCCACGTTGGCTTCGATGTATAAGGTCAATTTTTGGAATGAAGCTCCAAGAATTTTCCTTTCTCGTCTTGATAGACCTGCCTTTGTCTTTGCGATCGAGGAAGCCTCCGACGGCAAGCCATGGTTCCACGATATCCGGACCTTCCTTATGACTAAGGAGTATCCTGCGGGAGCGTCAACCCAGGATAAGAAGACTCTGAGGAGACTGTCTGGAAATTTTTTTCTCAATCCTGATGGAGTTTTGTATAAAAGAAACCATGATCTCGTGCTACTCAGATGTGTAGATGAGAAAGAAGCGAGTATGCTCATGGAAGAAGTCCATGAAGGCACATTTGGTACACACGCCGGCGGGCATGCTATGACAAGAAAGATCCTGAGAGCAGGATACTACTGGCTGACGATGGAATCTGATTGCTTTAAATTCGCGAAGAGATGTCATAAATGCCAGATTTATGCCGATAAAGTTCACGTGCCGCCGTGCCCGTTAAATGTGATGTCCTTCCTGTGGCCGTTCTCCATGTGGGGCATCGACATGATAGGCAAGATCGAGCCCACTGCATCTAACGGTCATCGCTTCATTCTAGTAGCTATCGACTACTTCACCAAGTGGGTGGAGGCAGCCTCATATGCTAATGTGACCAAGCAGGTGGTGGCTAAATTCATAAAGAGGGACATCATCTGTCGATACGGAATTCCTGAGCAGATCATTACTGATAATGGTTCGAATTTGAATAACAAGATGATGAAGGAGCTGTGCCAGAGTTTCAAGATTGAACACCACAACTCATCTCCTTACCGGCCAAAGATGAATGGCGTCGTTGAAGCGGCCAATAAGAACATCAAGAAGATCGTTCAGAAGATGGTTGTGACCTACAAGGATTGGCACGAGATGTTGCCATTTGCATTGCACGGTTATCATACGACGGTACGTACATCAACCGGCGCAACTCCTTTCTCCTTAGTGTACGGTATGGAAGTTGTCCTACCGTTAGAAGTGGAGATTCCTTCTTTACGAGTTTTGGTTGACGTGAAACTCGATGAGGCAGAATGGATTAAGAACCGACTAAACCAACTCAGCCTGATGGACGAGAAGAGGTTAGCGTCGATTGCACATGGTCGTCTGTACCAAAGCCGAATGAAGAAAGCTTATGATAAGAAGGTGCGTCCTAGAAGCTTTCAGACGGGTGATCTCGTCCTGAAGAAGATTCTTCCTCCACACTCCGATCACCGGGGCAAGTGGACTCCTAATTACGAAGGTCCATACGTCGTCAGCAAGGTCTTCTCGGGAGGAGCTTTGTTGTTATCCATGATGGATGGTGAAGATTTTGCATCCCCGGTGTTGCACCCCAAAAATTTGCCCAGCTTTTCTTTACCTAGCTTATGTTTCATTTCATTCAAATTAGCATTATCATTTGCATTTCATTGACATGTATGCAGGAGATCAAGAGGTATGATTACCAATCAAGGGCTATGCAAGACTATGAAGCTAGCTAAGAAGCTTATTCAAGTGTTCAAGGGTTGATATCCTTGTCAGAGAAGTCAAAGGACTCTCAGAGTGAGTGGTTAAAACCAAGGTTGTGTGCCTCCTAACTTGAGAGTTGTGGGAGCTCATCAGATGATTCTGAAGCCAAGAATGTGGACTTGAAGCCTTGAGAGAGCTTATGATATGTCTTGAAAGCCATCATGAAGCCTAGACAGGTCATGGTGCAAGATTAAGAAGCCTCAGCCATGATTGGTGTAATTAGGGTTTGACTGGGTCAACCCTAGGTCAATTGATGATTTGAGGAAGGTTGAAACCTAATCCAAGAGCCATGTGATCATGGATTGATGCATTGAAATGCATAAGGATGATTCCAAGGTTAACTCATCATGATTTAAGAGTCTGAGAAGTTTCAAGCTAGGGTTTCTAAGGCTTGACAGTGTAAAATCCCCTAGTTTGACCCCTATCTTCAAGGCAGTTTAGCTCAAGATGTGATTGTCATCTCATCTTTCCCCCAACATGAATGTTGTATAGTTTGATCTTAGATTTAATTTGAGTACTAGAAGTCCTTGATAGGATTTGTAGAACTCAAGTTATGACTTTGACAAGTTACAGGTCATCTGAGGTATGTGAATTTGGGGGCTTGAAAGTTGCCCAACTTGCATCAAACTTTTGCCCAAGAAGGATGATTACTATGGACTTTTGGTCAACATGAATGTTGTTCCTTATTCTCTTAGATTTATAGAGAGTACTAGAAGTCCTTGATAGGATTTGTAGAACTCAAGTTATGGCTTTGACAAGTCAAGGGCATTTTGGTCATTTGGAGATTACAGGTCATTTCAACCATAAGGCCATAACTCCCATTTCCAAGCTTCAAATGGGAAAATGTTCAACATCAAACTTGTTCAAAATGATGTTTTAAGGCTAGTAAGGAGGTCATGAGATGTTGGAAATTCTTGTAGCTCAAAGTTGCAAAAATGACCTAAAATAAGGGTATAAGTTAAATAAACCAAAGTTGGAAATTGATATTTTCAATCTACACATCCAAACCATGGCATGTAATATATCATTTTGACTCTAGAAAACATTTTAAGAACATTGGTTTAGCCACATTTTTGAGTTGAGGTCTAATTTGTGGACATGCTTTGAAAAGTAGTTACTTACATCATAAGTAACATGTGCAAAACCTAGATTCAAGGCATGAGCAAGATCCCTTGCAAGCCAAACACTTTCAAAATGTCACTAGGGGAGAAATTGGAAGTGAATGGGGTTGGTTTCAAGTTGTTTGCAGAGTTATGCATATCATGGCATATGGTTGAAATTCTCATGTCATGAGAGATTGAAACTCTCATTAGAAGGATCTAGAGGGTTCTAGATCATCCACACATCATCTATATATTGAGTAGAAGAGGTTCAGATGAGAGGTTGGTGATGATTGAAGGAGAGAGCATAGATTGAGATTGAAATTGCATAGCTTGCAACTGAATTCGGTTTCACCATTTTCTTCACTTTCCATCCATTTTCCTGATTGCAACTTCTTCCATGGATGCTAGGGATTGAGTTCAGATCATAATCAAGAGGAATTCGTGGCTGATTGGTGTTCTTGAGATCAGATTTTTCCACCTGCAACTCACCATCGGGTTTCAAGATTCAGGGGTTTTCAACCAGTTCTATTGCATACAGAAGCAAGGAAAGGATCCATTGATCGTGTCTGGAAGGTTGTAGAGCTTGATTTGAAGATTTAGTGCATCTGTTCATCAAGAATTTTCAGGTTAGTAACTTTCTTCCTCCATCATGAATTAGGTAGAATCAAGATGAATTAGGGTGTTAGATGCATTGTAGAACGGTGTAGGAAGGTTTTCAGATAGTTAATTTGAGAATTAGTGACCAATTTAGGATGTTACCATTTTCGGTTAAGAATTGGTTATGGTGAATCTTGAGGTTTCAGAGAGAATTAAAGGCATGGATGAATTCGTGAGGGAATTTGGGACATGTTTCATTAAGGGATCGTGGCCTATGGTGGACTCTATGTTGAATTAGGGTTGTGGAATGGTGACCGGAGCACCACCGGTGGTGGCCGGAGCTGCACGCGAGTTTCAGAGGTTTGAATTGGAGAAGATGACTTGATAGCCATCGGATCAAGGTTTGACTTGGACCAAAGACCCCATCCAACGGCCATGCGTGCGTGAATTTTGTGAAGAGGAGTTCTGATTATGAAACGCAGCGTTTCATTAATCAGCTGGTTTTGGGCTTAGTTGAAACTTTGCTATCCGTACCCCACTTCTGGCCCAGTCTTGGATATGAACTGTGTTTTATTTCTATCTGCACCGTGTGCTTATTATTTTACTTGGATTTTCTTTTATTTTTTTCATTTTATTCATGGTTCTTGAAAAAATCATATAAATTTAAAAATGATCCAATTAATCCCATTCTTATTGAATTATACTCATGATTGAGTCTAGTATTTTTTAGAAAAAAAATATTTTTAGTTCATGCATTTTCTGATTTTATGGGAATTTTATATTTTAATTGATATTAAAATGGTTATGTTTGATACTTAATTTTGTGGAATTTTGTGTGATCATGTGATGATGATTTTGATCCTGATTTTTTGTGTGTGATTAGGTTAGACATGTATGCTCCCATAGCATTTTTCTCACATTTTTGTGATGAAAGTAGGTGTGTTTTCTAGATTGAGATTTAGGTGCCTCCTTTTAGGGTTTAGGTTTAGTACCTTATAGTGTAGAATTTATTTCTAGGTCTTATTTGATGATTTGATCTCTGGAATTAATATGGTAGAGTCATGATTGACCTAGGTTCCCATAGTTAATTTTGTAGGATTTTACAATTGGTTTTAGTATTTTAGTTAGGATTAACTTTAGTACTAGGTTTTAGGTGATCCTAACTTACTAACTCAAATAGATTAACTTCTTTAGTCCCCTTAGATTAGGGTTTTGCTTTGTTTGCCTTTGGTTGAGATTGAAGACAAGTTGAAGACAAGGTGAGGATGCTTGAAGTTGCTTGAAGTTGCTTGGAGCTAGGAGTTGCTTGTGCCTGAAGGTGTCTGATGAAGATTTAGGAGATAGGAGACATAGGGAGAGCCTTATAATTAGAATGATTTCTTTCACAAATATGGAAAGCATCTTGTGCTTCCATTCCTCCCAATGACTAAAAGTCCTTCTAAGATATTGATATCCCTCCTTTAGAGGGATGAGTGGTTTTATCTGGGAAGTAGAACTTTGAGGAAACCAGTCTCTCATAATGATGAACCCTTACAGGCTTCCTTTGGTTGTCAATAAGCTGTTTATCATTTCCACTCATTTTGTTAAATCAATTGTCTTCTGGTTTGAGTATCTTGAAAGATGTTGGACTTGAGTTTGAAGATGAGGACTTCACTGAAGAGTGTGGAAGAGGATGATTCCTTGAGCATTGCCATTGCAGCTGAAGCTTGAAGAGCAAGAAGAGCAAGTTGATACTTGAAGATCCAATGGAGATTGAGTGAAGAGCTGAGGCTTGAAGAATTGAAGGATGAAGTTGACACTTCCATGTGATTGAAGATTACTCTGAGAGGCTGAATCTTGTAGGAGAAGAAGACCAAGTTGATACTGGTAAAGCAAAGAGAGCTGAAGCTTGAAGACTAAGTTGATACTTGAAGATCCAATTGAGATTGAGTGTAGAGCTGAGGCTTGAGGAATAAAGGATAAGTTGATACTTACACTGATGCATTGAGATCCTGAAGGAATCAAGTTGATACTTGTAGTTAGGAGTGAAGTCTGAAGACTGGATTGCTGTCTGAAGAGCTGAAGCTTGTAATAGAGAGAGGGAATTATTGATCTGCTTTCTTTCTTGCCTGTTTTCTTTTCTGTATTGTTGTGGCTTGTCTGACTTGCTTGATGCATTAGAATAAGTTCATATCTAGACTGATGTAAGCTAGGAGCATGATTGCACTAGAGGTTGAGTTGCTCCATCTACTTGTATTGTTACTGTATGGCTTTGCTTGCGGGTATACGGTAGAGCCCTGCTCCCTTGCCCATGTGGTTTGTGTTGCTTGATAGCATTTTATTTTTGCTGTATGATTGCAGTTATTCATATCTGGCTTGAGGTTGAGATGAGCTTGTGGAGGCTGCTGCCCCACACACATTTCCTCCCTCACTTGCATTGCATGCATTTTACAGTCATTTACTGTTTATCTGTTTACTGTATTACTGTTTACTGGTTAAGCTGATGCTTTATCTGTTTCTGTTTATCATTGACATGATCCCCTAGGAATCTCACTTCCTTTGATAAGGAAGCGATGATAGAACTTTAGGTTGAAACCTACGCATGATAACTTCTAGGAGTTCCCTATTTCAAACCTCAACTATAGGATGAATCCTTGGCATGACAACATTAGGACTTGATAGTCTCCCTTTAGCTGAGCCTGTTCTCTTCTCATCTCAAAACAACTTAAGATACAGTATTCATGAACGATTTCTTTCGTACATTACGAGCCTTAAGCTATCTGAGAATGGATTGTTGGAGAGCTTCTTTTCAACAGTCTGGATGTTTAGTATGGTACCCTTTGGGTGACATGCGATGCATTCACTCTCAGGTTATAGTCTTTAGTGCGATTGAAATTGCAAACAACCATAAAAAACAGTTCTTTCGTAAAAGACAGAAAACAAACTTCAAACCTTTTTGCCCCGTGGGCCCGTAATTCAAAGGAAGCTTTTCTGAAAAAAAGAGTGTCGTTAAACTTCAGCGCCACCGCAAACAGGCTTTGTCCCTAACTGCTGGAACTGTTGTTTAACCCTACTCGATAAAACAGATGAATCTGAATCCCCGTAACCCGTAGTAGCCCGAACTACGTAAGCTCTGATCTCTCATACCTGTTGAGAGTACGTAGGCACAATACCGATGTATTGGCGAGCCACCTTCCCCATAACCCATCGTAGGTCGAACTACGTTGACTCTGATTTCTCATTCTCTGATGAGAATACGTAGGCATAAAGCGCGACGCTTTGCCGAGTCATTTTCTTTTCTATTTAAGACCAGCCTTGATAGGTAGATAGATAAAACCAACCCGTCAGATAAACACAACAAGCGTGGATCCCGTTGAGTACGACGGACGTGAGGGGTGCTAATACCTTCCTCTTGCGTAACCGACTCCCGAACCCAGACAACGGTTGCGATGACCTTGTCTTATACCTATTCGTCAGGTTTTTCCGATCGTTTCCTTTCCCGCTCTGAGGGATAAATAACGAAAGGTGGCGACTCTTCTGTTCTGCCGGCACCTTATTTTCGCGGAAGCGACAGCTGGCGACTCTGCTGGGGACTTGATAGTTTCCTGGGATCCAACGTCCCATATGCGAGTCAGTTTGGGGATCTGACGTCCCCTGCGAGAGTCAATCCTAGTGCTTGTATGATTACTTGTTGGGTTGTATTTATTTATCTCATTTTATTCCCCGCACTTTATTTTCAGTATGATATGATTATCTGTGCTGTTGTGGGAGGGGCATTCTGATGGGTGAGAAGCCAGACCCAGGCTTGAGTGTACCTAGCATTAGTTGTGGAAATTAGTGGGCGCGTGCTTGCTTGGCAGGCACTAGTGTCTCATGAAATCCACGCTCAGACGAGGTTCTCCCGGTTGACTTCTTTTTCAACCCTTTGGGTTGAGGGGGTTGTTGGTTTGGAGGATTGTCGACTCTAGGGACCGATCATTTGGAATTCAGCCGAGTGAGGCCGCTTCATGAGCTGGTGATGCCACACCTTCTGGGTATCGTATTACCCCTCTTGAATGTCTGTGACGCTGATGACTGCATAGGATGCCGAACTTGAGTCAGTTTAGGTCCATACCTGTGAGCATGGTTGGGTTTGTTGCAGGAAACTTTGACCTTCAGACTACCTGGTTTTCTTGATAGTGAATCAGTTTTATTGGTACCGGAGGTTCTCATCATCAGATATATGATTGTTCTTGATAGAGCAGAGTTTTGGTCCTATATCAGAGGACCTTATATTCAGAGATGTGTATTTGTTCTTGATAGAGCAGGTTTATGATTGGGATCAGAGGGTCTCATCAGCAGATGTATGGTTGTTCTTGACAGAGCAGATTTATGGTCCTGTATTAGAGGTCCTTATTATCAGATGTTTGTTCTTGACAGAGCAGAGTTTTGGTCCTGTATCAGAGGTCCTTATCATCAGATGTTTGTTCTTGACAGAGCAGAATTTTGGTCCTGTATCAGAGGTCCTGTATCAGATATTTGTTCTTGACAGAGCAGATTTATGGTCCTATGTGTGTGTGTTCTTGACAGAGCAGATTTGTGGTCCGATACCAGGGTTTTCTTCTTATCAGAGATAGTGGTTGTTCTTGATAGAGCAGGATTATGGTTTTGTTGATACAGAATCTCCACAGCACAATTGCCTTGATCTCCTGCTGCATGATTGCATTTTACATTGCTTTGCATACTCATTTGCATTTCATTAACGTGTGTCTGTGTTGCAGGTACCGTTTTCCCCGATCCAGGATTTCTTGCCTCCTATTGTATTGCTATGGGTTCTCTGAGGAAGACCGTGGCTTACAAGCTCCCTGCCCCTGATGTGGTTCAGCTGACTGGTTTGATTGCTTTAGCAGATGATTCTGTGAGAGATGAGTTCAGAAAATCTTACGGCAAATTGCTCAGTTTGGTTCGTAAACCTTCTGCGTTCGAGTTGAATGGGTTGCACGCTCTGCTTCAGTTCTACGATCCTCCATTGAGATGCTTTACTTTCCAGGATTTTGTTCTCGCACCCACGCTAGAGGAATATGCTGATTTGTTAGGTGTGCCTATCAAGAGGCAGATGCCTTTTGTTCATATGGATGTTGAGCCTGATCTGGCTAGTCTAGCTCCTTCACTTCATCTGGACGCCTCCGAGTTGGTCTTGTCTAGCTGGAACAAGGTTCTCGGTTTCTCCTTGCAGTTCTTGGTGGGAAAGGCTCAGCAGTGCGCCAAAGACGGATGTTGGGTCGTGTTCAACGCCATTCTCGCTCTATGCATATATGGCATCATTCTGTTCCCCAATATGCCCGATTTTGTAGACTTCGACGCCTTCCGCATCTTTGCTTCAGGGAATCCAGTCCCTACCTTGATAGGAGATGTCTACCATTCCATCCACTACAAAAATGAGAATAGAAGGGGCAAGAATGTCTCGTGCTGTGTACCCCTGCTCTATAGATGGCTTGATAGTCATCTACCCAAGAAGGGTCCCTTTGCTTCGTCTGCAGCCACAACAGAGTTGCCTGAGCGTTTGATGAGTCTGTCAGCGGAGGATATCGCCTGGTTTGATAGAGATAGGTTGGGTACCGAGATTATCTTCAGCTGCAGTGGGTTTTCGAATGTGCCTTTGATAGGCAGGAAGGGCTGTATAAACTATAATCCGTCTTTGCTGGTCCGACAGTTTGCTTACGCTTTGAGAACTCCGCCGAAGGATGAAGAGGTGCAGGAATCTCTGTACCTCACTGGTCTTCTAGAAGGGGATGTGTTATCTAAGCTTCAGCGCGCTTGGAATGGTATCAGTAAGAGGGGAAAACCATTGCTGGGGAAAAGCAATAGTCAAGCTTACGCTCCGTACGTGACGTGGATCAGAGCCAGAGCAGATGCTATAGGGATGCCGTTTCCTTCTGCCAAGCCAGAAAGCCCTCCAGTGATTGAAGAGCCTACCACTGTGCCCATTCAGCAGCATAATCAGGTGTTAGCTGAGAGAGATGAATTGAATAGGGCAAATGAAGAACTGGAGAAAGAATTGGCTCAGCTCAGAAGCGAGAGAAACGAAGTCGTTCTTTCCTTCAAGAGGCAGACCGAGCTGGTGAACCAGTTGGGGACAGATCTGACTAAGCAGATAGCTGAGCGCGAGTGCATGGGTCGAGACTTCAAAGTTGTCAACGATGTGTTGGCCACGAAGAATCAACACTTGGATGAAGCGTATCAGAGGATATCCAAGTTTAACCAGCACTGGAAGGCCACCCTAGCCAATAGGAAAGAGCGGGAGGATAAGCTGATGCAACAGATCTCCAAGCTGAAAGCTCAGGTAAAGGTTAGTGAGAAGAGGTTTGATGAAGAAACCGCTCGCAGATATGCCGCCGAAGGCCAGCCCAACAGGGCTCTTGCTAACTTGAAGGAGCGCAAACTGACGTTTGAGTCCAAGAAGCGGAAGTTAGAAGATTGTTTCAGCGAAGGAGCATGGGAAGATTCGGTCGAAGGTCTTCAGTACACTATTATGCAGAGAGAGTTACTCGTCGAGGGGTTGCTCAATCGGCCTGATCATCCGGAAACGAAGGGGTTGTTAGAAGAGTTTCGCGCCCGTGGCCGTACTTGACTATGTTTGTATTCCTTTTGTTTGATCATTGTTGGATGCTGACCATCACCAGGCTTGTTGGCTGAGGTCATGTTGTTGATTCATCTTGTACTCACTGATGTTGTGTACTGCCTTGATGGGCTTTCTTTATATATGAGATGTTATTTCCATGATTGGGCTCGGACTTCTGATTATCAGCACTGACACGCAGGCACTAGGATCGGGGAATATCTCCCTAACGCACAGACACACGTTTGCATTTGCATGAAGCATTTGCATAACGAGCACTTTGTCGTTTTTCCCTAACCCTTTTGTCTTTTCAAGCTGTTTCAGGTTATTCCAGGATTGGTCAGAGACCCATCCACCGCTATCCGACCAGAGCAAATCAAACCAGAATCATGGAGCAAGTGCAAACTGATGTTCAAGAACTCCGCGAAAGAATGGATCGCTTCATGGAGCTCATGCAAGCGGTCGCCAATGGCCAGGATCAGCTCAGAACCTTGGTTCAGCCTCTGATTTCAAGGGTCGATAGCAATGGCGTACTCCATGGTAGGACTGTGCCTACCCCTCCACCAGTTGAAACTCCTCAGAATGGCGTCCCCGTGACCGGGGGGAACGGCAGTGCCAACGGCAATGTGATAGCTAACATGGGACTCAATGTTAATACGAAGGGCGTCGGTAATGGAAATTTTGAAGCTAACGTCAATGTTGGGCTGGGCAACGGCAATGCAGGTGTGGGGAATCTGTTCGGGCCTCAGCCGTCGTTAGAAGACCGTCAAGACGATGTGTTCTCTCAGAGAGGTGCTGAAGGGGAGATGATTGCTGAAGCACGACTTAGGTTCAAGGCACTCGGGGATAAGATGAGGAATATCGAGAACCAGAACACTCTGGGCGTTGACATGTCCAAGTTGGGACTGATTACTGATTTCAAGGTGCCTCCCAAGTTCAAGGTACCTGACTTTGAAAAGTACAAGGGCACCACTTGCCCTCGCGTCCACCTGAGATCATATTACCGGAAAATGTCGGCTCATTCTGAGGACGAGAAGTTGCTGATGCACTTCTTTCAAGACAGTCTGTCCGGACCCTCCCTCGAATGATACATGAGTCTGGAACCTACCAGTGTGCGCACGTGGAAGGACCTTGTTGAAGCATTTGTGCACCACTACCAATACAATAGCGACTTGGCCCCGAACCGAGTCCAACTGCAGAATCTGTCGCAAAGGAACAACGAAGGGTTCAAGGAATACGCCCAACGGTGGCGTGAATTGGCCGCCAGAGTTCAGCCGCCGATGGTTGAACGTGAGCTTGTGCAGATGTTCGTAGCCACCCTCCCAGGGGTTTATTATGAGAAATTGGTCAGCGGTATGTCTGGAACCTTCTCAGATCTCATTATCACGGGTGAGCACATTGAAAATGGGATCAAACTGGGGAAAATTCAAGGTGATTCATCCTCAGCTAGAGGAGGAGGAAAGAAACCTTATGGTGGCAAAAGACGGGAAGGAGAAACGAGCGCCGTGACCAACGCTCGAAGGAAGGGTAAAGGCCCTCACCAGCAGGTGGCCAGCATAACTATCCCGGCAGTTCAACAACCACAGCAGCAGCAGCAGCAACAGCCGAATCAGCAAGGGTACAGAAAGTATCGAAATCTGGCACCTCTGTCGAGTCGTCACCTCGAGACACCGCCCATGTCATACGCGCAACTATTACAGACTTTGCTTCAGCTACAGTTGATCCAGAAGAGAACCTTGGCTCCCTTGACAGGGGCACCTCCGCCAGGTTATGACGCGAATGCAACTTGTGAGTTTCACTCAGGGGCACCAGGCCACACAATAGAGAATTGCAAAGCCTTCAAGCACAAGGTGCAGGACATGGTGGATGCCAAGATCATCAACTTCTCAGATAATGTGCCAAATGTCACAAAGAACCCTATGTAGAATCATAGGGGAGGTGGAGTAAACGCCATTATTGAAGACGAGAGTTTGGATTCGTTGACTGACGTCAGAGATCTGAAGACACCTCTTAGTTTCGTTAAAGCTAAGCTGATGAAAAGAGGTTTCTTTCCAGGTTGCGGAGAGTTGTGTATGGGCTGTGCGACAAGTCCTGATGGATGTGAATAGCTGATAGAGGGGATTCAAAGTCTGATGACTGAAGGGATCCTACAGTTTAGCCGGAGGGCCGAATGTGGATCGGGAGAGGTAATGCTGAAGCAAGATGACGAGGTTGCCACCATCACCATCCCTCGCCAGACGATAACTATTTCTGCACCCAGACCGCCCATGATTACCATCACCAAAGCTGGGACGATACCTTTCGAAAGCACTAACGTTGTCCCATGGCATTATGGGGCTGAAGTCTACTGCAACGGACAGAGGTTGGAACTAGAACCGTTTGGGTCGACTGTGGAGAACCTAGCGGGCATTAGCGGAATCACTCGCAGCGGGAGAATATTTGCACCACCTGAGGTCGTGGCGGACAAGGCGGACAGAGCTGATGCAACTGATAAAGGTAAAAGTAAAGTCGTTGAAGAGATCCCTTGCGGGGTAGACAAAGACTTACTTGTTAAAGACGCCGAGGAATTTATGAGGTTGATTAAAAAGAGTGACTACAAGATCGTGGATCATCTCCATCAGACACCCTTGAAGATTTTAATCCTGAATCTGTTGTTGTGTTCTGAAGCACACCGCAATGCGCTGCTGAAGGTGTTGAACGCCGCGTATGTACCGCAGGAAATATCGGTAAACCAGCTGGAAGAGGTCGTAGCCCACGTAAATCCTGGAAATGGGTTAAGTTTCACTGACCTAGAGCTGACGCCAAAGGGGAGGAACCACAATAGCGCCCTGCACATCTCGATAGAGTGTAGGGGAACGATTATGTCCCACGTGCTGGTAGACACAGGGTCGTCACTCAATGTTCTTCCGAAGATGGCATTAATGAAGTTAGATACTCGCGGAGTGATTTGCACACCCAGTGATCTGGTGGTGAAAGCGTTCAATGGAACCAAACGCCATGTTTTCGGGGAGGTGACGTTGCCAATCCAAGTCGGGCAGGAAACATTCGACGCGGTCTTTTACATTATGGACATCATGCCTGCCTACAGCTGTCTCTTGGGTCGGCCATGGATCCATTCGGCGGGTGCCGTGACCTTCAGTTGCACCAGAAGCTCATGTACGCTGTCGGAGGTAGCATCGTGACTGTGTGTGGCGAGGAAGACATAATGGTGAGCCATTTGTCGTCCTTCAAGTATGTCGAGATGGATGGGGAAAACCACGAAACCCTATGCCAAGCGTTCGAAGCTGTTAAAGTCAAGGACGTAGCTCCTGTAGTCACCGAAAAGCCAGAGATGACTCTCTCTTCCTTCAAGGAAGCCCGGGCCGTTGTTCAAGCCGGATCTACCCCAGGCTGGGGGCGAATTTTGGAGATACCTAATAAGCAAGACAGGTTTGGGTTGGGATATTCTCCTGGAGCTGAAGCCTCCTCTTCTAGCAGTGCGTCGCGAGGTAAAGGGCCGATCCAGTTTACCAGTGGCGGGGTGATATTTGAAAGCGTCAACGCGGTGTCTGAAGACAGCGGAGATAGCGACTGTGACTTAGACTCTTGGATCCATCCAAGCAAGCCAGGCGAGAGCCTCAATAATTGGTCCGTCAAGGATATCATCCAGATGACAAGCGAAGAGTAATGATTTACTTTTTCCAATCATTGTACAACCCTATGTCCTACCCGGGGCATAGTGGTTTTATTGTCAGGGCCTTGTTTGATTATGTACATGCATTTTATCAATAAATCAAAAGGCGTTTTTCTTCGTATTCAAATGTTGTGATCTCTGTTATTCTTGTTTTATATTTGTTTTGAAAAACAATAAAATGGTAATGGGGTTTGTGCTAACCTGCATATCCTTGTTTTAAGCCTAACCCTTGTTATTGCAGGATCCACATAGCAGATGACATCGACTCTGGATCTTCTACGACTCACTTCGACTTTGATTGCCCGATCTATCAAGCCGAAGAAGAGATTGATGAAGACGAAGACCTTCCCGAAGAGTTGGCCCGCTTGTTGAAACAAGAAGAGAAAGTGATTCTGCCTCATGAAGAAGAAATTGAGATCGTGAATCTGGGTTCTGAAGAACTTGTCAGGAATGTCAAGATAGGGGCCGCATTGCAGAGTGATGTCAAGCAGAGATTGGTCGAGATGCTAAGAGAGTATAGTGACGTCTTTTCTTGGTCATACGAAGATATGCCCGGACTTGACACTGACATCGTGGTCCACCACTTGCCGCTGCGAGAAGATTGTCCTCCCGTTAAGCAGAAGCTTAGGAGGACATGACCAGATATGGCCGTTAAGATCAAAGAAGAAGTGCAGAAACAGCTTGATGCTGGCTTCTTGGCGGTCACTACCTACCCTCCGTGGGTCGCCAACATAGTGCTTGTACCGAAGAAGGACGGTAAGGTACGAATGTGCGTCGATTATCGAGATCTGAATAGGGTGAGCCCTAAAGATGATTTCCTGCTGCCTCATATTGATGTGTTGGTCGACAATACAGCTCAGTTCTCCGTATTTTCGTTCATGGATGACTTCTCCGGCTATAATCAGATCAAGATAGCGCCGGAGGACATGGAGAAAACTACGTTTATCACACCTTGGGGAACGTTTTGCTACAAGGTAATGCCTTTCGGTCTGAAGAACGCAGGGGCCACTTACCAACGAGCAATGGTTACTTTGTTTCATGACATGATTCATCATGAGATTGAAGTCTATGTTGATTACATGATTGCGAAGTCCCAAACGGAGGAAGGACATCTAGTCAATTTGCTGAAGCTTTTTGAGAGGTATAGGAAGTTCAGGTTGAGGCTGAATCCTAACAAGTGTACTTTCGGAGTACGGTCCGGAAAGTTACTGGGGTTTATTGTGAGCGAAAGAGGCATCGAGGTTGATCCTGCGAAGATTAAAGCGATACAAGAAATGCCAGTGCCAAAAACAGAAAAAGAAGTTCGTGGTTTCCTGGGCAGAATAAACTACATTGCAAGGTTTATTTCTCAGCTCACGGCCACGTGTGAACCGATGTTCAAACTACTGAAGAAAGATCAGGCGATTATCTGGAACGAGGATTGCCAGAAGGCATTCGACAAGATAAAACAGTATCTGCAGGAACCTCCGATCTTGATACCCCCAGTGGATGGACGACCCTTAATCATGTACTTGACAGTTCTTGAGAATAGTATTGGGTGTGTTCTCGGTCAGCACGACGAGACGGGCAGAAAGGAGCATGCCATTTACTACTTGAGTAAAAAGTTCACAGACTGTGAATCTCGTTACTCGATGCTGGAGAAGACGTGTTGTGCACTAGCCTGGGCTGCCAAACGTTTACGACAGTACATGCTCAATCACACCACCATGCTAATTTCGAAGATGGATCCGATCAAGTACGTCTTCGAGAAGCAAGCGCTTTCGGGCAGGATTGCCAGATGGCAAATGGTGTTGACGGAATATGACATTCAGTACGTTCCCCAGAAGGCCATCAAGGGAAGCATATTGTCTGATTACCTTGCCGAACAGCCAATCGAAGATTACCAGCCGATGAAATTTGAATTCCCTAATGAGGATATCATGTTTCTCAAAGCGAAGGATTGCGATGAACCGTTGCCCGACGAGGGTCCAGATAGGAAATCCCAATGGAAATTGATATTTGACGAGGCGGTTAATTCTTATGGAAGTGGTATCGGGGCGATCATCACGACTCCCCACGGATCCCATATCCTGTTCACTGCGAGACTGACGTTTCCGGTCACCAATAACGAAGCGGAGTACGAAGCATGCATCATGGGTCTAGAAGAGGCAATTGATTTGAGAATCAAGAACCTAGATGTATATGATGACTCGACACTTGTGATCAACCAGATTAAAGGGGAGTGGGAAACTCGCCAATCGAATTTGGTGCCGTACATGAATTATACCAGAAGGCTACTTCCGTTCTTTGATCGAGTGGAACTCCATCATGTGCCCAGAGCGGAAAACCAGATGGCTGATGCCTTAGCCACGTTGGCTTCGATGTATAAAGTCAATTTTTGGAATGAAGCTCCAAGGATTGTCCTTTCTCGTCTTGATAGACCTGCATTCGTCTTTGCAATCGAGGAAGCCTCCGACGGCAAGCCATGGTTCCATGATATCCAGACTTTCCTTATGACTAAGGAGTATCCTGCGGGAGTGTCAATCCAGGATAAGAAGACTCTAAGGAGGCTGTCTGGAAATTTTTATCTCAATCCTGATGGAGTTTTGTCTAAAAGAAACCAGATCTCGTGCTACTCAGATGTGTAGATGAGAAAGAGGCGAGTATGCTCATGGAAGAAGTCCATGAAGGAACATTTGGTACGCGCGCCGGCGGGCATGCTATGACAAGAAATATCCTGAGAGCAGGATACTACTGGCTGACGATGGAATCGGATTGCTTTAAATTCGCGAAGAGATGTCATAAATGCCAGATTTATGCTGATAAAGTTCATGTGCCGCCGTGCCCGTTAAATGTCATGTCCTCCCCGTGGCCGTTCTCCATGTGGGGCATCGACATGATAGGCAAGATCGAGCCCACTGCATCTAATGGTCATCGCTTCATTCTAGTAGCTATCGACTACTTCACCAAGTGGGTGGAGGCAGCCTCATACGCAAACGTGACCAAGCAGGTGGTGGCTAAATTCATAAAGAGGGATATCATCTGTCGTTACGGAATTCCCGAGCGGATCATTACTGATAATGGTTCGAATTTGAATAACAAGATGATGAAGGAGCTGTGCCAGAGTTTCAAGATTGAATACCACAACTCATCTCCTTACCGGCCGAAGATGAATGACGCCGTTGAAGCGGTCAATAAGAACATCAAGAAGATTGTTCAGAAGATGATTGTGACCTACAAGGATTGGCACGAGATGTTGCCATTCGCATTGCACGGTTATCGTACAACGGTACGTACATCAACCGGGGCAACTCCTTTCTCCTTAGTGTACGGTATGGAAGCAGTCCTACCGTTAGAAGTGGAGATCCCTTCTTTGAGAGTTTTGGTTGATGTGAAACTCGACGAGGCAGAATGGATTAAGAACCGACTAAACCAACTCAGCCTGATGGACGAGAAGAGGTTAGCATCAATTGCGTATGGTCGTTTATACCAAAGCCGAATGAAGAAAGCTTATGATAAGAAGGTGTGTCCTAGAAGCTTTCAGACGGGTGATCTCGTCCTGAAGAAGATTCTTCCTCCACACTCCGATCACCGGGGCAAGTTGACTCCCAATTACGAAGGTCTGTTGGTCGTCAGCAAGGTCTTCTCGGGAGGAGCTTTGTTGTTATCCACGATGGATGGTGAAGATTTTGCATCCCCGGTGAACGCGGACGTAGTTAAAAAATACTTTGCTTAAAAAAAACGACCCGCTGGAAAGAAAAAGAATATCCAGGCAAAAATGGGGCATCCCGACGAACCATAAAAAAGGAAAAAGGTTCGGGCAAAAATTAGGGATATAAAAGAAAAGAATGTACACCCGCAAATTCGAAAACCCAGATGGGCGACTTTGGCAAAAAAGGGTATCCCGGTGAATCGAAAACCCGGAAGGGCGATTCAGGCAAAAGTAAGGGATTTGAAAAAGCAAATGACTGTGTTCCACGTGTGGACTTTCATTGTTTAGTGGTTTGGAAGACCTGAGGGCCGTTTATCTGAATCGATCTCTTCTGAAGCTGAAGCGTCGGAGAAGTATCGAAGTCGAGTGGGTCATAGAGGGATCAACTCATGGTGTTCGTCTACGCCTCGTTACCGACATGTGTATATACTGATGTATATTTATGTTTTATTTTTGCGCGGCTTCCTCATTCCAGGAGCTTTCCTCTGTTGTAAAACATTTTTTACCCATTCAGGGGTTCGTTATCAATAAAATGTATACTATTCAGCAATTCTGTTTGTTTGTTTAGCATTTATCTGTTTTGTTTGCGAAAAAGAACGCCGATGTTTTCGATAAAATGCGCATACATAAACTTACTGGCCTAGGCCACTGATTGTTGAAACAATGAATTACTTGAACATTGTCACCAGATGATAACCTTGATAGGTCCCTTTGAGAAGGGTATCTTGTCTGTTTGTTCGTGTTGTTGCAGGCGTAATATATACCAGGCAGTACGCCGTATGCGTCCCCAAGAAGGATGATTCCTTCTTCTCCAGCGAAGTTCAGCAACCTCTCCCTGCAGAGTCCGAACATGAGATCGTCAAGCATTGATATGTCTCCCTAAGCAGAGAAGATTCTCTCCCCAATCAGATACATCCTGAAGGAATGTCATCTCCCCAGCTGAGTCGTATGCTGAAGTGTGCAGCAAGTGGAAGCTCCAGACCGAAGTCTCCTGCAGAATTGGAATTCCCCACAGATTCGTACTCTCCCCAGCAAGCAGGGTGATTCCTTCTTCCCCAGCCGAGTTTGCAGTTCCCCAAGAGAGCCGAGTCCTTGGAAAGCAGTTCGGGCCATGATTGGTTTTCCCCAGTAGAGTGTTGAATAGCTGATGCTGTATTTCCCCACCGGGGTCGTTACCCCCGGAAAGCTCTGGCTGCGAATGTCGTGCAGCTTATTTCTGCGATTGACATCGCTTTCCTCAGCAGGTCTAGGTTCTCGTAGAGCTTCGTTCCCCTACAGCAGTCAACTGAAGTTTGCTTCCCCATGGGGAGTCCGATTGAGATTGGCGTGACTTCTTCTCCTTGGCAGGATGAGTCCTTCCCCCACCAGAGTGGTTCTTTCTCCTTGATAGGAGGATTCTCCCTTCAGCATTTATTTTGCTGACGGGATCGCAGAATTTTGCATGATTGCATAGCATTTATCATAAATGCATAGCATTTCCACCGTGTGGAGTATTGCGTCGTTGTCAAAGCATATGCGTATGAAACATGAGCTAGGTCGTTACCGTTCTTGTTTTGCAGGTGTTCCTCCGCAGAGTCGCTTGCTCAAGATGATTCTTGAATTCCCCAGCAAAGTCGTGCGCCCAAGATGATTCTTGAATTCTCCAACGAAGGCGTTCGTTTAAGATGATTCTTAAAATCCCCTGTAAAGCCGCCATAGAGAGCCGCTCAGGATGATTCCTGAAATCCCCGGCAGAGTGTTTGCGCAGGATGATTCCTGAAATCTCCAGTAGAGTTATTGGTTCAGGATGATTCTTGAAGTCCCCACGGAGTTATTTGTTCAAGATGATTCTTGATTTCCTCAGTAGAGATGATTCACCCAGAATGATTCCTGGATCCCCAAAGCAGAGTTACTTGATAGTTCTCTAGAATCCCCAGCGGAGATGCGTCATCCCCAGCAGGTTTCTGAACAGCGAAGTTGAAACTTCCCTCGAAGACTTGATGACTGAAGTCCAACCGTATTGATGAAGCAGTTCTCTCAGCTGATGCGGAGTGCCTGATGGCAGAAGTTCGGATATCCCCAATTGGTTCACGATTGACCGAGAATGCTATTCCCGACTTACTGATGAAGTCCGGCTGATGCTTGAAAATTTCTTTGAATGTCCGATGGTGTGGTTAACTTGATTGTTAATCTGATAAGTCCCGAGGAATCTTGATGCCGGACGGCATGATCAACCATGTATCACCGGTTACCGTGTGACCTATTCCCCAACTAGTTGTCGTGCAACTAATATTTCAGTTTCCGAAGATTTGTTCCCATCAGAGTACCGTGTACTTGTGTAGTTGGCAAATTTCCGGGTTTGTTGGTATTCAACCGTCTTTTACCTTGATTGTTTGAGAGTCGTTCGCTTCTCACCCAGTCAGGTCCAAGCCGTTTGAATAGGGGAAGCTGTTGCACCCCAAAAATTTGCCCAGCTTTTCTTTACCTAGCTTATGTTTCATTTCATTCACATTAGCATTATCATTTGCATTTCATTGACATGTATGCAGGAGATCAAGAGGTATGATTACCAATCAAGGGCTATGCAAGACTATGAAGCTAGATAAGAAGCTTATTCAAGTGTTCAAGGGTTGATATCCTTGTCAGAGAAGTCAAAGGACTCTCAGAGTGAGTGGTTGAAACCAAGGTTGTGTGCCTCCTAACTTGAGAGTTGTGGGAGCTCATCAGATGATTCTGAAGCCAAGAATGTGGACTTGAAGCCTTGAGAGAGCTTATGAGATGTCTTGAAAGCCATCATGAAGCCGAGACAGGTCATGGTGCAAGATTAAGAAGCCTCAGCCATGATTGGTGTAATTAGGGTTTGACTGGGTCAACCCTAGGTCAATTGATGATTTGAGGAAAGTTGAGACCTAATCCAAGAACCATGTGATCATGGATTGATGCATTGAAATGCGTAAGGATGATTCCAAGGTTAACTCATCATGATTGAAGAGTCTGAGAAGTTTCAAGCTAGGGTTTCTAAGGCTTGACAGTGTAAAATCCCCTAGTTTGACCCCTATCTTCAAGGCAGTTTAGCTCAAGATGTGATTGTCATCTCATCTTTCCCCCAACATGAATGTTGTAGAGTTTTATCTTAGATTTAATTTGAGTACTAGAAGTCCTTGATAGGATTTGTAGAACTCAAGTTATGACTTTGACAAGTTACAGGTCATCTGAGGTATGTGAATTTGGGGGCTTGAAAGTTACCCAACTTGCATCAAATGTTTGCCCAAGAAGGATGATTCCTATGGACTTTTGGTCAACATCAATGTTGTTCCTTATTCTCTTAGATTTCTAGAGAGTACTAGAAGTCCTTGATAGGATTTGTAGAACTCAAGTTATGGCTTTGACAAGTCAAGGGCATTTTGGTCATTTGGAGATTACAGGTCATTTCAACCGTAAGGCCATAACTCCCATTTCCAAGCTTCAAATGGGAAAATGTTCAACATCAAACTTGTTCAAAATGATGTTTTAAGGCTAGTAAGGAGGTCATGAGATGCTGGAAATGCTTGTAGCTCAAAGTTGCAAAAATGACCTGAAATAAGGGTATAAGTTAAATAAACCAAAGTTGGAAATTGATATTTTCAATCTACACATCCAAACCATGGCATGTAATATATCATTTTGACTCTAGAAAACATTTTAATAACATTGGTTTAGCCACAGTTCTGAGTTGAGGTCTAATTTGTGGACTTGCTTTGAAAAGTAGTTACTTACATCATAAGTAACATGTGCAAAACCTAGATTCAAGGCATGAGCAAGATCCCTTGCAAGCCAAACACTTTCAAAATGTCACTAGGGGAGAAATTGGAAGTGAATGGGGTTGGTTTCAAGCAGTTTGCAGAGTTATGCATATCATGGCATATGGTTGAAATTCTCATGTCATGAGAGATTGAAACTCTCATTAGAAGGATCTAGAGGGTTCTAGATCATCCACACATCATCTATATATTGAGTAGAAGAAGTTCAGATGAGAGGTTGGTGATGATTGAAGGAGAGAGCATAGATTGAGATTGAAATTGCATAGCTTGCAATTGAATTCGGTTTCACCAATTTCTTCACTTTCCATCCATTTTCTTGATTGCAACTTCTTCCATGGATGCTAGGGATTGAGTTCAGATCATAATCAAGAGGAATTCGTGGCTGATTGGTGTTCTTGAGATCAGATGTTTCCACCTGCAACTCACCATCGGGTTTCAAGATTCAGGGGTTTTCAACCAGTTCTATTGCATACAGAAGCAAGGAAAGGATCCATTGATCGTGTCTGGAAGGTTGTAGAGCTTGATTTGAAGATTTAGTGCATCTGTTCATCAAGAATTTTCAGGTTAGTAACTTTCTTCCTCCAGCATGAATTAGGTAGAATCAAGATGAATTAGGGTGTTAGATGCATTGTAGAACGGTGTAGGAAGGTTTTCAGATAGTTAATTTGAGAATTAGTGACCAATTTAGGATGTTACCATTTTCGATTGAGAATTGGTTATGGTGAATCTTGAGGTTTCAGAGAGAATTAAAGGCATGAATGAATTCGTGAGGGAATTTGGGACATGTTTCATTAAGGGATCGTGGCCTATGGTGGACTCTATGTTGAATTAGGGTTGTGGAATGGTGACCGGAGCACCACCGGTGGTGGCCGGAGCTGCGCGCGAGTTTCAGAGGTTTGAATTGGAGAAGATGACTTGATAGCCATCGGATCAAGGTTTGACTTGGACCAAAGACCCCATCCAACGGCCATGCGTGCGTGAATTTTGTGAAGAGGAGTTCTGATTATGAAACACAGCGTTTCATTAATCAGCTGGTTTTAGGCTTAGTTAAAACTTTGCTATCCGTACCCCACTTCTGGCCCAGTCTTGGATATGAACTGTGTTTTATTTCTATCTGCACCGTGTGCTTATTATTTTACTTGGATTTTCTTTTATTTTTTTCATTTTATTCATGGTTCTTGAAAAAATCATATAAATTGAAAAATGATCCAATTAATCCCATTCTTTTTGAATTATACTCATGATTGAGTCTAGTATTTTTTAGAAAAAAAATATTTTTAGGTCATGCATTTTCTGATTTTATGGGAATTTTATATTTTAATTGATATTAAAATGGTTATGTTTGATACTTAATTTTGTGGAATTTTGTGTGATCATGTGATGATGATTTTGATCCTGATTTTTTGTGTGTGATTAGGTTAGACATGTATGCCCCCATAGCATTTTTCTCACATTTTTGTGATGAAAGTAGGTGTGTTTTCTAGATTGAGATTTAGGTGCCTCCTTTTAGGGTTTAGGTTTAGTACCTTATAGTGTAGAATTTATTTATAGGTCTTATTTGATGATTTTATCTCTGGAATTAATATGGTAGAGTCATGATTGACCTAGGTTCCCATAGTTATTTTTGTAGGATTTTACAATTGGTTTTAGTATTTTAGTTAGGATTAACTTTAGTACTAGGTTTTAGGTGATCCTAACTTACTAACTCAAATAGATTAACTTCTTTAGTCCCCTTAGATTAGGGTTTTGCTTTGTTTGCCTTTGGTTGAGATTGAAGACAAGTTGAAGACAAGGTGAGGATGCTTGAAGTTGCTTGAAGTTGCTTGGAGCTAGGAGTTGCTTGTGCCTGAAGGTGTCTGATGAAGATTTAGGAGATAGGAGACATAGGGAGAGCCTTATAATTAGAATGATTTCTTTCACAAATATGGAAAGCATCTTGTGCTTCCATTCCTCCCAATGACTAAAAGTCCTTCTAAGATATTCACATCCCTCCTTTGGAGGGATGAGTGGTTTTATCTGGGAAGTAGAACTTTGAGGAAACCAGTCTCTCATAATGATGAACCCTTACAAGCTTCCTTTGGTTGTCAATAAGCTGTTTATCATTTCCACTCATTTTGTTAAATCAATTGTCTTCTGGTTTGAGTATCTTGAAAGATGTTGGACTTGAGTTTGAAGATGAGGACTTCACTGAAGAGTGTGGAAGAGGATGATTCCTTGAGCATTGCCATTGCAGCTGAAGCTTGAAGAGCAAGAAGAGCAAGTTGATACTTGAAGATCCAATGGAGATTGAGTGAAGAGCTGAGGCTTGAAGAATTGAAGGATGAAGTTGACACTTCCATGTGATTGAAGATTACTCTGAGAGGCTGAAGCTTGTAGGAGAAGAAGACCAAGTTGATATTAGTAAAGCAAAGAGAGTTGAAGCTTGAAGACTAAGTTGATACTTGAAGATCCAATTGAGATTGAGTGTAGAGCTAAGGCTTGAGGAATAAAGGATAAGTTGACACTTACACTGATGCATTGAGAGCCTGAAGGAATCAAGTTGATACTTGCAGTTAGGAGTGAAGTCTGAAGACTGGATTGCTATCTGAAGAGCTGAAGCTTGAAATAGAGAGAGGGAGTTGTTGATCTACTTTCTTTCTTGCCTGTTTTCTTTTCTGTATTGCTGTGGCTTGTCTGACTTGCTTGATGCATTAGAATAAGTTCATATCTAGACTGATGTAAGCTAGGAGCATGATTGCACTAGAGGTTGAGTTGCTCCCTCTGCTTGTATTGTTACTGTATGGCTTTGCTTGCGGGTATTCGGTAGAGCCCTGCTCCCTTGCCCATGTGGTTTGTGTTGCTTGATAGCATTTTATTTTTGCTGTATGATTGCAGTTATTCATATATGGCTTGAGGTTGAGATGAGCTTGTCGAGGCTGCTGCCCCACACACATTTCCTCCCTCACTTGCATTGCATGCATTTTACAGTCATTTACTGTTTATCTGTTTACTGTATTACTGTTTACTGGTTAAGCTGATGCTTTATCTGTTTCTGTTTATCATTGACATGATCCCCTAGGAATCTCACTTCCTTTGATAAGGAAGCGATGATAGAACTTTAGGTTGAAACCTACGCATGATAACTTCTAGGAGTTCCCTGTTTCAAACCTCAACTATAGGATGAATCCTTGGCATGACAACATTAGGACTTGATAGTCTCCCTTTAGCTGAGCCTGTTCTCTTCTCATCTCAAAACAGCTTAAGATACAATATTCATGAATGATTTCTTTCGTACGTTACGAGCCTTAAGCAATCTGAGAAAGGATTGTTGGAGAGCTTCTTTTCAACAGTCTGGATGTTTAGTATGGTACCCTTTGGGTGACATGCGATGCATTCACTCTCAGGTCATAGTCTTTAGTGCGATTGAAATTGCAAACAACCATAAAAAACAGTTCTTTCGTAAGAGACAGAAAACAAACTTCAAACCTTTTTTCCCCGTGGGCCCGTAATTCAAAGGAAGCTTTTCTGAAGAAAAGAGTGTCGTTAAACTTCAGCGCCATCGCAAACAGGCTTTGTCCCTAACTGCTGGAACTGTTGTTTAACTCTACTCGATAAAACAGATGAATCTGAATCCCCGTAACCCGTAGTAGCCCGAACTACGTAAGCTCTGATCTCTCATATCTGTTGAGAGTACGTAGGCACAATACCGATGTATTGGCGAGCCACCTTCCTCATAACCTGTCGTAGGTCGAACTACGTTGACTCTGATTTCTCATTCTCTGATGAGAATACGTAGGCATAAAGCGCGACGCTTTGCCGAGTCATTTTCTTTTCTGTTTAAGATCGGCCTTGATAGGTAGATAGATAAAACCAACCCGTCAGATAAACACAACAAGCATGGATCCCGTCGAGTACGACGGACGTGAGGGGTGCTAATACCTTCCCCTTGCGTAACCGACTCCCGAACCTAGACAACGGTTGCGATGACCTTGTCTTATACCTATTCGTCAGGTTTTTCCGATCGTTTCCTTTCCCGTTCTAAGGGATAAATAACGAAAGGTGGCGACTCTTCTATTCTGCCGGCACCTTATTTTCGCGGAAGCGACACCCGGTGAACGCGGACGCAGTTAAAAAATACTTTGCTTAAAAAATGACCCGCTGGAAAGAAAAAGAATATCCAGGCAAAAATGGGGCATCCCGGCGAACCATAAAAAAGGGAAAAAGGTTCGGGGGAAAATTAGGGATATAAAAGAAAAAATGTACACCCGCAAATTCGAAAACCCGGATGGGCGACTTTGGCAAAAAAGGGTATCCCGGTGAATCGAAAATCCGAAAGGGCGATTCAGGCAAAAGATAGGGATTTGAAAAAGCAAATGACTGCGTTCCGCGGGTGGACTTTCATTGTTTAGTGGTTTGGAAGACTTGAGGGCCGTTTATCTGAATCAATCTCTTCTGAAGCTGAAGCGTTGGAGAAGTATCGAAGTCGAGTGGGTCATAGAAGGATCAACTCATGGTGTTCGTCTACGCCTCATTGCCGACATTTGTATATATTGATGTATATTTATGTTTTATATTTGCGCAGCGTCCTCATTCCAGGAGCTTGCCTCTGTTGTAAAATATTGTTACCCATTCAGGGGTTCGTTATCAATAAAATGTATACTATTCAGCAATTATGTTTGTCTGTTTAGCATTTATCTGTTTTGTTTGCGAAAAAGAACGCCGACGTTTTTGATAAAATGCGCATACATAAACTTACTGGCCTAGGCCACTGATTGTTGAAACAATGAATTACTTGATCATTGTCACCAGATGATAACCTTGATAGGTCCCTTTGAGAAGGGTATCTTGTCTGTTTGTTCGTGTTGTTGCAGGCGTAACATATACCAGGCAGTACGCCGTATGTGTCCCCAAGCAGGATGATTCCTTCTTCTTCAGCGAGTTCAGTAGCACCTCCCCGTGGAGTCTGAACATAAGCCCAAGCAGAGAAGATTCTCTCCCCAATCAGATGCATCCTGAAGGAATGTCATCTCCCCAGCTGAGTCATACACTGAAGTGTGTAGCAATTGATAGTCCCAGACTGAAGTCTCCGGCAGAATTGAAATTCCCCACAGATTCGTACTCTCCCCAGTAAGCAGAATGATTTCTTCTTCCCCAGCCGAGTTTGCAGATCCCCAAGAGAGCCGAGTCCTTGGAAAGCGATTTGGGCCATGATTGGTTTTCCCCAGTAGAATGTTGAATAGCTGATGCTGTGTTTCCCCACCGGAGGTGTTGTCTCCAGGAAAGTTTTGTTGCGAATATTGTGCAGTTTATTTCTGCGATCGACGTCGCTTTCCTCAGCAGGTCCAGGTTTTCGTTCCCCTGCAGCAGTCGACTGAAGGTCGTTTCCCCTGGCGGAGTCCGATTGAGATTGGCGTGACTTCTTCTCCTTGACAGGATGATTCCTCCTCTCCACCAGAGTGGTTTTGTCTCCTTGACAGGAGGATTTTCCCTTCAGCATTTATTTTGCTGATGGGGTCATAGCATTTGGCATGATTGCATAGCATTTACCCAAAAAACGCGTAGCATTTCCACCGTGTGGAGCATTGCCATTGCCAAAGCATATGCATATGAAGCATGAGCTAGGTCGTTACCGTTCTTGTTTTGCAGGTGTTCCTCCGCAAAGCCGCTTGCTCAAGATGATTCTTGAATCCCCCTAGCAAAAGTCGTTTTCCCAAGATGATTCTTGAATTCTCCAGCGAAGGCGCTCGTTTAAGATGATTCTTAAAATCCCCAGTGAAGTCGCCAGAGAGGGTTGCTCAAGTTGATGCTTAGAGTCCCCGACAGAGTGTCTGCTCAGGAAGATTCCTGAAATCTCCAGCGGAGTTATTGGTTCAGGATGATTCTTGAAGTCCCCACGGAGTTATTTGTTCAAGATGATTCTTGATTTCCTCAGCAGAGATGATTCACCCAGAATGATTCCGGATCCCCGAAGCAGAGTTACTTGATAGTTCTCCAGAATACCCAGCGGAGATGTGTCATCCCCAGCAGGTTTCCGAACAGCAAAGTTGAAACTTCCCTCGAAGACTTGATGATTGAAGTCCAACCATATTGACGAAGCAGTTCTCTCAGCTGATGCGGAGTGCCTGATGGCAAAAGTTTGGATATCCCCAATTGGTTCATGATTGACCGAGAATGCTATTCCCGACTTACTGACGAAGTTCGGCTGACGCCCAAAGATTTATTTGAATGCCCGATGGCATGATTAACTTGATTGTTGATCTGATAAGTCCCGAGGAATTCTGATGCCTGACAGCGTGATCGACCGTGTATCGCCGGTTACCGTGTGACCAATTCCCCAGCTAGTTGTCATGCAGCTAATAATTCAGTTTCCGAAGATTTGTTCCCATCAGAGTACCATGTACTGATGCAGTTAGCAAATTTCCAGGTTTATTGGTATTCAATCATCTTTTACCTTAAGTGGTTGAGAGTCGTTCGCTTCTCACCCAGTCAGGTCCAAGCCGTTTGAATAGGGGCAGCTGTTGCACCCCAAAATTTGCCCAACTTTTCTTCACCTAGCTTGTGTTTCATTTCATTCACATTAGCATTATCATTTGCATTTCATTGGCATGTATGCAGGAGATCAAGAGGTATGATTACCAATCAAGGGCTACACAAGAGTTTGAAGCTAGCTAAGAAGGTTATTCAGAGGATTAAGGGTTGATATCCTTGTCAGAGAAGTTAAAAGGTCCTCAGAGAGAATGGTTGAAACCAGGAGTGTGGGTCTCCTAACTTGAAAGTTGTGGAAAGCCATCAGATGATTCTGAGGCCATGAAGATGGACTTGAGGTCTTGAGAGAGCTCATGAGAAGTGTTTAAGATCACTTTGAGGCCTAGACAGGTCATTGTGCATTAATAAGAAGGCTCAACCATGAGTGGTGCAACTAGGGTTTGACTGGGTCAACCCTGAGTCAACTGATGATTTGGAGGAGGTTGAGACCTAATTCAAGAACCATGTGATCATGGTGTGATACATTGAGATGTTATGAGGATGATTCCAAGGTTAAATCATCATGATTGAAGAGTGTGAGAAGTTTCAAGCTAGGGTTTCTAAGGCTTGACAGTGTAAAATCCCCTAGTTTGACCCCTGTCTTCAAGGCAATTTAGCTCAAGATGTGATTGTCATATCATCTTGCCCATAACATGAATGTTATAGAGCATGCTCTTATCTTTAATTTGAGTGCTATAAGTCCTTGATAGGATTTGTAGAACTTAAGTTATGACTTTGACAAGTTACAGGTCATCTGAGGTATGTGAATTTGGAGCTTGAAAGTTACCCAACTTGCATCAAACGTTTGCCCAAGAAGGATGATTCCTATGAACTTTTGGTCAAAATGAATGTTGTTCCTTATCCTCTTAGATTTCTATAGAGTACTAGAAGTCCTTGATAGGATTTGTAGAACTCAAGTTACGGCTTTGACAAGTCAAGGGCATTTTGGTCATTTGGAGATTATAGGTCATTTCAAGCATAAGGCCATAACTCCTATTTCCAAGCTTCAAATGGGAAAATGTTCAACATCAAACTTGTTCAAAATGATGTTTTAAGGCTATTCCTGAGGTCATGAGATGTTGGATTTTCTTGTAGCTCAAAGTGGCAAAAATGACCTAAAATGAGGGTATAAGTTAAATGAACCAAAGTTGGAAATTGATACTTTTGATCTACACATCCAAACCAAGGCATGTAATAGGTCATTTTGACTCTAAAAAGCATTTTAAGAACATTGGTTTAGCCACATTTTTGAATTGAGGTCTAATTTGTGGACTTGCTTTGAGAAGTAGTTACTTACATCTTAAGTAACATGTGCAAAACTCAAATTCAAGGCATGATCAAGATCCCTTGCAAGCCAAACACTTCCAAAATGTCATGAGGGGAGAAATTGGAAGGAATTGAGATTGGTTTCAAGCTGTTTGCAGAGTTGTGCACACCATGGCATATAAGTGAACTTCTCATGTCATGAGAGATTGAATTTCTCATTGGAAGGATCTAGAGGGTTCTAGATCATCCACACATGTTCTATATATTGAGTAGAAGAGGTTCAGATGAAAGGTTGGTGATGATTGAAGGAGAGAGCAGAGATTGAGATTGAGATTTCATTGCTTGCAACTGAATTCGGTTACATCATTTCACTCACTTTCCATCCATTTTCTTAATTGTAATCTCTTCCATGGATGCTAGGGAACGATTCCAGATCATAATCAAAGGGAATTCGTGGCTAATTGGTGTTCTTGAGCTCAGATTTCTCCACCTGCAACTCATATTCAAATCCAAGAATTGAAGCCATTTCAATCAATTCTATTGCATACAGAAGCTTGGAAGTGATTCACTGAAGGAGTCTGGAGCATTTGAGGGCTTGATTTGAGGTCTTGCTACTTCTGTGCACGCGAAATTTTCAGGTTGGTAACCTTTGATCTCTGGTTTGTTTTAGGTAGAATCAATACGAATTAGGATGTTAGATGCATTATAGAACGGTGTAGGAAGGTTTTCAGATAGTTAATTTGAGAATTAGTGACCAATTAAGGATGTTGCCATTTTCGTTTGAGAATTGGTTCTTGCGAATCTTGAGGTTTCAGAGAGAATAAAGGGCATGAATGAATTCGTGAGGAAATTTGGGACAAGTTTCATGTATAGACCACTTGCAATGGAGGATCCTAGAGAGAGTTAGGGTTGGGGACGATGACCGGAGCACCACCGGTGGTGGCCGGAGCTGCGCGCGAGGTTCAGAGATTCAAAAGGTTGAAGATGACTTTAAAGCCCTTGGATTTGGGTGGACCTTTGACTGGAGAAGTGATCCAATGGCCACGAATGTGTTTCGTTTTGTGAAGGATCTGAGTTTTAATGAAACGCATCGTTTCATTTAGTTGCTGATTCTGGGCTTAGTGAATTGGTTGATACCTGCACCCCCCTGATGGCCCAATCCATAGAATGAACTGATTCCTATTACTATCTGCACCGTGCATTTATTATTTTCTTTTGATTTTCTTTATATTTTTTTATTTTATTCATGGTTCTTGATAAAATCATAAAAAATGGAAAAATGATCCAATTAACCCCATTCTTTTTGAATTAGATTCATGATAGGGTCTAGTATTTTTTAGATAAAAAATATTTTTATTTCATGCATTTTCTGATTTTATGGGAATTTTTACATTTTAATTGATATTAAAATAGTCATGTTTGATACTTGATTTTGTGGAATTTTGTGTGATCATGTGATGATGATTTTGATATTGATTTTTTGTGAGTAGTTAGCATAGATATGCATGATCCCCATAGATGTTTATCACATTTTTGTGATGAACATAAGTGGTAGTTTAGGTTGAAACCTTTAGAATCTCCATTTTTAGGGTTTATGGTTGATACCTTTGGATTTAGGACCTAATTTTAGGACTTAATAGATGATCTTGTCCCTGGTTTTTGTAGGAGGCATTCCTAATTGAATTAGGATCCCTTAGGAATTTTTGTAGAAATTTATAAGATAGTTTACTATTTTTGATTGATTTTAGTTTAGGTGTTCATTTTAGATGATTCTAAGGCGCTAACTCAACTAGATTAACATCTTTAGTTCCCTTAGATTAGGGCTTTGCTTTGCTTGTTCTTGGATGATGATGAAGACAAGTTGAAGATGCATTGGATGACTTGAAGAGGCTTGGATTTGAAGATCTTCCCTTCTTTTGGTGTAGTTTGATTAGGTTAAGATTAGGGTTTTGTAGGCAGAGCTTCTAGATAGTTCTCTTTCTTCATAAACATGGAATGTGTTGATCAATTCCATTCTTCCCTATGATGCAAGGTCCCTTTGTAAAGACCTCATCCCTCCTTTGGTAGGATGTGTGGCTCTTTGCAAATTGGTAGAACCTTTGAGGGTCCCTTTCTCTGATGACAGGATGCTCAGTGGTGACCTTTGGTCTTCACTCTGCTACCAACCATACAAACTTTTCTCTTGATAGATGCATCTTTCTCCCTTGTTAGAGGATGGAGTTCCTTGCTTGAAGAAGATTGAAGGATGAAGTTGACAGTTCCATATGATTGGAGATTACCTTTAGAAGCTGAAGCTTGAAGCTTGAAGACCAAGTTGATACTGGTAAAGAAGGGGAAGCTTGAAGCTTGAAGACCAAGTTGATACTGGTAAAGAAGGGGAAGCTTGAAGCTTGAAGACCAAGTTGAAACTTGTGAAGAAGATCCAATTGAGATTGAGTGAAGAGCTGAGGAATTGAGAGCCTGAAGGAGTCAAGTTGATACTTGTAGTTAGGAGTGAAGCCTGAGGGTAGAATTGACTGAAGAGCTGAAGCTTAGAGAAGAGAGAACAAGTTGATACTTATGTTTGGTGGGTTGAAACCTTGGAGGAGCAAGTTGATACTTGTTATTGAGGATGATAGCCTTGAAGGGTGGTTGAGGACTGAAGACTGAGCTGCTGTCAGAAGATTGCTTTGCTGTGGAAGTTGTTGATTGTTGCACCCTAAAATTTGCTCAACCTTATTTACTTGGTTTTTGTTTCAATATCATTAGCATTTGCATAAAGAGTCATGTACATAGGTTACTCATCTGCATAGCATAAGCATAGCAAGTCATTCAACAGGGGTCCAACCATTATTATCATCTCTAGAGGCCTATCAAGAGGTTATTATCCTAATCCCATCTCATTCAAGTCATCAGAAAAGAATTTGAAAGCAGGGAGTTCAGTGGATCAAGCATTGAGTATATCTCCTAACTGGGGGTATCTGTGGGTCAACCAAAGAAATTGTGAGCTATGGGCTGAGCATGGGGAGTATCTAGACATCTTGGAGGACTTAGAAAGTCATTTGGAGAAGAAAACAAGTTGTTGATGTGATCACAAGTATTGCATTTGAAGACAGTCAACTAGGGTTTCATCTGGGTCAACCCTGGGTCAACCCTAGGTCAATTGACTGATTAAAGGGCATTAAGGGCTATTGGAGAGATGTGGGGTTCATCATTTGACATGGAGAATAAGGATATGTTGTTGTGCTAAGAAGAATTCAAGAGAAATCAAGGAGAAGAGGAGTTTCTAAATTAGGGTTTCTATGTAAAATCCCCTAGTTTAGGTCAAATTTCCAAGCAAAATAAGTCAAAATGCAAGCTTCAAATGGCTTCTTGGCCAACATGGAACTTGTAGAGGATCTCAAGACCTTTAATTTGAGTGGTGGAAGACATCAAGGAGATTTATAGAACTCAAGTTATGGTCCTTGCAAGTTACAGGTCATCTGAGGTATCTGAAATTTTGTCTGTAAAAGTGGCTTGACTTCCAAGCCATTTTTACCCCTCAAGGAGATTTCAAATGAATTTCTGGTCAACATAATAATTGTTCCTTATTGTCTTAGATTTCTATAATGGTATAGTATGCCTTCATATGATGTGTGGAACTCAACTTATGGTCTTGGCAAGCAAAGGGTATTTTGGTCATTTGTGAATTACAGGTCATTTTAACCTATACCCAAAACTCATACAAGGAGGCCTCAAATGGAAAAACTTACAACATCAAACTTGCTCCAAATGACATTTTAAGTCTAGAAAAGTGACCATGAGAGATTGGAAAGATTCATAGCACAAGGTTTCAAAATTGCTAAATTTAATGAAGAAAAATGGCCTTAAAAATGAGATTTTTCATATCTTGGCCAAATGAAGCAAAATTATAGGTCATTTTGAATGGAAAGGGCATTTTGAAGACATTGGCTAAATTAGAATTTTGAGTTTGGTTCAAGATTTAAGAGTTATCCATGGTTGCTTGAATTGAAAGTTACATAAACCAAATTGAAAGGGAAAGGTGCAAGGGAAACTTCTCCAAGTTTCTAGGAGGTTCTAACCTCACCTATATATTGGTATGAGAAGGTTCATGCAAGGGTTGGTGCTCCCATTTGTTCAAAACCCCAACTTTTCCACACTTTCTTCAACTTGCATAAGCTTTCCAAAATCTCTATAATCTCCATCAATCTTCACTATTCTTGATTGAATCTTCATCATCATCACACAAGGATCAGAATCCACACCTTCATTTGTCAAATTGAGGAAGGGATTGTGCCATTCATCATTATCATCCAAGAAGCATAAACTTTGGAATTGAGAGATTCACATCCTTGGAGTCATACCTGTTGCATACAGAAGTCACTATTGAGTTCTTGGAGCATTTTCCACTCACTTCAAGCTATAGATCAAGAGGTTTTGGTAGCTGTTTTCTTCATTGTGCATAAGGTGAGTTTTCATTCGAATTGCTTATTTAAGTTAGGGTTAATAGGTTTTGATAGTGTAGAACGGTTAAGGTAGGATAGAGGATTGTTTTGGATGAATTTGGGGAGATTTCATGAAGGTTGAGCAGGATGCATCAAAACTGTTGAGGTTTGTAATTGCTAAAATAAGGCCTGAGATTGTTATTGGAGTAGCATGCCATGATCAGGATGAATTGTAGGTCAGTTTAGGATGAGTTTCGTGGAGAATTGGAGAGGTTTGATATCAGATACTAATGGTGGTTTCCATCTGTTAGCTCCATAGAATTGTTTGATTGCTGGAGTTTTAATGGAAACTATGGTTATAGCTGTGTAGAGGGAAAGAAATGGATGAATTTTGCTTTTTATATCGTGTGTTTTCATGGCGTGTGGAGAGAGCACGAAGAGATGGAAGTATCGTGCATGGGAAGGGTTTCTGAAACCCTAAATGGCTGGAGGTTGAAGAAAGGTCAGGGACCACACGATCTCAGTTTGACTCTTGACTAGAATCACCATCCAACGATCCACGTTTAACCTGAGATTTGGTGGGAATTTTTAAAATATGAAACGCACCGTTTCATTTAACAGAGGGAATTGGGCTCTGATGACTATTGGCACCCCCACGCGCGTGAAGCCCAAATATTTGAACTGCCTGGCCCTACTTTTCTCACCCCCTCCCTTATTTCATTATATTTTCTCTTTATTTTCCTTTCATTTTTCATTCATTTTTGAAAATTCATAATAAATGGAAAAAACATTATTTTTAATTCATTCTTTTTGCATATTTTTCTTTAGGATGTCTAGAAAATTATAAAAAATAAAAATTGCATTTTATTTTTTATTTGGTATTTTTCCCATATTTTCTAAATAAATAACATTTTAAATAGTTTCATTTCATACATGATTTTGTTATTTTTTTGTTCTATTAATTGCCTCAATATTTTTTGCCCATTCTTTTTAGGTTGTTTAGGTTAGACATTAAACTTGTAGATACAATTTAGTTCCCATTTTTAGAAATTAATTTTAGGTGTTTAGTTTAGGTGTGAATAACATGAACAAAACTAGGGTTTTAGGTGATGACTTAGGAGATTTGATTCTTTTCCCTTAGGACTTAGGGTTTGACTAGTTTAGTTATGGGACTATAGGGGCTATGGGTAGTTATTAGATCCCCTAGAAAAAGTTAGGATTCCCCCTACTGCTATTAATGTACTGTATATCTGATGACTGGTGTGGTGTGCCCTCTGGGGATTATTGATTTGTCTGTGTGGGTATTGGGATTGCTTGTGGAGTTGGGAGAGCTGAAGACTTGTGAAGATGAAGCCATTGGAGATCCAGAGATTGAAGATCAACTTCCAGAGTTGAAGAGGAGATTCTTGCTAGCAGATGCTGAGGAGATTAGGGTCTAGGAGCTAGGCAGAGCTCAAGATTAGAAAGCTTGTTTCTCAAACATGGATTGCCTTGTCTGCATCCATTCTTCTCTGTGATTCAGAGTCTCTCTAAGACACTCACCCCCTTCCTTTGGAAGGCTTGGTGATAATGTCTAAGAGATAGAACTCTTGAGAGAAAATGTCTTTTGTGTTAGAAGCAGTCTGTTCACCACCTTTGGTAGTCAACTGATTGCTTAACACCCAATCCACTCTTGTGACTGATCCCTCATCCTGGAGGTTTGAACTCGAAGAAAAGCCATTGCAGATAGAAGACTCATGATCAAAGCCCTTACCTGAAGGCCATGAAGATGGAGATTGATGCTTGTTGAAGCCTGTCACTGATTGGAGATTACTTGGAGCCAGATGTTGATTCAGAGCTGCTGAAGCTGTTTGTTTTATTGCTGTATTTCATTTCTGATGTATTGATTGGTTTTCTGGACTGTATTGTTTGCTGTTTACCCTGTTGGGTTGAAAGTGAATCCTGTTCACTTTCGCCTATTGTTTTCTAGGTTCGAGGTTGAGTGGGACTCCCTTGCCTCGCTTGTACTGTTGCATCCATGCATTTTACTGTTTTACTGTATATATCTGATATTGTTTCTGTTTCTGCCTATCCCTTAGGATCTCTGCTTCTCTCTGTGCAAGAGAGGAGCATGATAGACACTAGGTCTTAACCCATGCATGATAACATTAGGTTAATTTGTTTCCCTTCGCAACCGTAGGTTAGAGTTCTGTCTCTTCTTCCTCAAAACAAACAGAAAAATACATAAAGATTTCAAACACAATAAAAGACACTTCTTCCGTAAAAGAAGGTGAACTCATCAAGGCGTCATTTTTGTCCGCTTGGACCAGTAATCAGAAAAACCTTTTTCAGAAGGAATAAAATCAATCAAGACAGACTTGTGTCGTACGTGGCCCGAACTATGTTTGCTCTGATCTTTCATGCTGTATGAAAGTACGTAGGCATAGGATGCGATATCCTAGCGAGCAACCTTCCCCTCCTTTCCCGTAGGTAGGCGAACTACGTTGACTCTGATTTCTCGTTCCAGACGGGAATACGTAGGCATAAAGTGCGATACTTTGCCGAGTCATTTTTATTCTCATTTTATTTTCTTTTCAACCCTTGACCCATAGTTTAGATAGAATAACAATCCATACCCGAAAACAAGCGTGAATCCCGTCGAGTACGACGGACGTGAGGGGTGCTAATACCTTCCCCTTGCGTAACCGACTCCCGAATCCAGGTTTTGGTTGCGATGACCATACCTTTCCCGTGTTGTGCGAGGTTTACTCTGAGCGTTTCCTTTCCCTCCCGTGGGATAAATAACGCACGGTGGCGACTCTTCTGTTCAGCCGGCGCCGATTTTCGCAGTAGCGACAGCTGGCGACTCTGCTGGGGATCCAACGTCCCCTGGCTGCTAAGGACTGCGATAGTTCTTATACATATGGGATCCAACGTCCCTTAAGAGAGTCAATCCTAACGCTTGTTTTCCCGTCGAGGACTTTGTATGGAGTTATTTTATATTTCTAACCCTGTATTTTCAGCTTTGTATATTGTTTATTGTTGTTGTATCTGGGGTGTGACGGGTGTTCTGATATTGAGTGAGAAGCCGGACCTGGGCTTGAGTGCACCTAGAATTAGAGTAGAAATTAGTGGGCGCCCGCTTGCTTTGCTTGCTTTGGTGTCCCATGAAATCTACACTCAGACGAGGTTCCTCTGGTTGGCCTCCTGCCCCTTCCTTTGGTTGGCGTGGGTTGCTGGTTAGTTGGATTGTCGACTCTGGGGACCGATCATTTGGAAGTTGGATAAGTGAGGCCTCTTCAGGGATTGATGATGCCACTCCTTCTGGGAATCGTATCATCAACCCTGAAAGTCTGTGACGCCGACGACCGCATAGGATGCCGTACCTTGTGCCAGTTATAGGGCCACCCACCTGTGAGGGGATTCAGGGTTATGCAGGTAACTAGACCTTCAGACCACCGGTTTTTTTCTTGATCAGGATCCTGGATATTTATGGAGGGTTCTGAGGTCTGTCAGAGACCAGGTGGAGATGTGTTCTAAGGTCTGTCAGAGACCAGTTGGTGTGTTCCGAGGTCTGTCAGAGACTATTTGGAGATATGTTCTGAGGTCTGTCAGAGACCAGGGGGAGATATGATTTGAGGTCTGCCAGAGACCATTCAGGTTGTGATTATGGGGTCTATCAGAGACCAGTATTGGAGCTTTGTTTTAGGTCTATCTGAGACCAGGGTTTGAGGACTTCTAGAGAATCTATCTGAGACTTCTTGATATGGTCCAGGCTATTCAACTACAGCTTTGGTCCCTGTTGCATGTTACTTGCATTGCATTACCGCATATCCATTACCATTTGCATTTCACTAACGTGTGTCTGTGTTGCAGGTGCATTTGCATTTCCCTAGTTCTAGTGCCCAGACTTCTGAGTGTTTGATCATGACTAGCTTAAGGAGGACAGTTGCTTACAAATTGCCTACTCCTGATATTGTTCCTTTACTGGGGTTGATCTCTCTTGCTAATGAGGGTGTTCGTAGGAGCTTCCGGATGAGCTATGGTAGACTACTGAGATTGGTGTGTAAACCTACAGAGGTAGAGTTAGATGGGTTATATGCTTTAATGCAATTCTACGACCCTGCTTTGAGGTGCTTTACGTTCTCTGACTTTATTATGGGACCCACCCTGGAGGAATACGCTGAGTATGTTGAGCTGCCCGTGCAGAACCAAGTTCCCTTCATCCATTCTGGCGCCAAGCCCAAGCCGGAGGGTTTGGCAAAGGCCTTGCATATTGACGCTTCTGAACTATTGACTACTGTTTCCCGTGGAGTTCCAGGCTTCTCACTTCAGTTCTTAGTTGGTAAAGCCCAGGAGTACGCTAAGAGCGGGTGCTGGTTTGCTTTCAATGTTGTGTTGGCCTTGTGCATTTATGGCATAGTCTTGTTTCCCAATATACTGGATTTTGTGGATTTCGATGCTTTCTACTTGTTTGCCGCTGGTAATCCTGTACCTACCTTACTCGGAGATCTCTATCACTCACTGCATTACAAGAATGAGAAGGGAAGAGGGAAGAATGTTCATCTTTGTGTACCATTGCTGAGTATGTGGTTTGAAAGTCACCTTCCTAAGAGAAGATCTGTTGCAGAGACTACAGTCCCAGTTGGTTGGCCAGAGCGCCTGATGAGGCTATCATCGGAAGACATGGAGTGGTTTGATCGAGACCTGTTGGGATCCGAGCTCATCTTCAGTTGTTCTGGGTACCCCAATGTGCCACTGATAGGAAGAAAAGGGTGTATCAATTACAACCCTTCTCTATTCATTCGCCAGTTCGGATATGCACTGAAGAATCCACCTCGGGAGGAGGAAGTACATGAATCTCTGTACTTCACAGGCGATTTGAAGGGAGAATTGCTAGCTGAGCTGCAGCATGCCTGGACACGTATTAACCGCAAAGGGAAGCCACTGTTAGGTAAGAACGATTGCCAGGCTTATGCACCTTACAGGGTTTGGATCCAGGAAAGAGCAAGTCAGTTATTAATGCCATTTCCAGCTGCACCCGTCATTGTTCCCATTCCGGCAGAAGAGCCAACCACTGTTTCTAAGGAAGCCTATGAGCAGGTTGTGAGAGAAAAAGAAGCCTTGTTGAAGATCAACGAAGGGTTAGAGCAAGAGCTAGCTCAGGTACGCAGTGAGAAAAACAAGGCCGTGTATGCTTTCCAACAACAAATCGAGCTGTTAAACAGGTTAGGGGCTGAGTTGACTGAGGAAAAGAAAAAGCGCGAACGTCTGGGGCAAGAGTTCAGAAGCTCCCATGACATGTTGGAATCCAAGAAGAAGGCGCTTGACATCGCTCACCGAGAGATCTCTTCTTGCAATAAGACTTGGAATGCTACACTCACCAACAATAAGAAAAGGGAGGATAAGTTGAAGCAGCAAATCTCCGACCTCGAAGAGAAGTTGAAGTCTAGCATCAAGAAGTGTGAGGAAGAAGTGATGACCCGGTATAGTGTCCAGCATGCACTGAACAAGGCAATCAAATGCAGAGATGAAGCTGTGTCTCAAAAGCGAAAGCTAGAAGACTGCTTCGGAGAAGCGACATGGGAAGAAACTGCTGAAGACGTGCGCCGTGTTCTTAAGAAGAGAAACCAACTTGTTGAGGGGCTGCTTGATCGACCCAGTCATCCGGAGACCAAGAAGTTGATAGAAGAATACCAGACTTTTGGGAGGATTTGATCGTTTCATGTAGTAACTTGTATGCTTTATTTGCATAGTGCTGACCATCACCAGGATTGTTGGTTGAGGTCATGCCTTCTTGTTGTACTCTCAGCGACTTTGTATTCTGGTTTTCTCAGTAATATATGAGGCTTTCTGTGTTTCAACTCCGGTCTTTATATCATTAGCACTGTCACCGCACTGGCACCTTCACACTAGAACTGGGGGAATGAGCTTCCCTAATGCACAGACACATTGCATTGCATTCATATTCATATTGCATTACAGGTAATCTTTGAATAGTGTCTTATTTCATGCTCTGTACCAGGTACTTTCCAGGATTGCAGATCAACACCCGCACCGCTATTCTACCCGCACCAACTGTCGAAGAATCATGGATCAAATGCAGAACGAGATGCAAGATGTGCGCGAGAAGCTCGCTCTCTTCATGCAGACCATGGAAGCTATTGCAAAGGGTCAGGAAAATCTGCAAGCCATGGTCCAACCTCTGTTGGCTCGAAATGCCGGTCACGGTAACGAGGATCATCAGTCTGTACGAGTCGATACTGCTCATGGAGATGGTACTCCCACACCAGTGGCCCCGCCTGTAGTCAATATACCTGCTGCTAATGTCAACAACGCTACCGCTGCTGTGAATGGTAACGTCGGAGTTGGGAATGAGACTGCTGTCCATAACGTTGGGCTGGGTGATGTCAACTTGGGAGATAATATGGGAGGCAACGGCTTTGTTAATGCTGGATTCGGATTCAACGATCAGGGATTCGATAATGCTGGGAAATATGGCTTTAATGCTCAAGGCTTTGGGCAAGATGGTTATGGTGTGACCAATCAGGGTTACGGTGGTTTCGGAAATGGAAACGGCGCGGGGTTTATGGCTTTTGGGCCTGCTGGAGGTGTTCAAGGGTACGGCAACAGAGGCCGAGGTCCGGGCATGAATCAGATCAGAGCTGGACGTAATAATGGATATGATGGGTATGGGGCTGGAAATGGTATGTGGCAAGAAGATCAGCAGGAGGACGCTTTCTCCGGCGGAGGATTCGAAGGGCCGATGGATGACTCCCAGAAGATCAGAATGCTGGAAGAGCAGATGAGGGGGGTCCTGAACCAAAGCGCTGTGGGCTTGGACATGGCAACAATGGGTTTGGTACCTGGTTTGAGGGTGCCAATCAAATTCAAAGCCCCTGCGTTTGATAAGTATAAAGGGGACACATGTCCGAAAGTGCATGTACGAGCTTATTACAGAAAAATGTCTGCATACTCAACTGATGAAAGAATGCTAATGCATTTCTTTCAAGATAGTTTGTCAGGCCCATCCCTAGAATGGTATATGGGGTTGGAGCCAACTAATATCAAGACATGGAAGCAATTAGCAGAGGCATTTGTAGCTCACTACAAATATAACAGCGATTTGGCGCCCAATCGGGTCCAATTGGCGGGGCTATCGCAGAAGAAGGGGGAGAGCTTTAAAGAGTACGCGCAAAGGTGGCGCGATATGGAGGCCAGGGTACGCCCTCCTGTAGAAGATAAGGAAATGAATGACATGTTCGTCAGCACATTCACAGGCTTGTTTCATGATATGCTGTTTCACACGTCTCTGGCCAGTTTTTCAGACCTAATTCTGATGGGAGAAAAGATTGAGCGTAACATTAAGCAAGGAAAATTCCAGGTTGAGGAGTCAACTGCATCTGGCAGTAATAAGAGGACTTTTGGAGGGCGCCGTCAGGGCGAGGCGAGCGCAGTGTTTGGAGGCCGAGGCCGAGGCCGAGGCAGGGGACGAAACCAATATCATCAGTCGCAGCAGGTGGCGAGTGTTACTATCCCGTATCAGCAACAACCACTTCAGCAACAACAACCATCTCAGCAGCAGCCAATGCAGCAGCAGCAGCCTCAGCAGGGGGCACAACAGGCTCAGCGAAGATTCCAGGGTGGCAAACCGAGAAGAGTGTTTGAGAAGCCTCCCTCGACATATGCTGATTTACTGCAGACATTGTTGGGATTGAACTTGGTAGAGAAGAGAACTCTGGCACCGATAACGGGAGCTCCCCCGTTTGGTTACGATGCAAGCAGGCACTGTGAGTTTCATTCTGGGGCCCCGGGCCACGATATAGAGGGTTGCCATGCTTTTAAACATGTTGTGCAGGATCTTTTGGACAATAAGACTATCAATTTCGGAACGGCAGGTCCGAATATAGTGCAGAAACCCATGCCTAATCACGGGGAAAACGCCATTCTAACTGAGGAAGGGTTGAATCTGATTGTGAATGTCGAAGATTTAAAGACGCCGCTGAGCGAGGTAAAGAGCCGACTGTTACAAGGGGGTGTTTACCCGGGGTGTGACGAATATTGTTTGGAATGCTGGACCCTAGCTGGGGGGTGTGATGAGTTGAAGAAGGGCATTCAGGCTTTAATTGATGAAGGCATATTGCAGTTTGACCGAGCAGCAACCGCAGAGCCTGCAGGGGCAGTAGCAGACAATCGGAGTGATGTGGCCACGGTAACGATTCCTCGGAAGACAATCACTATCGCAGCACCAGCTCAGCGACCACCGATCACCATAACTAAGGCCGGGCCGATCCCGTACGAGAACACGAAAGCAGTCCCATGGTCATATGGGTTGGAGGTGTATTGTGACGGGATAAAAATTGATGTTAATAAGCAGCCAGCCGAGACTGTGGAAAATGTTGTTGGTTCAGGAGGTATGACAAGGAGTGGTAGGATCTTTATATCCCCTGAAGTGGAGGCCGAAAGACTAGCGAAAGGAAAAGGGAAGGCAGTTGAGAATGTCCCAGTGCAAGCAAGTGACAAAGAATCGGCACCGAAAGACGTAGAAGAGTTCATGCGTTTGATTCGAAAAAGTGATTATAAGATTGTGGAGCATCTGCAGCAGACGTCGTCCAAAATATCTATACTGTCATTGCTGTTGTGTTCTGAAGCTCACAGAAATGCTTTGTTGAAAGTCCTGGATACTTCCTTTGTACCCCAAGACGTCTCCGTAAATCAGCTAGAAGGAGTGTTGGCACATGTAAATGCAGGCCACAGCTTGGGCTTTACCGACTTCGATTTGACCCCGAAAGGGAGAGATCATAATATGGCGCTGCACGTATCTGTCGAGTGTAGAGGATCAGTAATGTCGCATGTATTGGTCGACACTGGGTCATCTTTGAATGTGCTGCCCAAGAAGGCGATGATGAAGCTGGATGTTAGAGGAATCTTGTGCACGCCCAGCGACTTGGTAGTCAGAGCGTTTGACGGCACGCGGAGAACAGTCTTTGGATCGATCACATTGCCTCTACAGGTGGGGCCGGAGGTGTTTGCAACTGAGTTTTATATCATGGATATACAGCCTGCGTACAGCTGCTTGCTTGGAAGACCCTGGATCCATGGGGCTGGGGCAGTCACGTCCACCCTACATCAGAAGTTAAAATATATGGTCGGAGACAGCGTAGTCACCGTGTGCGGAGAAGAGGACATCCTGGTCAGTCATCTATCGTCATTTAAATATGTGGAGGTCGATGGAGAGATCCACGAAACACCCTGTCAGGCATTTGAAGGGTTGCGTATCAAGGACAAAGGTCCCAGGCCGAGCAAAGTGCCAGAGATAGCCGTCTCATCGTACAAAGAAGCTCAAGCTCTAGTAGAAGCAGGAGAAGCAAAGGGCTGGGGCAAAGTGCTGGACATTCCTGTGAAGATGGACCGGTTCGGGCTAGGATACCAACCGTCGTCGTCAACTCCTGCCGTGGGAGCGCCCCGTTTCAGAGGGCCAATCACCATCTCTGCCAGTGGAGTGTGTCATGAAACCGTCAATGCTGCTTCGGAGTCTGACGAAGGAGACAGCGACTGTGATATGGATGCCTGGATTCAGCCAAGCACACCAGGACAAGGACTGTGCAACTGGTCTATTCAGGAGCTTGTTCCTGTGACTTTTAAACAGTAATGCTTTGCTTTATTAATTGTTGAATAATCTGATGTCTTGCCCGGGGCATCATGATTTGCTTAGGGCTGTGTTTTTATGAACATTGCGTGTTAATCATTGAATAAATGACGTTTCTTCATGTGCAAATACTGTAATCCCTGTCTTTCTTGTTTTATATTTTTTCAGTAAAATGGCAACGTGGTTGTTCGCTTTATACGCATTTTGAAGCACTTAACCGTTCCTTTTGCAGGATAACATTTTCAGATGACATCCTTGAACCACCTATGACTCGTCCCGACTTCGAGCACCCGGTATTTCAGGCCGAAGAAGAGGTTGTCAAAGATAGTGACGTTCCTGAAGAACTGTCTTGGTTGGTGAAGCAAGAGGAAAGAGCCATTCTGCCTCACGATGAGGTCATCGAAATTATCAACTTGGGGTCGGAAGGGGTTGAGAAGAATATTCGTATCGGAGCCGCGCTGCAGGCCGATATCAAGCGAAGACTGGTTGAAATGCTTCGAGAGTATAATGATGTATTCGCTTGGTCGTATGAAGATATGCCAGGGCTCGATACAGATATGGTTGTGCATCGCCTGCCACTGAAAGAAGATTGCCCGCCGGTCAAACAAAAGCTTCGCAGAACTCGACCAGATATGGCAGTGAAGATCAAAGAGGAAGTCCAAAAACAGTGGGACGCTGGTTTCCTGGCTGTGACAAAGTATCCCTCATGGGTTGCTAACATCGTACCAGTGCCAAAGAAAGATGGCAAGGTTCGAATGTGCGTGGATTATAGAGATTTGAATAAAGCAAGCCCAAAAGACGATTTTCCACTTCCTCATATTGACGTGCTAGTTGATAATACTGCTCAATACTCCGTATTCTCCTTCATGGATGGCTTTTCAGGCTATAATCAGATTAAAATGGCGCCAGAGGATATGGAGAAGACTACTTTCATAACGCCATGGGGAACATTTTGCTACAAAGTGATGCCCTTTGGTTTGAAGAATGCTGGGGCAACATATCAGCGTGCGATGACGACTCTTTTCCATGATATGATGCATAAAGAGATCGAAGTTTATGTTGACGATATGATTGCCAAATCCCAGACGGAGGAAGAGCATCTGGTGAATCTGCTGAAGTTATTTAAAAGACTTAGGAAGTTCAGGCTGAGACTGAACCCTAACAAATGCACCTTCGGGGTGAGATCGGGTAAACTGCTGGGGTTTATCGTAAGCGAAAGAGGAATAGAGGTCGATCCTGCTAAAATAAAAGCAATTCAAGAAATGCCGACGCCTAAAACAGAGAAAGAGGTGCGCGGGTTTTTAGGGAGATTGAACTACATCGCCCGGTTCATATCTCACCTAACGGCCACGTGTGAACCATTATTCAAGCTGTTGAAGAAAGATCAAGCTGTAACGTGGAACGAAAATTGTCAAAAGGCGTTCGATAAAATAAAGCAATATTTGCAGGAGCCTCCTATTTTGATACCCCCAGTGGCAGGGAGACCCTTGATCATGTATTTGACGATTCTTGAGGGAAGCATGGGTTGTGTTCTCGGTCAACACGACGAGACAGGGAGAAAAGAGCATGCAATCTATTACCTGAGTAAGAAATTTACAGATTGTGAATCTCGATATTCAATGCTGGAGAAAACTTGTTGCGCGCTAGCCTGGGCCGCCAAGCGTTTGAGGCAATACATGCTGAATCATACAACCATGCTCATCTCGAAGATGGATCCTATCAAATATGTATTCGAAAAGCAGGCGTTGTCAGGTAGAATTGCCCGTTGGCAGATGGTCTTGACTGAATATGACATTCAATACGTCTCGCAGAAGGCTATAAAGGGGAGTGTGCTGTCTGAGTATCTGGCGGAGCAGCCTATTGAAGATTACCAATCGATGAGGTTTGATTTTCCTGACGAGGATATCATGTACCTTAAGATGAAATATTGTGAAGAGCCGTTGCCAGACGAAGGACCAGAGTTGGGTTCTAAATGGAAGATGATATTTGACGGAGCTGTGAATGCTTACGGTAGCGGAATAGGGGCAATCATCACTACGCCACACGGGTCGCACATCCCGTTTACTGCCCGATTGACCTTTGCCGTTACCAATAATGAGGCCGAATACGAAGCTTGTATAATGGGGCTTGAAGAAGCCATTGATTTGCAAATCAAAAATCTGGACGTATACGGAGACTCAGCTCTGGTGGTGAATCAGATCAAAGGGGAATGGGAGACGCGTCAGCCCAACTTGATACATTACATGAATTATGCAAGGAGATTATTGCCTTTCTTCGACAAGGTTGAATTGCATCACGTACCGCGGGCAGAGAATCAAATGGCTGACGCCCTGGCCACTTTGTCTTCCATGTACAAAGTCAACTTCTGGAACGAGGCTCCCCGAATCGTCATCTCTCGGCTTGACAGGCCAGCTTATGTATTTGCTATTGATGAAGCATCTGATGACAAACCATGGTATTTCGATATCCTTAATTTCCTGAAGAATAAAGAGTATCCGGCTGGGGCATCCAGTCAAGATCAGAAGACTCTCAGGAGATTAGCAGGCAATTTCTATTTGAACCCGGATGGCGTCTTATACAGAAGAAACCACGACTTGGTGTTGTTGCGTTGTGTAGACGAAAAAGAGGCAAAGCTGCTCATGGAGGAAATACACGAAGGTACCTTTGGTACGCATACTGGCGGGCATACTATGACGAGAAAGCTGCTACGGGCAGGTTATTTTTGGCTGACCATGGAAACTGATTGTTTCAAGTTTGCGAGGAAGTGTCACAAGTGCCAAATCTATGCTGATAAGATCCATGTGCCTCCGAGTCCTCTAAATGTGATGTCATCACCTTGGCCATTCTCGATGTGGGGGATCGATATGATTGGAAAGATCGAGCCGACAGCTTCTAACGGGCATCGGTTCATCCTAGTAGCAATCGATTATTTCACCAAGTGGGTAGAAGCGGCGTCTTACGCAAACGTAACGAAGCAAGTGGTGGCCAGATTCATCAAGAGAGATATCATTTGCCGATATGGGATTCCCGAGCGGATAATCACTGACAACGGTTCGAACCTGAACAACAAAATGATGAAGGAGCTCTGTCAGAATTTCAAGATCGAACATCACAACTCCTCCCCGTACCGACCCAAGATGAATGGCGCTGTTGAAGCGGCCAATAAGAATATAAAGAAGATCGTTCAAAAGATGGTGGTGACCTACAAGGATTGGCATGAGATGCTACCTTTTGCTCTGCACGGTTATCGTACGACGGTACGCACATCAACCGGGGCAACCCCGTTCTCATTAGTGTACGGAATGGAAGCAGTACTACCATTGGAAGTGGAGATCCCTTCTCTGAGGGTATTGCGAGATGTTCAGCTAGACGAGGCAGAATGGGTGAAAGACAGGTTGAACCAATTGAGTTTGATGGACAAGAAGAGGCTAGCTTCTCTAGCATATGGTCGTTTGTACCAGAGCCGAATGAAGAAAGCGTACGACAAGAAGATACATCCGCGAAGCTTTCAGACGGGCGACCTTGTGCTGAAAAGGATTCTCCCGCCGCAAGCAGATCACAGGGGCAAGTGGACCCCCAACTACGAAGGGCCATACGTTGTCAGGAAGGTCTTTTCAGGAGGAGCGTTGTTGTTGTCCACCATGGACGGAGAAGACTTTACGTCGCCTGTGAATTCGGACGCAGTTAAAAAATACTTTGCTTAAAATAGACCCGCTGGACAGAAAAAAGAGAGTCCAGGCAAAAATGGGGCATCCTGGCGAACCAAAAACAGAATGAAAGGTTCGGGCAAAAATTAGGGATAAAATTGAAAAAATGTACACCCACGAAGTTGAAAACCTACAATGGGCGGCTTCGGCAAAAAGGGGTATCCCGGTGAACTGAAAACCCGTAAAGGGCGGTTCACGCAAAAGTTAGGGATTTGAAAAGCAAATGACTGCGGTCCGAATTTGATATTGCACTGAGCATCAATGCGGGAGAATACACCGGGGAGGATCGGTTATCTGGTACAACCTTTTCAGAAGTATGAATACCGGGAAAAGCGTTAGAGTCAGACGAGTCATAGGAGGATCAGTTCGTGGTGTTCATCTGCATCCCGTTGCCGACATGTGTACAAAATTTCATTTCTCAATATATTTATGCTCCTTGTGCATACTTGTATAGTTGCTTTGCGTAGCTTCCTCTTTTCAGGAGTTACATTCCGTGTACAAAACTCCGCCCATTCAAGGGCCCAATCAATGAAATACGTTATTCAGTACTTGACACTGTTCTTTACTGTTTTGTGCATGATTAACGCCTAAGTTTGATGAAACTAGCATGAGCATAACGTCACTGGCCCTTGCCAACAGTTGCTAAAGCTTTGAATTAATTGAAAATAACGTCACTAGCCTGAATCGATCTGGTTGCATAGGTTTGCTTTGTCTTGTTTGTGTTGTTGCAGGTTTCATAACCGCACGAGAAAGATGATCAAAAGATTGCAATAACGAAAGACTCGACCCTCACGCAGGTCATGCATGTTCCTTATTGAAGAGGGACGGAATTCCCCAGCTAGTCGTAATCTATCCAAAAGGACGTGCTCCCGCAGAGTCGTTTACCCTCAGCAGAATTGATGACTCCAAGATCGTAAGGATGTATTCAGACAGTATGGTGTTCCCCGAGGGATTCCTTATCTCAAGCAGAGTTGGTTTAGCCTCCGAAGATTAATAGTTGTGAGCTGTATTCAGACAAGTTCACCTTTCCCCCCGTAGGGTCAGTTACTCTCCCCCAGTGGAGTCAGTTGATTTTTTCCCAAGAGAATCATCCCATCCTCAGCGGAATTCTCTCCTCAGCAAGTATTCCTTCCAGTGGAATTTGAAGATTAAGACTCTCCCCGGCAGAGTTGGCGTGGGTCATGGCATTTATTTTGTCAGAATACCGTGTGATATCCGTTCACTTTCCAGCAGAAGTTCAATCATACCAGGCGCATCTGTTGTTCCCCAGCGGAGTTATGTTCCCCAGCAGGGTGGTCCTTCAACGAGGTGTTTGGTTTAAGTTCCCGATTTCCCAGCTGAGTCGACTTCACTCTTCCAGCATTTATTTTGCTGGAATAATTCTATAGCATCTGGCTATCCCCAGCGGAGTTGGCACCATTTTCAGCATTTATTTTGCTGAAGCAGTTCCTGTATCCCAGCAGTTCGAGACTGCATTTGCATTGGCATATAGTGTCATCCACTAAATGAAAAAAGCGTAGCATTGCCATGTCGAATGGAGCACTGCATCGCCGTCAAGCATACGCATTTTTGAAACATAAACCAGGTTGGTTAACTGTTTGTTTCAAGTATTGTTTCTTCTGAAGGAAGAGAGAGCCCTTGCTCAGGTGAATCAATAAATATTCAGGATTTCGACGTGAGATATTCCACGAAGTGTCAGCTTTGGCACTACTCCCCACAGAGTTGTCAAGATGGAGTTCTCTTTGTCTCCGCACAGAGTTATTTATGAATTTCTTGTGTTTTCCCCGCCAGAGTCAGCCGGATAAGTTTTTCCTTATCCCCAAGCAGAGCTATTGGTCATCAAAGGATTCATGAATCAGAATTTCAGAGGCTACCGCCCGCTATCAGAGCAAGCTTCCGGTAGTTTGGTCTCCAGATATCCCTAGTAGAGTCCGCCCCAAAGTTGCTGTCACGTCAGTATTAAGAAGGTTGTGGGTCGGGATCAATGGAGAAATAAGTCCTGATGCGGACAATTTTATTGACGGGTTTTCTTCGTGCTAGAGAAATGGGTGTCCTAACGTGGACATATTTATTTCCCCGAGCTGATAAGAGGTGTTAGTCCTAACGTGGACAGGTTCGACTTCTCAGAATTGATGGAATGTGAAGTCCTGACGTGGACATTTCCTCAAGTTGACGATGTGTGTTAGTCCTAACGTGGACAGGTTCGAGTTCTCGGTATGGATTGAGTGTGGAGTCCTGACGTGGACAAAGTTGGTTACTCTTCGTGTTGGTGTCCTGACGTGGACAATTTATTTCCAGCAGATAGCTTTATTCGTAATAGTGAAGTGGGTGTCCTGAAGTGGACAAGTTTATAGTTCTTTGTGATGACAAGATGCGAGAGTCCTGACGAGGACAAGTTTATCCTTCTTTGTGTTGTGGGCAAAGTGTGAGTCCTGACGTGGACAAGTCTTAAGTCCCCAGCAAGTCAAAGACGCGCAAGTCCTGACGTGGACAAGTCCTATTACTTCAGCGGGTCGAGAGGTGAGTCCTGACGTGGACAGATCGAGACGAAATGTGAGTCCTGACATGGACAAGGTTTATTCCTTACGTGGAAAGAGAAGCTCCAGCTCCTTACGTGGAAAAGCAAGTTCAGTCCTGATGTGGACAGACACAGAAAAGACGAGTTGTATGCCTTACGGGGAAAGATAAGGTTGTTTCCTTACGTGGAAAAGTTTAAGTCCTGACGCGGACAGTTTGAGAAAAGGTTTCCTTACGTGGAAAGATGTGACTCCTTACGTGGAAAAGATTGAGCCCTTACGCGGACATATCGGAGGAGGATTCCTTACGTGGAAAGAGTGGAGTCCTTACGCGGACATATCAAGCCGGAGTCCTAACGTGGACAGATTGAGATTATATTCCTCACGTGGAAAGATCGGGGTCCTTACGTGGACAGATTCAAATCGAGGTGTGATTCCTTACGAGGAAAGATAGTATTCCTTACATGGAAAGAGACTTGTATTCCTGACGTGGAAAGAAGGAGTGTGTTCCTGACGGGGAAGAAGTTTAGTCCTGACGCGGACAGATCAAAGAAGTTATTCCTAACGTAGAAGAAGAAGATGGATTCCTTACGTGGAAAGAGTTTATTCCCAACGGGGACGATTTATTTCTGACGAGAAGGCAGACGAGCCATCCCCAGCAAAGTTATTGAGGTTGTCCAAATCGACGAAGTCGGCGTCCTGACGTGGACAGTGTTCTGTCTCTGCAATGATAGAATCTTTTTCAGAACGATGAAAATAATCCCTAGCAGTGGTCGCGCGAGATCAGTGGGTTGTCGTAATAGTCAGATTCAGCTGATGAATGTCGTTCCCTCAAGCAGGGGCGTAGTTTGTTTCTGCGGTTGGCAAATTTCTGGTTTCACTGGTATTCAACCGTCTCGTACCGCGAGTGTCTGAAGGCTCCGGGCTCTTCACCCAATCGGGTCCAAGTCGCTTGAATAGGGGCAGCTGTTGCACCCTAAAATTTGCTCAACCTTATTTACTTGGTTTATGTTTCAATATCATTAGCATTTGCATAAAGAGTCATGTACATAGGTTACTCATCTGCATAGCATAAGCATAGCAAGTCATTCAACAGGGGTCCAACCATTATTATCATCTCTAGAGGCCTATCAAGAGGTTATTATCCTAATTCCATCTCATTCAAGTCATCAGAAAAGAATTTGAAAGCAGGGAGTTCAGTGGATCAAGCATTGAGTATATCTCCTAACTGGGGGTATCTGTGGGTCAACCAGGGAAATTGTGAGCTATGGGCTGAGCATGGGGAGTATCTAGACATCTTGGAGGACTTAGAAAGTAATTTGGAGAAGAAAACAAGTTGTTGATGTGATCACAAGTATTGCAGTTGAAGACAGTCAACTAGGGTTTCATCTGGGTCAACCCTGGGTCAACCCTAGGTCGATTGATTGATTAAAGGGCATTAAGGGCTATTGGAGAGATGTGGGGTTCATCATTTGACATGGAGAATAAGGATATGTTGTTGTGCTAAGAAGAATTCAAGAGAAATCAAGGAGAAGAGGAGTTTCTAAATTAGGGTTTCTATGTAAAATCCCCTAGTTTAGGTCAAATTTCCAAGCAAAATAAGTCAAAATGCAAGCTTCAAATGGCTTCTTGGCCAACATGGAACTTGTAGAGGATCTCAAGACCTTTAATTTGAGTGATGGAAGACATCAAGGAGATTTATATAACTCAAGTTATGGTCCATGCAAGTTACAGGTCATCTGAGGTATCTGAAATTTTGTCTGTAAAAGTGGCTTGACTTCCAAGCAATTTTTACCCCTCAAGGAGATTTCAAATGAATTTCTGGTCAACATAAGAATTGTTCCTTATTATCTTAGATTTCTAGAATGGTATAGTATGCCTTCATATGATGTGTGGAACTCAACTTATGGTCTTGGCAAGCAAAGGGTATTTTGGTCATTTGTGAATTACAGGTCATTTTAACCTATACCCAAAACTCATACAAGGAGGCCTCAAATGGAAAAACTTACAACATCAAACTTGCTCCAAATGACATTTTAAGTCTAGAAAAGTGACCATGAGAGATTGGAAAGATTCATAGCACAAGGTTTCAAAATTGGTAAATTTAATGAAGAAAAATGGCCTTAAAAATGAGATTTTTCATATCTTGGCCAAATGAAGCAAAATTATAGGTCATTTTGAATGGAAAGGGCATTTTGAAGACATTGGATAAAGTAGAATTTTGAGTTTGGTTCAAGATTTAAGAGTTATCCATGGTTGCTTGAATTGAAAGTTACATAAACCAAATTGAAAGGGAAAGGTGCAAGGGAAACTTCTCCAAGTTTCTAGGAGGTTCTAACCTCACCTATATATTGGTATGCGAAGGTTCATGCAAGGGTTGGTGCTCCCATTTGTTCAAAACCCCAACTTTTCCACACTTTCTTCAACTTGCATAAGCTTTCCAAAATCTCTATAATCTCCATCAATCTTCACTATTCTTGATTGAATCTTCATCATCATCACACAAGGATCAGAATCCACACCTTCATTTGTCAAATTGAGGAAGGGATTGTGCCATTCATCATTATCATCCAAGAAGCATAAACTTTGGAATTGAGAGATTCACATCCTTGGAGTCATACCTGTTGCATACAGAAGTCACTATTGAGTTCTTGGAGCATTTTCCACTCACTTCAAGCTATAGATCAAGAGGTTTTGGTAGCTGTTTTCTTCATTGTGCATAAGGTGAGTTTTCATTCGAATTGCTTATTTAAGTTAGGGTTAATAGGTTTTGATAGTGTAGAACGGTTAAGGTAGGATAGAGGATTGTTTTGGATGAATTTGGGGAGATTTCATGAAGGTTGAGCAGGATGCATCAAAACTGTTGAGGTTTGTAATTGCTAAAATAAGGCCTGAGATTGTTATTGGAGTAGCATGCCATGATCAGGATGAATTGTAGGTCAGTTTAGGATGAGTTTCGTGGAGAATTGGAGAGGTTTGATATCAGATACTAATGGTGGTTTCCATCTGTTAGCTCCATAGAATTGTTTGATTGCTGGAGTTTTAATGGAAACTATGGTTATAGATGTGTAGAGGGAAAGAAATGGATGAATTTTGCTTTTTATATCGTGTGTTTTCATGGCGTGTGGAGAGAGCACGAAGAGATGGAAGTATCGTGCATGGGAAGGGTTTCTGAAACCCTAAATGGCTGGAGGTTGAAGAAAGGTCAGGGACCACACGATCTCAGTTTGACTCTTGACTAGAATCACCATCCAACGATCCACGTTTAACCTGAGATTTGGTGGGAATTTTTAAAATATGAAACGCACCGTTTCATTTAACAGAGGGAATTGGGCTCTGATGACTATTGGCACCCCCACGCGCGTGAAGCCCAAATATTTGAACTGCCTGGCCCTACTTTTCTCACCCCCTCCCTTATTTCATTATATTTTCTCTTTATTTTCCTTTCATTTTTCATTCATTTTTGAAAATTCATAATAAATGGAAAAAACATTATTTTTAATTCATTCTTTTTGCATATTTTTCTTTAGGATGTCTAGAAAATTATAAAAAATAAAAATTGCATTTTATTTTTTATTTGGTATTTTTCCCATATTTTCTAAATAAATAACATTTTAAATAGTTTCATTTCATACATGATTTTGTTATTTTTTTGTTCTATTAATTGCCTCAATATTTTTTGCCCATTCTTTTTAGGTTGTTTAGGTTAGACATTAAACTTGTAGATACAATTTAGTTCCCATTTTTAGAAATTAATTTTAGGTGTTTAGTTTAGGTGTGAATAACATGAACAAAACTAGGGTTTTAGGTGATGACTTAGGAGATTTGATTCTTTTCCCTTAGGACTTAGGGTTTGACTAGTTTAGTTATGGGACTATAGGGGCTATGGGTAGTTATTAGATCCCCTAGAAAAAGTTAGGATTCCCCCTACTGCTATTAATGTACTGTATATCTGATGACTGGTGTGGTGTGCCCTCTGGGGATTATTGATTTGTCTGTGTGGGTATTGGGATTGCTTGTGGAGTTGGGAGAGCTGAAGACTTGTGAAGATGAAGCCATTGGAGATCCAGAGATTGAAGATCAACTTCCAGAGTTGAAGAGGAGATTCTTGCTAGCAGATGCTGAGGAGATTAGGGTCTAGGAGCTAGGCAGAGCTCAAGATTAGAAAGCTTGTTTCTCAAACATGGATTGCCTTGTCTGCATCCATTCTTCTCTGTGATTCAGAGTCTCTCTAAGACACTCACCCCCTTCCTTTGGAAGGCTTGGTGATAATGTCTAAGAGATAGAACTCTTGAGAGAAAATGTCTTTTGTGTTAGAAGCAGTCTGTTCACCACCTTTGGTAGTCAACTGATTGCTTAACACCCAATCCACTCTTGTGACTGATCCCTCATCCTGGAGGTTTGAACTCGAAGAAAAGCCATTGCAGATAGAAGACTCAAGATCAAAGCCCTTACCTGAAGGCCATGAAGATGGAGATTGATGCTTGTTGAAGCCTGTCACTGATTGGAGATTACTTGGAGCCAGATGTTGATTCAGAGCTGCTGAAGCTGTTTGTTTTATTGCTGTATTTCATTTCTGATGTATTGATTGGTTTTCTGGACTGTATTGTTTGTTGTTTACCCTGTTGGGTTGAAAGTGAATCCTGTTCACTTTCGCCTATTGTTTTCTAGGTACGAGGTTGAGTGGGACTCCCTTGCCTCGCTTGTACTGTTGCATCCATGCATTTTACTGTTTTACTGTATATATCTGATATTGTTTCTGTTTCTGCCTATCCCTTAGGATCTCTGCTTCTCTCTGTGCAAGAGAGGAGCATGATAGACACTAGGTCTTAACCCATGCATGATAACATTAGGTTAATTTGTTTCCCTTTGCAACCGTAGGTTAGAGTTCTGTCTCTTCTTCCTCAAAACAAACAGAAAAATACATAAAGATTTCAAACACAATAAAAGACACTTCTTCCGTAAAAGAAGGTGAACTCATCAAGGCGTCATTTTTGTCCGCTTGGACCAGTAATCAGAAAAACCTTTTTCAGAAGGAATAAAATCAATCAAGACAGACTTGTGTCGTACGTGGCCCGAACTACGTTTGCTCTGATCTTTCATGCTGTATGAAAGTACGTAGGCATAGGATGCGATATCCTAGCGAGCAACCTTCCCCTCCTTTCCCGTAGGTAGGCGAACTACGTTGACTCTGATTTCTCGTTCCAGACGGGAATACGTAGGCATAAAGTGCGATACTTTGCCGAGTCATTTTTATTCTCATTTTATTTTCTTTTCAACCCTTGACCCATAGTTTAGATAGAATAACAATCCATACCCGAAAACAAGCGTGGATCCCGTCGAGTACGACGGACGTGAGGGGTGCTAATACCTTCCCCTTGCGTAACCGACTCCCGAATCCAGGTTTTGGTTGCGATGACCATACCTTTCCCGTGTTGTGCGAGGTTTACTCTGAGCGTTTCCTTTCCCTCCCGTGGGATAAATAACGCACGGTGGCGACTCTTCTGTTCAGCCGGCGCCGATTTTCGCAGTAGCGACATTGATCTGCTTTCTTTTCTTGTCTGTTTTCTTTTCTGTACTGATGTGCCTTGTTTGACTTGCTTGATGCATTAGAATAAGTCTATATCTAGACTGATGTAAGCTAGGAGCATGATTGCACTAGAGGTTGAGTTGCTCCCTCTGCTTGTATTTTACTGTATGGCTTTGCTTGCGGGTATTCGGTAGAGCCCAGCTCCCTTGCCCATGTGGTTTGTGTTTGCTTGATAGCATTTTACTTCTTCTGCATGATTGTAGTCTATGTTGCTTGATAGCATGTTTTGTTTTCTGTATGATTGCAGTTATTCATATCTGGCTTGTGGTTGAGATGAGCTTGTGGAGGCTGATTCCCCACACACATTTCCTCCCTCACTTGCATTGCATGGATTTTACTGTATATCTGTTTACTATTTAAGCTGATGCTTTATCTGTTCCTGTTTATCATTGACATGATCCCTTAGGAATCTCACTTCCTTTTATAAGGAAGTGATGATAGAACTTTAGGTTGAAACCTATGCATGATAACTTCTAGGAGTTCCCTGTTTCAAACTTCAACCATAGGATGAATCCTTGGCATGACAACAGTAGGACTTGATAGTCTCCCTTTAGTTGAGCATGTTCTCTTCTCATCTCAAAACAGCTTAAGATACAGTAATCATGAATGATTTCTTTCGTATGTTATGAGCCTTAAGCTATCTGAGAAAGGGTTGTTGGAGAGTTTCTTTTCAACAGTCCGGATGTTTAGTATGGCACCCTTTGGGTGACATGCGACGCATTCACTCTCAGGTCATAGTCTTTAGTGCGATTGAAATTGCAAACACAATAAAAAACAGTTCTTTCGTAAAAGACAGAAAACAAACTTCAAACCTTTTTGCCCCGTGGGCCCATAATTCGAAGGAAGCTTTTCTGAAGAAAAGAGTGTCATTAAACTTCAGCGCCACCGCAAACAGGCTTTGTCCCTAACTGCTGGAACTGCTGTTTAACCTTACTCGATAAAACAGATGAATCTGAATTCCCGTAAGCCGTATTATCCCGAACTACGTCAGCTCTGATCTCTCAAGCCTGTTGAGAGTACGTAGGCACAATACGGACGTATTGGCGAGCCACCTTCCCCCATCACCCGTAGTTAGGCGAACTACGTTGACTCTTATTTCTCATTCTCTGATGAGAATACGTAGGCATAAAGCGCGATGCTTTGCTGAGTCATTTTCTTTTCTTTTTCAGACCAGCCTTGATAGGTAGATAGATAAAACCAACTCGTCCAGTAAACACAAACAAGCATGGATCCCGTCGAGTATGACGGACGTGAGGGGTGCTAATACCTTCCCCTTGCGTAACCGACTCCCGAACCCAGACAACGGTTGCGATGACCTTGTCTTATACCTTTTCGTCAGGTTTTTCCGATCGTTTCCTTTCCCGCTCTGAGGGATAAATAATGAAAGGTGGCGACTCTTCTGTTTTGTCGGCACCTTATTTTCGCGGAAGCGACACAAGGTTTTAGGTTCACATTCTCAACTATGTCAATTCGCCTCGTTTTTATGTGGGATTTTGCAGAGCAGGCCTAAACGGACCGGGCATGCCCGTTTTCCACCCATTTACAAGCGAAGGTAAACATCAAATTCAAGTACACATTATCTTAAGTTATGAAATTTATTTCTACCATAAATAGTTATTGACTTGAGCGTCAAAGTATTTGCAAGTACCAGTATATGTTTTTTATATAAAAGGATATTTTATTAATTATTTGGGCTAGGCCTAGTATTCTCACAACTTTGAGAATTTCTTAATGAACCCCATAGATTACTTAGGCACCACGCACAATTATTTAAATGCTCATAGATTCTAGAGATACATCTCTGTACGCATCTAATTCACAGTTAACATTAAAATATCCCGGAGATGCATCTTCGAAATTATTTCAAAGATACATCTCCATGATGTTTTAGAGCTTAAATCACGCCAGAACCCTTCTTCTTTCTTATTTCTGATAGTTCTCAAACATCTTCAAACTCTCTCAAAAAAAATTCATCACCAAGTCCAAAATCAAGAAATCAAGCACAAAGGATCTTCAATCAACAACTGAAACGTCATCCAACACTGAAGCAAAGTGAAAAGTTGTGACATAATGTAAGAAATTAGTAATTAGTATATATTGCATGAATGACAGTTTAGACATAATGTAAAACATGTTTGTTAGCTGAAAATGATGATCAGTACAATTTTTTTTGTTTCCATGTCTGCATAGCAGCCATTGTAGAAAATTCCAGAGATGCATCTCCGAAATTTTTCAATGATTAACTTTCCTAGTAAACAGAGATGCATCTCCATAATTTTCTCAATCTTTTTTTTCTATTTTCTTACTTGTGTTGTTACTTGCTTGCACTAATTTTCTGATTTAATTTAACTTGCAGGCATAATGGCTAATAGACACGATAGGTTGAGGCACCGGAGGATTGTTCATGTGAAGATTAGCTTCTCTAAATGTTAGTTTGATAAAAACAAGTTAGAAGAATTTCTTTATGACAAAAAATGGAAAAAAGCCTCATTTCAAAAGGTAAAGTATCAAGTTTCAAGTTCAAGTTATGAATAATAGCTTTGGATCTTTTTGTTTGATCAATGTGTTTTGAGGTACAAGTAAGCCTTTTTGTTATGTTCATTATTAAGAGCTCAAGAAAAATTATGAGAATCATATCATATTGCATTCATAAGCATCCTTGAAACCTGGCTTGAACTCATTTTTATAAGTATTTTTCTATTTCATAGCAGGTGTAACCTATTACACCTTTCCAGGTAACCGGTTACACATTCGTGCATTTGTGTTATTTGGTTGGGTATAACAGGTGTAACTAGTTACGCCATTTCTGGTAACCGGTTACACACGCGATTTTTTCATATATTTTAACACCACTTCAAGTGTAAGCGGTTACACTCTTTTTGGTAACCGGTTACCACTAAAGCAGTGAAAGTGGTTCACTTAAAATTTAATTCTAACGAATTTTTGATTGCATCCCTCAAGCATGGCATCTTTTCATGCATTCATACACTTTCAAAAAATGTCTTGAGGTACTATAAATACATTACATATTAGATTTTGATTTTCCACCTCTCTCATTGCAATTCAAATTTCATACTCTCTCATTTTCAAATCAAGTGTCTTAGCATACAAACATTTGTTGAAACTTCTACATACATTTTCATTGCATCTCTAAAAAGTTTCAACTCTAAAATTCCTTGTGCACTTGTATAACATTTTGAGAATTTCCTACTTATTAGAGAAGATCAATCCTAGTGATTGATATATATTCATCACACTTTAAACTTCTTATTATTTTCTAGAATTATTTTGTATTCCTTGTTGTCCAAGATTGTTGGAAGCAAGAGAGTTGAATTGGAGAGGATTGTTCTCATTTCAACTAGGTTGATGATAGGGTGTTGTATCCTTAATGATTGGTTATAAACTTATGTCTAGAAGTCTAGGATAAGACTTGTATAAAGTTCTAACAGATAGTAAAATCTCTTACTGCATAAGGGGACCTAAGTACTAGGGGAACAAGGATATGTCGTTGTGTTCTTTATTTTTTTGCACTTTATCGATTTCATCACTTAACATCAAACCAGAAAAATAATCACACTTGAGTCTAAAAACAAAAAAAAAATTAAAGTACCTAAATCACACCCCCTTCTTTTTAGGTGCATTCCATGTTTACAATTGACAGAGGAACGGGTTATAGGTAACATGTTTCTAAAGATCCAAAATGGCTTCCGCAAGTTCAAATCATGTTTTTAAAGATGGTGGTAGCAACAATAAACCTCCTCTGTTTTCTGGTGAATATTTCAATTTTTGGAAAATTCGCATGAAGGGTCATTTGGAAGCGCAAGGAGAAGAAATATGGGAATCTGTCCAAAATGTTCCACATGAACCTGCAAGTGTTGTTAATGGTGTTGGTACTCCAAAGGTTTAAAGCTCTTGGGATGAAGATGATAAGAAAAAAAATCTTAATGAAAAGAAAGCAATCAACATACTTCAAAGTGCACTTAGCATGGATGAATGCTTTCGTATCTCTCAATGTACAACAACAAAGAAAATACAGGATATATTGATTGAAACTCATGAAGGGTCCGCTGAAGTGAAGATATCTAGAATGAATACTTTAAGTCAAGAGTACGAGATGTTTAGAATGCATCCTAAAGAATCTATTGTCGCGTTGCAAAAGTGATTTGTACACTTGACAAAACATTTGATTGCTCTCGGTAAGACTTTTACTAATGATGATCTTAATCTTAAAGTTCTTGGGTATTTAACTTGGAAATGACAACCAAAAGTGACGAATATATCGGAAAAGAAAATCCTTTCTACTATGACATCTGCATCTTTGTTTGGAAAACTTCAAGAGCAATAATTTAAACTTGGAAGACTTGAAAAACATGAGAATCAAGAGAAGAAATCCAAAGGCATTGTTTTAAAACTTGACTCAAAAGAAGAACAAGAAGTTGATACTCCGAAATAAGATGAAAATTTTATGCTCCTTGTGAAAAGGCTTGGTAAGTTACTTGGTAATAATGATAAATATTTTAATTATGCAAAAAGAAAGATATCTTTCAGGAAAAAGGAGGTTTCCACTTCAACACAAAATGTCACATGTTATGGATGTGGTAAGAAAGGACACATAAAGACGGATTATCCAAAACTCTCCAAGAAATGTAGTTTTAAAAGTAGAAAAGAGACTAAATCTAAAATAGCCTACATTGCATGGAAAGATAATGAAATAAGTTCATCATCCAATATGGAAAGCGACGAATGTGAAAATCTTGCTTTGATGGCATCACACCATTCCGATGATGAAGATGATGAGGTTAGTATCATTTATGATAATGATGCACAAGGTGCTATAAATGAACTACTAAGCGAATGCAAAATTTTGTATAAAACGATTTCAAAACAAAAGAAACAAATTTTATTTCTTGAAGAAAATATTGACACCATGGAAAAAGATTTTGAAGTTGATAGACAAAACTTTGTTAAAGAACATTATTACAAAATATATGGTGTTTCAATTGATATCACAAAATATCAATGTATGATTAGTTCATTATTATATTTGACGGGAAGTCATCCTGACATAGTGTTTACTATTTATCTTTGTGCGCGATTTCAAGCCAATCCAAAGGAATCACATCTTGCCAAAAGAATCATGAAGTATCTCAAAGGAACAACAAACGTCGGCTTATAGTATCCTAAAGGTAGTATATGTGACTTGAATTGTTATTATAACTTAGATTATTCAAGCTATAAAACAGATCAAAAAGCACAAGCGACACATTTCATATTTGAAATTCTAGCACACAGATTCCAGATGTCGAGTAAGATGTCATCACACTGGGATCAAAACAACGAAAACACTTATGCAGTAAAAATAAATGTTTGAATGTAAATAACATAATCAATACCCATTTCGGTTCAATATCACCTACATCTGGGGGCATCCAAGCCAAGAAGGAAATCTATTACAATAGTATTAGTTTGAAGCCACAGCAAACAACCTAATCACTATCGGTGCTACTTCTACCTAGGAATTTCTATATATGAGACCCCTCTCACTTCCCACCAGTCACACAATAGTGACAAACTCAATAATAAAGAACAATAGAAGAACACACTCCCAATGACACAAAATCCACTTAAAAGCATAAGAGTACCTAAGGGGTACATGAATGGCTCACAAATGCACAAACAACACAGTCCAACTCAGATGTCAAAACAAAGAAGAAAGGATCACAAATAACAAAGACACATTAAACCCTAATACCCTTTCTTTCAATACACAGCTTCTCTAATGCATTAGGTTTAGAATTCCACTTTAAATAGCCTTCATATCAACATGGGTTTAGGCTCGCAAATCACATATCATCAGTTTCAAATCTTCTACAAGATCTTCTGCACACAAATAGGAACTAAATAGAAAGTTTCCTAAAAAGGCTCCAAGATCCTTTTTATGAAATACACGCACTTCTGGCATAGACAAAAGTTCTTAAATTACCCTCCTTGGATTGCAACAGTGTGTGAACTAAAACAAGAGATAATATCACACTTTAAATAACAAATCTCTCAAACCCTAATCTTCTGGTATAGCATGTCCTGACTACATGCCACGACATCGTGTTGATCATGATGTTTGACTAACCTGCCAAGATATTTGGCTCAACATCTTGATATGAACTTGTTTTAAAAAAATTGATGCATATTCAAAACCATAGAACTTACAATCTCCTCCTTTGGCAAATTTTGGCTAAAATAAACTTTGTATGAAATACTAGAGAACAATTAAATAAAACAAAATAAATAGAACAAACCACAAGGCACACAAAGAAAAACTATAACAAATTAGAGGCACACACAACGAAAATAAGAGAACACTTCCTTGGAGAGAAATAAACTCTCACACAACAAGAATCAAAATATCTTTTACACAAAAACTCAAAGTCAAGACATCCTTTCTGACATCAAAGTACCAGAGGTAGACCTTATGCAGACAAAATATCAAGCTACCAAACAAGCTCCCCCTGAATAGAATGACCAACCATTCAAGTATAGAGAACACTCCTCCTAAAGAACACAACCACAAAACTCCCACTCAACAAAGCAATCACAAGCATATGATAACAGAAGTCATACAAACATAAGATTCAGTTAGGACATGAAATGATGTCAGGACATATAGTATAATATCCCAACACCACCAACACAGACCTCCCAACAACATAAAAGAAAACATAGAGAAATATAAAGCATTCCCATGCTTCACACCTTGAGACATTATCCCTTTCACAAGTACAACACTACCAACACCACTACTCTCCCTTTTTAGATATAAATTTGACCATAACACTTGCTTCTGCAACCCGAGTACCAACTTCCCCATGTTTGTTTTTCCTGCATAATCAAGGTTAATTGCTATAATTCTTCAAAAATGCAAATTCTCAATTCACCCCTTAGCTTCTCAAACTGATTTGCATCCAAAGCTTTAGTAAAGATATCAACCAATTGCTTCTCAGTGGCTACATGTTCAAGAATGACCACTTTGTCTTCAATAAGATCCCTGATAAAATAATGACGAATGTCAATATGTTTTGTCCTACTATGTTGAACAAGATTTTTGGATATGTTGATAGCACTCAAGTTGTCACAGTATAATGTCATGACATCTTGTTTGATATTATACTCCTTCAAAATTTGCTTCATCCAAAGTAGCTGAAAATAATTGCTTCCTGCTGCAATAAACTCGACCTCAAGAATGGATAAAGGCACACAATTATGCTTCTTAATGAACCAAGAGATAAGATTGCTTCCAAGAAGAAACATCCACCAGAGGTGTTTTTCCTATCATCGGCACTACCAGCCCAATCAGCATCACAATATCCAACAAGCATGGCATCAATATCATGAGAATATAACATACCATAGTCACTTGTACCATTAAAATACTTTAAAATCCTCTTCACTTGATTGATGTGACTAGTTTTAGACTCAGTTTAATATCTTGCACAAACACCAACAACAAAAGTGATGTCAGGTCTGCTAGTTGTCAAATAGAACAGGCTGCCTATCATGCTTCTATAAAGAATTTGATTCACATTAACACCACTTTCATCCTTAGATAGCTTCAAGTGAGTAGGTGTATGAGTCCTCTTATGGATAGAATTATCCTTACCAAACTTCTTCCCTATGTTCTTGACATACTTACTTTGTGATATGAAAATAGAATCTTCCATCTGTCTAATTTGGAGTCCAAGAAAATAAGTTAATTCACCTACAAGACTCATCTCAAATTCAGATTGCATCTATTTAACAAAATGTTGGACCATCTGGTATGATATCCCATCATAGACAATGTCATCCACATATATCTTAGAAATCATGAGCTTGCCATCATTTTCTTTAACAAACAAACTCTTATATGTTCCTCCTTTCCTGTACCCATTACTGACAATAAATTATTTCAGCCTCTCATACCAAGCCCTGGGGACTTGCTTCAGACCATAAAGAGCTTTCTTCAGTTTGTACACATGATCTGGATTAGTGGGATCAACAAACCCTTTTGGTTGTTCAATATACACCTCCTCTTTTAAGTACCCATTCAAGAAGGCATTTTTCACAACCATCTGAAATAACTTGAATCTTAACAAACATTCCACTCCTAATAATAGTCTGATGGATTCAAGACGAGAAACTGGGGAAAAATTCTCATCAAAGTCAACTCCTTCAATTTGAGTGTACCCTTGAGCCACAAGTCTGGCCTTATTTCTGGTGATAACTCCATTCTCATCAGATTCATTCTTATAGACCCACCTTGTTCCAATGACATAAGTTCCTTTAGGTCTAGGAACTAAATCCCAACCTTCATTCCTCTTAAACTATTATAATTCTTCTTGCATGGAATTAATCCAAAATTCATCAATTAAAGCCTCTTTCACATTTTTGAGTTCAATCTTAGAGACAAAGTAAGCATTGGATACCACCTCCCTTGATTTAGTAATAATCTCTTCATTAGGATTTCCTATGATGAGTTCCTTGGGATGATCTTTCTGAATTTTGATAGAGGGACCTTTGTTAGCTTGATTGTCATTAAACTCCACAGTTGCATCTTCATTGTTGTTATCATCATCAACCACATTTTTTGAGGTAGCAATCAATGAGGGTGATGAATCAACATCATCTTCGACATCTGTATGTTTCTCCATAGTAGAATCATTTATCACAATATTAATAGACTCCTTCATGACCTTGGTTCTTGTGTTGAAAACTCTATAGGCTTTGGTGTTGGTGGAGTGGCAAGAAATATCCCTTCATCACTCTTGGGATCCATTTTCCTTCTTTGCTCACGATCAGTCAGGATGTAACATTTACTTCCAAAGACTTGAAATTACTTGACAATAGGCTTTCTTCCTTTCAATAATTCATAAAGAGTGGTTGTAGTACCAGCTCTCAAAGTGACTTTATTATGAATATAACATGCAGTATTCCTTGCTTCAGCCCAAAAATGGTATAGGAGATGCTTAGCATGAAGCATGACTCTAGCAGACTCTTGAAGGGTCCTAATCTTTCACTCAACAACTCCATTTTGCTGAGGAGTGATGGGAGAAGAGAATTCAAGATTGATACCTTCAAAAGAGAAAAATTCAGCAAACTTGTTATTTTCAAACTCCTTCCCATGGTTACTTTTAATTCTGAAAATTTTTCTTTCCTTTTCTCATTGAAGTTTTTGACATAATCCTCCAAACACTTCAAAAATATATAATTTTTCCCTGATGAAGTGCATCCGGTTGAACCTTGAAAAATCACCAACAATAACATAAGCATACCTTTTTCCACCAAGGCTTTAAACTTGCATACGGCCCATTAAATCCATGTGAAGTAGTTCCAAAACTTTTGAAGAAGTTAGATGTTTGATATTCGGGTGTGACACCTTAGTTTGCTTTCTAATTTGACGCTCACCATAGATTCTATGTTCCTCTATCTTGAGCTTAGAAATGCCTCTAATAGCTTCTATAGATACAATATTCTTCATACTTTTCAGATATAAGTGACCAAGATTTTGGTGCCACAACTGAACTTCATCTTCCTTGGACATCAAACATGTGTAGGGGCAGTTTGTTGATTTAGGTGTCCATAAATAATAGTTATCCTTCGATCTGACTACCCTTATCATAACTTCATTGTTCTCATTAGTAACCAAGCATTCAAGTTCTATGAAATTGACCTTCAGATCTTGATCGCACAACTGACTTATGCTTATTAAATTTGCAGTCAAAACTTTCACAAGAAGCGCATTTTCAAGACTAGGGAATCTTATACAAGCCAATCTTCCAACTCCTTTAATTTCTCCTTTGGCACCATCACTAAAAGTAACATAACTTGTGGAGTGTGACTTAATATTCACCGGAAATTTCTCCACTCTAGTCATATGTTTAGAACATCCACTATCAAAATACCAGACTTCTTTAGCTGAACCTCTGAGGGAAGTATGAGCAATAAGATAAGTGGTAGCTTCCTTGGGAACCCATTTCCTAGTAGTTTTAACAACTGCACGATTAACCATAAGTTGTGATGAAACTTTTGGGTATCCATAAAGTCTAAAACATAAAGGCTTAATATGACCAAATTTACCATAATAATGGCATCTCTAATGCAAGCCCTTGCTCACAAATTGATAGTTCTAATGTCTGGCATGATGTTGTGACATTTGATTTTGCATCTTTGGCCCATGCTTCTTCTAGGAGGGATAAATTTTGTTACTTGAGTTTCTCCTCTACGAGGTTGATCATCAAAGCATATACCATTTAAGTTCATTTTTTCTAACTTGAAGAATTTCATCTAACATATAATGACCATTATTCAACATTCGGATAGACTTGGTCATAATTTCAAGTTTGGAGGTCAATAGAGTTACCTCATCCTGCAGACCATAGATGTTGGACAAATACTTCACTTTTTCAAACTGAAGTTGAGAAATAGTTTCATGTTGCTTGTCACTTCTGATGCATAGATCTTTGTAAGAAGAAACCAGTTCATCATATGAAGTTTCTTCATCACGGAAGTCTTCATCAGATGCCTATCTTCTAGTTAGAGTAGTTACATGTTTGGATAATTCATCCTCAGTTTGACTTTTATTAGACCAAGAAATTGCCAATCCCTTAGGTTGTTTCTTGAGATAAGTGGGACATTCTGCTCTAATGTGTCCAAATCCTTAACATTCATGACATTAAACCCCTCTATTCTGATTGGACTTTTCTTTTGTTATTACTTTTCTTTGAGAATCATAGTTCTTGCTAGTGTCAGGACCGATGTTCTTGACATTAGGTCTTGACTTCCTCTCCATTCTATTCAGCACATGGTTGAATTGTCTCCCAAGTAGAACAATGGCATTGGACATTCCTTCATTAGTATCTAGGTCATATTCATCCTCTTCATCTTTAGTGTTGGAGACAAAAGTTATGCTTTTATTCTTCTTTTCAGTTATTTCATTAATAGTCAATTCAAAGGTTTGAATTGACCCCACAAGTTCATCAACTCTCATGCTGTTGATATTTTGGGCTTCTTCAATAGTCGTAACCTTCATATCAAATCTATTAGAAAGAGATCTGAGAATATTCCTAACCAATTTTTCTTCTGATATCTTTTCTCCCAAGGTACTAGTCTCATTGTCAATTTCAAGAACATTCATGTGAAAATCATGAATACTTTTATCCTCGTTCATCTTTAGATTCTCAAATCTGGTAGTAAGCAGTTGAAGTTTAGACATCTTCACCTTATATGTACCTTCATGAGTAGTCTTAAGAATTTCCCAAGCATCTTTAGCCACAGTGCAGGCATTTATTAGCCTAAATATGTTTTTGTCAACCCCATTGAATAGGGCATTCAAAGCTTTAGAGTTTCCAAGAGCAGTCTCATCTTCTTCCTTGGTCTAGTCCTCTTCAGGCTTAAGAGTTTTCTTCTTATCTTCATCTTCAACCATAGGATGTTTCCAATCCTTGATGATATCTTTCCAATTTTTGCTATCTAAAGATTTTTGGAAATCCACAATCCTTTCCTTATAATAGTCATAGTTTGTGCCATCTAAGATGGGGGGTCTATTCACATTTCCTCCTCATTCATTGTCCGTAATGCAAGAAAAAAAATCTCCTTGGAGCTCATCCAAAATCAGAATAGGGTGATCTGCTCTGATGCTGATTGAAATTCTGGCACATAGATTCCAGATTTGGAGTAAGATGTCACAATATTAGGATCAGAAACACACAAACACTTCTGTAGTAAAAATAAATGTTTGAATGTAAATAACACAATTAATTGTTAGCCCAGTTCGGTGCCACATCACCTACATCTGGAGACATCCAAGCCATGAAGGAAAACCATTATAATAGTATTAGTTTAAATCCACAACAATCAACCTCAAGTTTACAAGTTTCTCACCTAATCACTACCCGTGCTACTTTTACCTAGGAACTCCTAGATATAAGACCCCTTTCACTTCTCACCAGTCACACAACAGTGACAAACTCAAAAATAAAGAACAATAGGAGAACACACTTGCAATGACATAAAATACACTTTTTGCTTAAAAGCTTAAGACTAATTACAACTCAAAACTCAGTCCAGTTCAAGTACCTAAAGGGTACATGAATGGTTCACAAGTTCACAAACAACATAGTCCAACTCAGATGTCAAAAGACATAAGAGAGGATCACAAAGACACGTTAAACCCTAATACCCTTTCTTTCAATACACGGCTTCCCTAATGCATTAGGTTTATAACCACTTTAAATAGCCTTCATATCAGCATGGGCTTGGGCTCGCAAATCAAAAATTATCAGCTTCAAATCTTCTACAAGATCTTCTGCACACAAATAAGAATTGAGTAGAAAGTTTCCTAAAAACGCTCCAAGATTCTTTTTATGAAATACATGCACTTCTGGCATAGACAGAAGTTCCTAAATTACCCTCTTTGGATTGTGACAATGTGTAAACTAAAACAAGAGAGAATCTCACACTTTAAATAAAAAATCTCCCAAACCCTAGTCTTCTAATATAACATGTCATGATATCGTGTTGATCATGATGTTTGACCAACCTGTAAAGACATCTGGCTCAACATCTTATTTGGAATTTGTTTTACAATATTCTAGGAAACGCTCTTGTATTGTGGTCTTGCAAAAAGTAAGCATGTGTGGCTCTTAGTATGGTTGAAGCATAATACATTGTTGCAGGAAGTTGTTACGCTCAAATACTTTAGTTGAAACAACAACTTAGAGACTACAGTGTGAACCTTGGATGCGTTCTGTTAAAGTGTGATAATACAAGTGTCATAAACATAACCTAAAATCCAGTCATACACTCAAAAACAAAACATATCGACATTCGACATCATTTCCTCTGTGATCATGTGCTTAAAGGCGATGTTGAATTTACATTCATGGATACCCATAACCAACTCGCGGATATTCTCACAAAGTTGCTTGTAAAATAATCGTTCTACAAGTTTCGAAGGAAACTTGAAATATTTGATGAATTTTATGTATGATTCTTCAAAGACATTATTCAAATATCATTTAAAATTATTAAGGTACATGCTAACTTTCAAATATCATGTTAACTCATAATTCCATTTTGTGAATTATTATTACTAAGTATGATGATTATTCAATTTTTTGTGATATGAACAATACTTATGTGACATGTATACATGAAATAAATATGTTAAATCTACTATGTTTATATATAAGTGTTACTTTCATGATTCATTGTGTATGCGTTGATATATCTTTCTTTTTTTCATGTTGTAACCAGTTACTACATTTCCTGTAACCGGTTACCATTTCACGTTTTGCAATTTCTGGGATATTTTGTGTTTTGTATGGTCGTAACTGGTTATGCATATCCTGGTAATCGGTTACCTCTATTCATATTTTATTAAATAAGTGATTTTATTGTTTTTTCTTGTGGTCAACTTTCTTCATTTTCCATCTACTTATTCTTGGGAATTTGATACATTAAATCCTTCCACCTATTATCTTTACTACTCACTCATCCTAAACCAAATACCAAAACAATCATATTTAAATCCCACTAATCTCATTTAATCCTCGATCATATAATCTCATTATAAAATCATTTCACTACTCAAATCAAAACTCATAATTCTCCAAACAGCTTATTCCAAAAATCACTTTTCCAAACCCTAATTTTTCTCATTCCAAGATCCTTCCATGACTCCTTAAAGAAAAGACAGAGGTAGGGCAAAAATGGGAGGAGGTGGTTCGGAATGAAACTCAAATGTTGAAGTTAAAATTGTTGAACCCACTCTCAAAGAAAGAAGGTTGCTCTTCAACATTAGGAATCGTCCACTAATGCCTCCAAAATATGGCAATCTTGCTTATTTTCCCTCTCTAAGTTTTTATTTCCCAGCCATGCTCCATGTACAAGAATTAGATAGCCTTATTGTTGACTCAGGATCCGTTTATCCTACCCTTGTTAGATAGTTTTATGCAAATATGTCTATTACACCTGGTTGTATTTTTTCTTCCAAAGTTAGGAGCAAGAATATTGTTTTGTCACTGGAAGATTTTGGAAAATGTTTAGATATGAAGGTCAGAGAATCAAACAAGGTTTTACTCCTGAATGGGATGGTTATAAAAAAGTGGGTTACTAATTTAGCATTTCTCAGTTGTCTGAGCAAGAGAGCTAGAAATTCGACTTCTAACAAGTTATTTATGTCTGGAAAAAATCACATTGTTAGTGATAGGATGTTACACTTTTTCATAGCATACATCCTTTTTCCTAAACACTCAAACCATTCACAAATTGGTGACACTAAGATGCAGCTGATTTATGTAATTAAGAAAAAGATAAAGATGAAGTGGGCATATGTGATAATGTTTCATATGCAACATCGATAAGGCTTGAGTGGCGGTCTTTCATATGCAAGATTGGTCACTAGGACTTTAGAACATTGTGGTGTTGATTTGAAGAGGGAACCAAAGAAGAAAATGAATGCAAACTAATGTGAAATTAATGTTGGGGTTGTCGAAAGAAATACGGGAATATTCAAAGATAAAGATGGTATCTTCAAACATAAGGATGACCCTTCCATTTCTGCACCTGCACGCGCACACAAAGGTGCCTACAACAATGAAACTCTTGTTAAGTGCCAAATTATGCATACTTTTGATGATATTTTGTGGCCTTTAGCAATTGTTTTCTTGGTATTTTAGTAGTAAATTCATACATTTTAGTATAAATATGCAAGTTTCCGATTATGATTGTAAATATTGTGAATTGTGATCATTTTTATGCTTTTTAGTAGGTTTTCTTACTTGAGATGATGCTTGGAACCAATGGTTGATACAAGAGGGCTTTGAAGATCAAATTCACAACTTTATTACAGTAAACCACGCTTAGCGCAGTTTTGATGAAGAGGCAGTAGCTAAGGGCCTTTTACTGTGCTTAGCACGCTCCGACTGCGCTTAGCACGCTTTCTAGGAATTTGTCGCCTTTGTGATGATCTCGCTAAGCGCGCCTCTGATGGAACTTAGCACGATTCCACTTATAGGCACTTTGTGGACTTTCTATAAGTAACCACTTGAGTAGATATTTTAGAGCACTTTTCATTTTCAGCAACTTTTTAGATTGTAAAGGGATTTTTAGGGCAAAAAGCTTAGAAATTCCAAGAGATGTGAGAATCAAAACTTTGGAGCATCAATATTTGATTCTTAGACTTTGATGTTATCAAAGCTTTCCTTTTTACTTATTTATCAAGCTACCATGGTTATGTCTAGCTAAACCCTTTTGCGTCAAGATTATAGATAGTTAACCTTACTAGCATGTATTTCTTTTTATCTTTTGTATATGAACAAGGTTGATGATCAATATATGATGAAGATCTTTTCTTTTATTGATATATGTATGGTTTGAATCACTCTAGATATATATTTTCCAAGTTTTGATCTAATTTCTTCATCTATTAACAAACAAACTCTAAGCATAGATTTTAGAGTTAATATTTGCTTTGTATCGATCTTTATGTTTATTGTTTCGGTCGTTGTTTCGAGAGATCATCTAGAGATTGAAACAATAATACCCTTGAAGTCGCTTTAGAAATAAACAGATTTGTGAAGATATGTGATTGTATTGATCTAAACTAAGTTCACATGCTTGATTAATCGGATATGTATGAAAGGGGTTAATGAAATATAATCTTGACATACTTTTCTTAAAACAAAACATATTTCTTAGTTTACTCTTTGCTACAAAAACATATGTTACAAAACAAGAACTCTTTAAAAACCCTTCTCTTATAAATTTATACTGTTGAACGACAAGCATCTAGATATCAGGACAGTCCCTGTGGATACGATAAAACAACCCACCTAAAGTACTTTTCAACAAAATGGCGTTGTTGTTGGGGATTCTTGTCGATATTAATATTGCAAGAATTGCAATAGCTTAGTGATTTTAATATATTTGTATTGTAAACTCTTACCTCTGTAATTTTCTTGTGCTATTTAATATTTTTGGCTAGTGTGTAGAATCTGTTTATGTGAGGGAGTGTACCTGCAGACGAACTTCTTTTTAATCCTGAGATTGAAGGAACTGCTCATAGGCTCACTAGCAGAACTAAACGGAGACAGAAACTTGCTAGAGAAAGACAAGAGTATGGAGAATCTTCTTCATCCACAACCATTCTTACGCCAAACATGGAAAATTCACCTCCACCACCACCTCCTGCTTCAACTCCATGTACCAACAGTCCAAGACACAATTCTCAATTTGCACGCAACACCCACAATGGGAGGCATTCGGAGATGTAAGTGAGAATCCTTACTCTTTTATATCTAAACCCTTTTACTGGTATGGACCATGAGGATCCGTTCATACATCTCACTGATCAGTGCATATTTATGCACATTCTCCTACATTTTTACTTAGGCATTTCTTTATTTTATTTTGTTTATTATTATATTTTATTATGTTTTCATATTTTATTTTATTTTTGGTTTAATTTAATTTTCGCACTTATTTTTCAGCTTTAGCAGTCTGCACGGAAACGATCATAACTGGAGCTCCGGGAATCCGTTTGAGGCGTTCTAAAAATCTCTGGAAAGCTAAGAGAAAGAGCAACGACTTTCGTGTTGGAGTCGAAATCAGATTCGGAGCTCAAAATTCCAGAATTCCGTTTCAAGTTACAGCATAAGGAATTTGTTTTAGTTTTGGGTCTGGGTTATATTTTCGACCCAGTTGGGTTATGACCCGAATTCTGGTTTTTATCCTCTTTAGTCTAGGTCTGGCCGTACAGCCAAAAATCCTATTCACTATTCACGAAAAAAATATCTGGAAGCTTGTACTATTCAAATGAAGGACTAATCCCAAAGAGTCAATATGTTGTAATCGCGTCCCAACGCTTTGAGGTTTATACTTTATCAATTTAATTCGTTTCTCTTTCAATACTATTCTATAAATTGCATTTGCTTAATCTGTTAGTTTATAGAATTGTTTTGATTAAATTCGTATGATTGCATCCTTAACTTTTATTCGCTGTTACGTCGCTTTGTCGTTAATTCGCGTTTGTAATTCGTGTTTTCTTAATTCACGAAAACTTAATCCGTTTGCTTAATTCGGAATATAGGATTGTCAATCTAGTTTATGTCTTTTGCGCTTGTCAATTGACATAGGAATCGAATAGAGATCGAAGCCGCTTAGGAAATGGGTAAGGTAGAAACCCGTGATAAGCCGGAACCGAAAACAATAGATTGACTTATTTTAATAATCATTTTTTTTTATAATCACTTATTTTCAGTATTTTTTCTCTTAATCAAAATTCAAACCCCCATAAATTGTTACTTTATTGGTCAATCACTACAAGAATCCTTGTGAGACGATATTCCGAGTCACTGTCGTTGTACTGCATTTTCCTAAAATTACTCGTTTTTTATCCGCGAGCGACCGCGGATCACTCACCAAATTTTATGAAATTGCGAGTGCAAAGGGAACGCCAGAAGCGAAAGAAGAATCCTTGTTTAAGAGACTATTTCTGCATTCCTAAATTAAGAATACGAAGGAATGGTATCTTGATCAATCAACTTTAGTAATGATGGATTAGAATTTATTGGATGAAAAATTCCTTGAACAGTGTTTCCCTCACAATGAAAGCGAAGATGAAGATATCGATGTTTGCTCAAGGTGGAAATGAATCTCTCAATGAAGCTTGGGAGAGGTTCAAATATATGTTACAAAAATGCAAAGGTCGAGGTTTTGATGAATTAACTAAAGTGCACATCTTCTGAAATGGGCTCCAATCGGTTCATAAGACTTTGTTGGATGCTACTTCGAGTGGATCGTTAATTTCTAACAGCATAGAAGATGCAAGTGCTATTATTGATAGGATGACACTCATTGATCACCAAGGAAATCACAATTGTGGTACACCTCAACGGAAACCGGGCATGATAGAGTTGGAAACAAATTGCGCGATTCTTACGAAAAACAAATTGCTTTCACAACAAGTGGAGTTGTTGACTCAATAAATGCCCAAACTTCCATAACAAATAAAAGAAATGCAAGAAATTCCCAACAACAACAAACAAGTGGCGAGTTGTGAGCTTTGTAAAGGAGATCACCCTACCGGATATTGTCCTCCAATGGTTGAAAAGGCTAACTACGCGGGAAACCAAAACCAAGGGTATCAACCTCGACCACCTTACCAACAAGGCAACCAAGGTTACCAGAAAAGACGTAACCAAGGTTATCAACAACAATTGAGGTCGCAAGAAACCGGAACTTTTAATCGTCAACATCAATATCAAAACTAAACTCAACCTCCATAATCTCCAAGTGGAAATTCAAAGATGCATGACACCCTCACCCAATTTATGTAAATGTCAATGTTAAATCAAAAGAACATAGATGCAGCTATAAAGAACCTTGAGACATAAGTGGGGAAATTATCTAAACAATTGGCCGACCAACACAAAGGAAGTTTTCCGGAGAATACTCAAGTGAATCCAAAAGAGCATTGCAAAGCTATTCTTACTAGAAGTGGTGGATAAGTTGATATGGGAATAAGTGAGAAAGTTGCGGAAAAATTGGGAGTATTTGAAAAAGAAAAAGAGATTGATGAGAGTGAAGTAGAAAAAAATGTTGAGGGAGATTTAGTTGAAAATGAAAATGAAAAAGAATGAGGAAGAAGAAAATAAAAAGATTAGGAAGGGGAAGGGACAATTAAGTACTACTCCAATTCTAAATTTGCCTTATCCTCATGCTCCGACAAAGAAAGATAATGCAAGACATTACGCTGAGTTTTTGGATATTTTTAGTCAATTGCAAATTAATATTCCATTTTCCAAAGCATTGGAACAAATGCCAAAATACGCAAAATTCATGAAGGATATTCTCACCAAGAAGAAAAGGTATACAGATCAAGAGACGATAATGGTTGATGCTAGTTGTAACATTATCATTCAACGGGCTCTTCCGCGAAATGAAAGTGATCTGGGAAGAGTTAATTTTCTGGTCACCATAGGAAATATTTATGTTCGCAATGGTTTGATTTATTTGGGCTCTAGTATTAATTTGATACTATTGTCCATTGTGAAAAGGTTGGGACACATGGAGTTGAGGGCTACTAAAATGACTTTGCAACTAGTTGATAAATCTAATACATGTCCTCACGGTGTAGCGGAAGATGTGTTGGTCAAGGTTGACAAGTTTATGTTCCCCATCGACTTTGTGGTGATTGATATGGGAGAATATGATAACGCTCATTTGATTCTTGGAATACCTTTTATGAAGACCCCTTGAATGGTCATAGATATGGATGATGCTCTCATGAAAATGCGAGTACAAGATGAAGAGATTTGTTTTAATCTATTTGAAGCCATGAAGCATTCTACATACAAGGGTGGTTTTTTTAGAATTAATGCAACAGAGGAGGTGACTGAAGAAGTAACAAGACAATTACAAGTTTCTACCCTATTACAAAAAGTTCTTACAAATGCTCTCCAAAGTGTCAATGAGAATGAAGAAAAAGAAATCGAGAAATGATTGCGAGAACTTGAAGAATTGGATGAGATTCCTCCCTTGAAAGAAATAGTGTAAATTTTAAAAAAGGAAAATAATGAAGAAATTAAACTTGAGTTGAAGTTGTTGCCCTCTCACCTTAAATATGTGTTTCTTGACGACGAGGGGCATAAATTGGTTATCATAAGCAAGGAGCTAACCAAAAGTGAGGAATACAAGCTGATTTGTATGTTGAAAAATAATCAAGATTCTATGGGTTGGACTCTTTCCGATTTAAAAATAATAAGTTTTTTCTATTGTGTGCATAAGATAATAATGGAGACTGACTTTAAATCGCTAGCTCAACCACAATGCCGTTTGAATCCTACCATGAAAGAAGTGGTGAAAATGTTAGATGCTAGAATGATCTATCCCATTTCCGATAGTCCTTGGGTTAGCCCAGCGCAAGTGATACCGAAGATAGGTGGGATGACGGTTATCCGAAATGAGAAGAATGAGTTAATATCTACAAGAACCGTGATCGGATGGAGGATGTGTATCGATTACCGTAGGCTAAATCAAGCTATGAGGAAAGATCATTTTCCTCTTCCTTTCATGGATTAAATGCTTGAGATACTTTTCAGACAAGAATTCTATTGGTTTTTAGATGGTTATTCGGGTTACAATCAAATTATTATTAACCCAAAAGACCATGAGAAAACTGCTTTCGCATGCCCTTTTGGAATCTTTGCTTATAGGAGGATGCCTTTTGGGCTGTGTAATGCGTCGGCTACTTTTCAACAATGTATGCAAGCAATCTTCTCGGACTTGATTGAAAAGACAATTGAGGTTTTTATGGATGACTTCTCGGTTTTTGGACTTTCGTTTGATCTTTTCTTGAAAAACTTGGATGTTGTTTTAGAAAGGTGTGTGGAAACAAACTTGGAGCTTAGTTGGGGAAAATGCAATTTTATGGTAACAGAGGGAATTGTGCTCGGCCATAAAGTTTCTTCACAAGGCCTTAAAGTTGATCAAGCCAAGGTGAACGTCATTGAAAAATTGCCACCACCTTTGAATGTGAAGGGAATAAGAAGCTTTCTTGGTCATGTGGGATTCTATCGGAGGTTCATTAAAGATTTCACAAAAATCGTAAAGCCTTGAGCAACTTGCTCAACAAAGATAAGTCTTTTGAATTTGATAAATCTTGCATGATAGCTTTTAATTCTTTAAAACAAAGTTTGACTACCACACCCATAATCATCGCTCCTAATTAGAAAATTGATTTTGAACTCATGTGTGATGCAAATGATTATGTCGTTGGTGCAGTGCTTGGTCAAAGGAGGAAAAAAACTTCATGCTATAAACTATGTGAGTAAGATTTTGAATGAAGCTCAAATAAATTACGCCACAACAGAAAAAGAGCTTCTTACAATAGTGTATGCATTGGATAAATTTTGGTCTTACCTAATTGGGTCTAAAGTTGTTGTTTACACAGACCATGTGGCGATTAAGTATTTGTTAACCAAGCCGGATTCTAAACAAAGGCTAATTCGATGGGTCCTTTTATTGCAATAATTTGATCTTGAAATTCGCGACAAAAAGGGTTCAGAGAATTTGGTGGCAGATCACTTGTCCCGTCTTGTTAATGTTGAGGTGACCAAGAATGAAATTGAGGTCAAGGAAGAATTTTCTGATGAAAATTTGTTCATGATGCAAGTTAGACTTTGGTTTTCCGACATGGAAAATCATAAAGTCACTGAATTAATATCGGAAGGTCTAACTCATAACCAGAAAAATAAATTTTTATAGGATGCCAAGTACTTTGTGTGGGATGAACTATATTTGTTTAAACTTGGTTTCCATAACACTTTGAGAAGGTGTGTTTCGAAAGAAGAGGCTAATACCATCCTTTGGCATTGTCGCAACTCTCCTTACGAAGGGAATTTTAATGGTTTGAGAATGGCAACAAAAGTCTTTCAATCGAGATTTTATTGGCCTTATTTGTTCAAGTATGCGCATTCACATACATAAATTTGGGATAAGTGTCAAAGGAGTGGTGGAACTTTCAAACGGAATGAAATGTCGTTGCAAAACATGCTAGAAGTTGATGTATTTGATTGTTGGGGTATGGAATTTGTTGGCCCATTTCCATCATCATTTTCCTGTGAATACATTTTGGTCACAATGGACTATGTGTCCAAGTGGGTAGAAGTGGTAGCATGTGCGAAAGAGGATGGACAAACTGTGATAAAACTTTTGAAGAAAAACATTTTTTTTCTCGATTTAGTACACTGAGAGTGTTGATAAGTGACGAAGGATCCCACTTTTACAACTCTCATCTAAAAAAAGCATTTGAGCAATATGGTGTAAAGCACAAAATTGCAACACCATACCATCTGCAAGCTAATGGTCAAGCGGAGGTATCAAATTGTGAGATCAAGAGGATTCTCGAAAAAATTGTGTCGTCTTCTATGAAAGATTGGTCAAATAAAATAGATAATGCATTGTGGGCTTATTGGACAGCTTTCAAAGCTCTGATCGGTCTCACACCTTTCAAAATGGTCTATGGTAAAAATTGTCACTTACCGGTGGAGTTGGAGCATAAGGCTTTTAGGGCCTTAAAATTTTTTAATTTTGATTCAACTTTAAGTGGTGAAAAGAGGAAGGTACAATTGCATGAAATGGATGAATTGCGCCTGCAAGCGTATGACTCCAACAAATTATACAAGGATAAAGTGAAAAGTTACCATGACAAGAAAATTATGAAAAAAGACTTTAAGGAAGGGTAAATGGTCTTACTGTTTAATTTAAGATTGAAATTATTTTCTGGTAAGTTGAAATCCAAATGGTCTGGTCCATTCCGGATTAAGGAGATCAAACACAATTGAGCAATTGTTATTAAAGACACCTTGTCAAACGAGAGTTGGACTGTTGATGATCAGAGATTGAAAGTTTATCTTGGTGGTGATTTCGAGTGGAATGTAGCCATTGTGCCTTTTTACGACCCGTTGTCGCTACTGCGAAAAAAGGTGCCGGCAAAGACAGAAGATTCGCCACCTATCATTATTTATCCCAAAGGAGAGAAAGGAAACGATCAAGAAAAAATCTAGCAAAAAGGGATAAGATCGGTCATCGCAACCAAATCTCTGGGTTCGGGAGTCGGTTACGCAAGGGGAAGGTATTAGCACCCCTCACGTCCATCGTACTCGACGGGATCCACGCTTGTTTGTTTATCTAATGGGTTGTTTATCTATCTACCTATCAAGGCTGGTTCAAAAGAAAAGAAAAAGGACTCGATAGAACTTCGCAGTTCTGGGCCTACGTACTCCCTCGTGCAATGGGAAAGTCAGAGTCAACGTAGTTCGACTAACTACGGGTGATGGGGGAAGGTTTGCTCGCCAAGACATCGCGTCTTGTGCTTACGTAGTCTCAACAGGTATGAGAGATCAGAGCAAACATAGTTCGGGATAAAACAAAACACAGGCTTGTTCAATTGTTTTTACCCGAGTAAGGTTAAACTACAGTTCCAGCAGTTCGGGACAACGCCTGTTTGCGGTAGAACCGAAGCTTAACAGCACTCTTTTTCCTGATTAAAGGAGCCCTAGAGGGCAAAAAGAAGTTTGATGTTTGTTTTCGTCTTTTACAAGAAGAAGTGTTTTTATGAATATTTGCAATTCATATTACACTAGAGACTATGACTTAGGAACGAATGCGTCGCATATCGTCCTAAGGACGAATGCTAAACACTCTAGGTATTTGAGGAGAAGCCCCCCAATCACCACTTCCTAAGTAGCTTAAGGCTCGTAACGTACGGTACAAATTGGCCTTTATTAAGTGTATTAGTGTGGTTTTGAGATGAGAAGAGAGGAAAGGACTCTACAGGGGAAACTATCAAGCATCCTACTGTTGTCATGCAATATGGTCCTAATGTTGAGTTGAAAGGGAGTCTACCCTACTGTTATCATGCATGGATTCATCCTAATGTCCATCATCACCATCCTTGACCAAGGAGGTGAGAATCCTAAGGGAACATGCAAAGGGGAAAAAGAAACACTACTATCAAGCAGGTAAAACATAAAATAACTGGATGCAGATGCAGATGCAACAGTACAAGCAAGGGAGACAAGCTCAACCTTTAATGCAAACATGGGATGCAAACAGGGATGCATAGAGAAAGCACACAAGCAAAGGGAGACAAACTCAACCTTTAAATGCAAACATGGGCAATTACAAAAGAGAAAAGAACACACAAGCAAGGGAGACAAGCTCAACCTTTAATGCAATCATGCACCTAAACAAAAGTATCTACACATGCAAGTCTATCCTAATGCAACACAGCAAGCAGGCAAACATGGAGGAGAGAGGTAAGCAAGATGAGCAACAAGGAAATCATCCCAAGCTACATCAGGTTTAGATGTGTGTTAACACAATAGTCCATCTCAGGCTCAACCTCTTTATGGAATGCACAGAGTACTTCCTAAGGAAGACCAGGATCTCACAAGAGGGATCCTGAGATAATAGGACAGATGAAAGTGAGTGTGTGTACAGGGTACTTGAGTCCTCAAGGCTCAAACTTCTCATGGAATGCACAGAGTACTTCCTAAGGAAGACCAGGCTCTCACAAGAAGGATCCTGTGTCATAGGACTTGGAGGAGAAAAGGAGCATAGTGTGAACCTAAGGAACCCACCATGTCATTGAATGTCCATGAGAGGCTCAAATTTCTCATGGAATGCACAAAATACTTCCTAAACAAGACCAGGCTCTCACAAGAAAGATCCTGAGAATGCAGGACTTGAGAAATGAAAAGAATAATGAGGGGAGACATAGTGAAAACCTAAGGAATTCACCATGTTCTCAACCAGACTCATCATTCAAGGATAGTCCTCCATGGTTCAACTTCTCATGGAATGCACAGAGTACTTCCTAAGGAAGACCAGGCTTTCACAAGAAGGCTCCAAATATCATAGGACTATGCTTTAGGAGAATCATGTGAAGAAAGAAAATCAAACAAAGGCATCCAAGGAACCCTAAAAGTAAAGCTCTAAAGGACATCTATCTTAATCAAGCTATGAGCACTATTAGGACATGAGAATTAACCTACAAAGGCTTCAACCTATGTACTAGGGGAACATGTAGTGATTGGGTGCTTAAGATTTGCTAAAAGTTCACTTAAAGGCAAAACTATGAGAAGGTCATGTGTAGGACACACTAAAAACAACCATAAGGTAAAATCTAATAAAAATAGGAAATCACTCCTAAAAAATCTAAGAAAATTTCTAAAGATCACTTAAGGTCTTAAGAGTCTAGGGCTAAAATCTTAGATCAAAATTCTAATCATAAGGGCATTAACAGAGAGCAGCATCCTAAGGTGTGCTATGGAAGATGTAAATGGGAAGGGTCTAAAAGATGTACTTCAAAACCTATTCAAAAGGTATCTAAAAAATAGGAGAAAAATGTTGCAATATCACTCAATATGTCAACAATGAGCATACAAAATATCAGGCATTTATTTGGATTATTGAGCAAGAAAGAAAATCATGAAAATGAACATGCCATTTCACATTTATTAAAAACACATAATAAAAGAAAATGCAATATTAAATGGAACAGAAATTAAAATTGCAATTAAAAAAATGTACAAAATTAAAGGACATGCCAAACTACCTACATGAATTTTTCTAGGATTTATTGAGTTATTTATCATTTTCTAAAGAATTAAAATGAAACATAAAATAAAATGAATAAAAGAAAAGAAAAATAAAAATGAAAAAGGCTGGGGGTGCAATTAGTAAGGCTTTCGCGTTGTAATTGTTTTGGGCCAGTATGAGGGAGGTGTGGATAGAAGAAGGGGGCCCAACCCAGCTGAAGTTCATTTAATGAAACTCAGCGTTTCACTAACTCAATGGTCAAAGGGGAATTAAGTCATGGCCACACGATTTGGACTGGGTCAACTAATCCTAGGGCCATGGTTATGACACGCATGCATCGGAATATTAACACCAAAATGAGAATCAATTGTAACTGTTGGATGAGGAAAGAGTCAAGCGTGTTATGTTGATCTGATGGCCCACATTCAAACTGGGATTTAAACACAAATAATTGGGGTGAATTGCAAACGGTGGCCGGAGAGACTTCCGGTCGTCTTCTCCTGCCACGAGCTACAGTGCCATCTTCGAAACTCAACCAAAACTTACAATTTTCATGTCCAAAATGATCCTTGTTCCATGTGCATCATGAATTTACCATTTAGTTTCATTAACTCCCTCTGATTAACCCTAACCGCAAGCATCTAGTTCCAAGGTGATTTCAAGAATTGCCATAAATGTTCACCAAACCTATACTAAAATGACCTATGCATCTAGGGGAGCAAGAGCCTCCAACAATGGCGCATAATTATACCAAGAACAAATAGGAATTGTGATTGTTAATTTACCTATTGAAGCACCTTCAATGGGTCTTCAAATGATGTTGAAACTCGATGAAAAGCTGCAAAATTCTCCCTTGAATCACCCTTAAGCCTCTAGCAATCTTGGTTTGGACTGAAACTCCTTCAATTGCAGAATTCGAATTTCAATTTTCTTGAGTTTTTCCTTAACTGAATTTTGTTATGATTGGCTCCAAAATCAGTTTTTTCTGTTAGGAATGATCACAGAGATTATATACAATGGACTTTGATCAATTTCAGGCCCAATTGAAGCCCATGGAGTCCAATTGAGAAATCCACATTTTCACTTTTGAAGTTTTATGATATCCATGAAAACAGAGCTTGAATTCTTCTAAATTGATTCATTTTACTTGCTTGAGGTGTAAGGAGTATGGATGGCTGAGATTCACCCCTTGGAGATGCATCAATGGTAGATTTGAGTTATGTTACTTCAAAGTGAAGTAACCTTGAATTTGGCCATGGAAATGGATTCAAACATGATTTTTAATGCTTCCATTGTTCTTAAAACATCATTTGAACTCAAAAAAGCACAAATATGACATGAATTGGTTTAATTGGCATTAAATCCAAACTAGCCCTTTTCAAGCTTCCTTCCATGAAATCTTCTTCACATATTTTCCAATTTAAGCCATATCAATGGTACCTTGAGGTTTGATTGAGCAATGATCCCATTTTGAGCAACTTTCAAGTTGGACAAATTTTCATTTGAAGTAGGCAAGATGGTGAAATTGACCTATAATGAAAATGACCTATAATCTTACTTTCCCAAAATACCCTGGACTTGCAAGTCTCATATCTTGAGTTCTACAAATCCAAATGAGGACTTCTAGTACTCTTTGGAAAGGTAAGACCATGAGGAACAACATTCATGTTCATCAAAAGTTGAGGAGAAACATCCTTCTAGCTCAAAAATGTCTTGGATGTTGGTTGACTTTCAAGTACCAAAATCACATTCATCTGATGACATGTAACTTGTCTGCTTCATAACTTGAGTTCTATAAATCCAACCAAGGACTTCTACTAATCAAACGAAAGCTAAGAACATGCTCTACAAGTCTCATGTGGATGTCAAGATGAGATGAAACTTGTATCGTGAGTTATTTGGTCTTGAAGTTAGGCACTGAGATAGGGGATTTTACACTGACAAAGCTCAGAAAGCCTAGCTCAATTACTTCTCACACTCTTGAATATTGATGAATTGATCTTGAAATGATCTCTTAGGTGTCTCAACACAACATTCCATGATCATAGTTGCTTGGAATTGAGTCTTAATCTCCTCAAGACTCACAGTTGACTCAGGGTTGACCAGGTGAAAACCCTAGTTGACTCTGCTTTGACTGTGGCCTCTTGCACTTTGAATAGTGACATGGATGAGCTCCATAGTGATCCTCAAAACATACCATGATCTTTCTTAATGCTTTACACCCACATCCATGGATTCAAAACCATCTGCTGACCTATTCATGGCCTCCAAGATAGGAGATACAACCACATACATTCACCTGTTGTTTGACCTTTCTGATGGTGGTTATAAGCCCTTGAATAGCTTGAATATAACCACTTTATTAGGCTTAGAACTTGATAACCTCTTCTTGATGAGCACACCCCCTTGATCCCTTGTGAATGGGCTATGATATGCAAATGCTAATGCTATCAATACAATGCTAAGGCTATATGAATGAAGTGAAACAAAAGCCAATTAAAGAAAAGGTTGGGCAAATTTTCGGGTGCAACACCCGTGAGGTTGCATTGGACCGTCAAGCTCAAACGACGTTAAACAAAGCGCGTGTTGGGAAGCACCCCAACATTGTAAGTATTTACCATTTTTTGACTAGTTTGAATTTAATCGGTCAATAAAAATTCAGGAGAACACAATCTGTGACCACACTTGAGTGGCTTTGTGTCACTGAGCACGCTTAGTACGCTGTTGAGGATGCTTTGCATGGTCACGTGAAATTGGCTAGTTCAAGTGTGGGCTCGAGTGGGGAAAGGTGAAGTGGGCCTGTTTTAGAATAGGGTCAGATCATTTTTAAACATAAAAAGAGAACTCAAACTCCACATTTTCCCACTTATCTCAGTCTCACTCTTGTGCATCCAAGCTCAATTCTCTCAAGTTCCCTCTTTTGCTTCAAGTTCTCTTTGCCTTATTGTTAGCTCCCAAATTCGAAACTGCCTTGGGTTGCTAAACATTAAGGCATAATTAATGTCTAAGTAAAATGAAGCAAAGAGGTTTCGACAGCCTCTAAGGAATCTTCTAAGCTAAACGGTTGAAATAACTTAGAAAAAATTAAGAAACCTAAAGTTATGAGCATTTCGACCGTGTCAGAGGTAGTTCGACCGAAATTCTGCAGGAGGATTGCTACGTCATTTTGAAATTCAAAATTTGGAGGGAGCGGTTCTGTTCATAAGACACGTGGCGAGTTCTAGAGCAGGAAGTTACATGCAATTGACACTTGTTAGATTGAGGAGATACTAGGAAGTTATTAGCAGTTAATTATTAGCATTATAAATAGGGATTTGTTAGATAGATTTCGGTGTGTTTTACCATTTGTACAAAGTAACTCCAATCAAATTTACTCAAATTACCCGAGTGTGAGAAAAGAGTATTTTCACAGAGAATGTACATTATGTAAAATCACCAACTTTTCAATAAAGTCTTTTACAATTTCAGCAACATTTACATTTCCTCTGTCGAACCACTTGTGCAAGTGTTACCTTTTTGCCTTTACCTTTCCTGCATCCTTTACTCCAATTCCTCTTTTCCTTTAAACTTTTTACCTTCTTCGATCAGCCTTTTACAAATCTTTTACAGCGTTTCTTTAAGTTTATGCACTTTAAAATACCCAATCAAAGTCTTTTTCATTACAAGCACATTTACCAATTCGTTATTACAAGTACTTTAAATCTAATTCTAAACGAAGAATACTTTAGCAGATGTCCTAAGATCAATCTGATCGATCCTGTGAGTCACCAAAGTCAAATTTGGAAGATCAGCGGTTGTTTTCCGATTTTCAAGGGAAACACTTATTCATCTCCTTTCCTACGTTCAAGTTTGTCAATGCTCTTTATCTTGTTAATGTAGATAACATATTGTTAGGGTTTGGTTTGATTAGGTTTAAATTGATTTGTCAGGGTTTGCTTGTGTAGAAGTGATTATGAACCCTTAAGGTGAAATGTTAGGGTTGTGATAAATTTTGGGTTTGCATGTTGTTGGAATCAATGATTCTTTACTGTGTATTGAATGGGTGTTGTTTGCAAAGATTGATAGTGGTGGCAGAGATAATTTTTCCCTATTTTTGCGAGTGCGCTCTGAGCTGACTAAGCGTGCCCTCTGTGATATGTTTCTGACTTTTTGACTTCTGATGATTGTTTTGTCTCTTTTTAGTATTTTGCTGTTTAGTTGATTAATTTGTAGGATTGTTGTTGTTTGGGTCAGGTTGGCTGCAGAGGCATTTTTTCTTGCTTGCCTAACCGCACTTAGGGCGACCCCTTGGGATCAAATTGTTTGATTTTTAATTATATCTCGCTTTTTTGCTTGTTTCATGATGGAATATGGTTACGTATGATTTATCTTGAATTTATAGGCTGGTTGTTTGACGTGTTTCGTGTTGTGTGGTTTATTTTGTAGATGGCTCCAAAACAAGCTCACTTCAGTGTCGATCATTTATTGCAACAAAGGCAAGGGCTTACAATGTTTGGCGCATATAAGTTCCTGAGGGATGAACAAGAAGCTCAGTACCTTGAGCTGACCCGACGGAGTATATCGCCGAAGAGGATTTTTAGACTCAACTCTCAGGGTGATTTTCGTTGATTCATAAGCATAATAGAGAACCATGGCTGGGAGACCCTACTCACTCCGCCCACCCAGCTTAATTATGAGATAATTCACTATTTCTATGCGAACGTTATTCCTATGGAGGGTCGGATGTATTTGTTAATGACATATGTAAGGGGGAAGCATGTCTCTTTCTTGCGGGATGCCATTAATAAACATTTGGGGAACCCGTTAGTACTTGTTGAAGGTGAGCAGTGTGCCTATTACAGGAGGGTGGCAAGGAAAAATTGGAACTTTTCCAATGTGAGTGATCCATAGCACATCCGGGTAGGGGGTTTAAGCTTAATATAGCAGGAAGGCTGAAGCACCTTAAAAGAGGTGATATGAACACTACCGCATAAATTTTGATGACCCTTGTCCTTCACAACATAAGGCCAAGGAGTTAAACCTTCTCTATCCCACTTGACATTGCTTTCATATTTTACTATATTTTGGATGAGAGATAGGTAGACGTGGCGAGGATTATATCTGACGAGATCCGAGCCACTGCTGCTAGTGGACACCACTTAGGTTCCAAGGTCCTTGTTATTTTGGTTTTTCCTGGATTGATCATGGGTTTTTGAACCCGAGCGAGTGTCCCAATACCAGATGTGGTCCATAAGACTATTAAAGGTGTCATGACAGATACCTGGATCCAGAGTTATTGCATGCCTAGAGTTGATCAACATCCACCACCACCAGAGTATCTAGTCCCACCACCACAGTAGCAAGCAAGAGTCACACCGAATGATCGCGAGTATGATGAGTGTGTGGCGTGTATGTACACATAGGACATGCATATGGCTCATCATAGAGCTTTTAGTTTCTTACACTCATCTATTTGTGTGTTGCATTTATAGATTCATGAGCCGCATCTGGAGCATCATTTTCTATCGTCTGAGGAGTTCAGTGCTTAGGTGGATATGCCTGGGGATAGGCCTTTTCATTTTCCGAGGGGGAAGATTCCTCCATATCATACTTAGGTGCCTTAGGCAGATGTTGCTCAAAGCGATGCATATGTTGATAATGCTACAGTTGATGAGGGATGATGATGATGACAGTGGGGAGACGAAGTGGGAGATGGGTTCGTCGAGCAGTTCTGAGTAGTTTGATCTTGGGTTTTTATCTTTTGTTTCCATTATATTATGTTTATGTTTGAATTATTAGGATTTGGTTGTTTTCGTTTTAATTATACTAGGATGAGGATTTGGAACTTATGTTATAGCACCATTGTTTTGAGTGTCTCAATTTTTGTTTTATGACACTGTGTTTTATTATATTGAGTAGTATGCAATTGTTAGTTTTGTAGAATTTTTTTTTGATTTTGTGTTGTTCTGAAGTTTAAAAATTTGAAGGAACCTTGTGACTAATGACAAGATTGATGAATCAACGTGCAATTGTGTGGTAATGATATGATTGAGTAAAGGTACAGTTGCAAGGTACATATTTATCGCTTTCTAAACTAAGCATGGATATGAAACTTGTGATTGGTGTAAAACATGTTGTCATTGCTTCTTTTGAAATACTTTTTCAATTATGAATCATTTAGAACATAGCCTTTGTGAGGAAGCTTTCATTGTATAATATATGTGAGATACAGACATCCTTGTTTAACTCGTTCCTTTTATGTTAAAATCATGTGTGTGTATTGATTTATGTGAAAAGAAGAAAAGGATCAAGACATTTTTTTGTATTTTGAGAAAAACCACTTGAACAAATATAATGATCAATCTACCTTGTGAGTGAGCGAGCATTTGCTAGCCCCGTTGAGCCTTTATATCAAGATCCATGTGAATAATTAAATCGTGTAAATATTGTACATGAAAAATAAGTGAATTTTGGAATGGATCTTGACTTTTTCTTGTCAAAACCTTTGAACCTCCACCTTTAAGTATGGTTGCTTTGGTTGTTTCTTACCTTAGATGTGTGAGAGCATTCTTAACACCATATTTTGGTTGTATTCAAAGTTGGGGAGAAAGAGATAGATTGAGGCATGGTGAAAAATAAAGTGGTTGTGAATAATGAAATAGCTTGAAAAAGGAACAATGAAAAGAGAAAATGAAAAAAGAAAGGAAATTGGGCATGAATTGCCAACAAATAAGCTCAGGGTTGTAATGATGCCTTAAAGAAAATAAAACAAATGGGTTAAGGTCTTGAAGTGTGTATGATTGTGAGAATTGAATGCTCTCATAGGAATAGGCATTTTTGTTTCAATGACTTTGATAAATGACCCTTCCTTGTAGTCCAAGCCAAGTTACAACCTTCGAAGTCCATGTGATTCCTTCTTTTACACTCATTAATGCATGTTATTTATTGAATGCATAATTCATTCCGGATGTTTGTAGGATGTTTGGTGAGTGATAAAACCTCATAATGTATTAATCCCTTGATGAATGTGTGCTTAGGTGTGATTCATGTTGAAATTGTATTGCTTTTAAAGTTTTGATTTGTGTTTTGCACTTAGCACTAGTTTCATCTCCATGATTTGTTTCGAGTTTGGTAAGTTTATCTTGTTTGTACTTCTAATTTTTGAACCATGAAAGTTGTTATCCTATTTTGGTGATTCTGATTTCTTGTGTGCGTTTCGGGTTTTTTTTGTTTGGAAAACTTTTGTTCGAGAAAAAACAAAATAATAAGTTGGGGAGAGTTGTTAAGAGCTAAATTGTGCATACTTTTGATGATATTTTGTGGCCCTTTCCAATTGTTTCCTTGGTATTTTAGTTGTAAATTCATACGTTTTAGTGTAAATATGCAAGTTTCCAATTATGATTGTAAATATTGTGAATTATGGTCATTTTTATTCTTTTTGATAGGTTTTCTTGCTTGAGATGATGCTTGGAACCTATGGTTGATGGAAGAGGGCTTTGAAGATGAAATTCACAACTTTTTGATGGTAAAATGTGCTTAGCGCGTTATTCAGCGCGGGTTCAGCGTGGTTTTGATGAAGAGGCAGTAGCTAAGGGCCTTTGACCGCACTTAGCACGCTCTGACCGCGCTTAGCGCACTTTCTGGGAATTTTTCTCCTTTGTGCTGATCGCGCTAAGCACGCCCCTGATGGTGCTTAGCGCAGTGTCACTCATAGGAACTTTGTGGACTTTCTATAAGTAGCCACTTGAGTAGATATTTTAGAGCACTTTTCATTTTCAGCAACTTTTCAGATTGTAAAGGGATTTTTAGGTCAAAAAGCTTAGAAATTCCAAGAGAAGTGAGAATCAAAACTTAGGAGCATCAATCTTAAATTCTTCGACTTTGATACTATCAAAGCTTTCCTTTTTACTTGTTGATCAAGCTACCATGGTGATGGCTAGCTAAACCCTTTTGTGTCAAGATTAAAGGTAGTTAACCTTACTAGTATGTATTTCTTTTGATCTTTTGTATGTGAACAAGGTTGATGATCAATAGATGATGAAGATATTTGCTTTTAATAATATATGTATGGTTTCAATCACTCTAGACATATATTTTATAGGTCTTGATCTAATTTCTTCATCTATTAACAAACAAACTCTGGACATAGATTTGGGAGTTAATATTTGCTTTGTATCGATCTTTATGTTTATTGTTTCAATTGTTGGTTCGAGAGACCATATAGCGATTGAAACAATAATACCCACGAAGCCGCTTTAGAAATAAACGGATTTTCGAGGATACGCAATTGTATTGATCTAAACTAAGTTCACATGCTTGATTAATCAGATATGTAGGAAAGGGGTTACTGAAATCTAATCTTGACATGCTTTTCTTAAAACAAAATATCTTTCTTTAATTTACTCTTTGATATAAAAACATATGTTACAAAATAAGAACTCTTTGAAAACCCTTTTCTTAGAACTTTAAGCTATTGAACGGAAAGCATCTAGATATCGAGACGATCCCTGCTGATATGATAAAACAACCCACCTAAAATACTTTTCAACAGCTCTCTATAACAAATTGTGCTCTGTGGAAACTTTTATGGTATCCAGGTTTCGAGAACTTCGTCTTGAGATGACCTCCCTCAAAATCCAATACCAAAACCAAAACCAAAACCAAAACCAAGACCAAAGTGAAGATAAGGATAGTAATGAGGATGAGACGGAAGATAGTGATTAGAGCACTATGTTTTTTGTTGTTATATTTTGATGTCTTAATTTATGCTTTTTAGTATGTTTTGGAAAAATATTTTTAATTATGGTGTTTATGTTTCTGTTTTGTTTTTCTTTCCGGATTGTTATATATTAAGACTATGATGTTTGTTTCTATTTTTAATGACTATGTAAGACCTATAATATTATAGTATGTTATATTTTATGTTGTTTATGTTGTTTTGATGTGCAAATACATTATGATGTGTTGTGTTATTAGTTTCTTGTATGTTTATCATCTTTTAAGTGTTTTCCCATCCTGTTTGTTAACGGCAAAGGGGGAGAAAATGTTATGTATATTTATATGCCTCTCTCTAACAATTTGCAGCAAGCATCAAATTTCATACTACTCACATTCAAAGATCAAGGGGGAGCAGTGATCAAGGGAGGGGGTTATCCTAGTTAAGGGGAGCAAAGGTTATCAAATTTTCAATAGGTTATCATCATCAAAAAGGGGGAGAATATGAAGACTAGCTTCTCCAAATGTTAGTTTTGATGAAGAAGAGTTAGAAGAATTTCCTCATGACAAAAGAATGGAAAAAACCTCATTTAAAAAGCTAACGTATCAACTTCCACATTCAAGTTATGAAGAATAACTTTGGGTCTTTTTGTTTGATCAATGTGTTTTAAGATACAAGTAAGCATTTTGATTATGTTCAATATTAAGTGCTCAAGAAAAATTATGAGAATCATATCATATTGCATTCATATTTTAAGCATCTATAAAACCTGGCTTGAACTCATTTTTTAAGTATTTTTCTGTTTCATAGCAGGTGTAACTGGTTACACCTTTTCTGGTAATAGGTTACACATTAGTGCATTTGTGTTCTTTGGTTGGGTATAGCAAGTGTAACCAGTTACACCAGTTTTGGTAACCGGTTACACACGCGGTATTTTCAAATTTTTTAACACCACTTCTGGTGCATCTAACTAGTTACACCCTTTTTGGTAATCGCTTACCACTGAAGAGTGGTAGTGGTTCACTCAAAATTTGACTCTAACAATTTTTTGATTGCATCCCTTAGGCATGGCATCTTTTCATGCATTCATACACTTTCAAAAATGTCTTGAGGTACTATAAATACATTATATATCAGATTTTGATTTTCCACCTCTCTCTCATTACAATTCAAATTTCATACTCTCTCATTTTCAAATCAAGTGTCTTGGCATACAAACTTTTATTGAAACTTCTGCATACATTTTCATAGTATCTCTAAAAAGTTTCAACTATAAAATTCCTTGAATACTTGTATAACATTTTAAGAATTTCCTACATGATAGAGAAGATTAATCCTAGTAATATATATATATATATATATATATATATATATATATATATATATATATATATATATATATATATATATATATATATATATATATATATATATATATATATATATATATATATATATATATATATATATATATATATATATATATATATATATATATATATATATATATATATATATATATATATATATATATATATATATATATATATATATATATATATATATATTTTCATACTTTAAATTTCTTATTATTTTTCAGAATTATTTTGTACTCCTTGTTTTCCAGGATTATTAGAAGCAAGAAAGTTGAATTGGAGATGATTGTTCTCATTTCAATTGGTTGATCATAGGGTGTTGTTGCCTTAGTGATTGATTATAAGCTTGTGTCTAGAAGTCTATGATAAGACTTGTGTCTAGAAACTTGTGTCTAGAAGTCTCAGATTGTGAGAGGAACTAGGATACATCATTGTGTTCTTTATTTTTCTAAATTTTATCACTTTCATCATTTAGCATCAAACCAGAAAAATAATCACACTTGTGTCGTACCTCGAAAAATACGATCCTCGCGATGGACGCGGAAAAACGTTCGAACAGAGTTGCCATCGAACTTTATTCGTTCCAAGGAAGGAATAGGAAAATATCGATAAAACCTTTGAAGAGATAAGAACATGGTCATCGCAACCAAATTCTAGGTTCAGGAGTCGATTACGCAAAAGGAAGGTATTAGCACCCTCTACGTCCGTTGTACTCAACGGAAACCTCTTGATTTGATTCGAGAGTAAAGTTAGCTACGCTTGTTTGTTTTATTCTAAGGATTTGCTTTTAAGGAGGAAATGGGTGGTTTTAAGATAGGGTGCTCGCAAAGGATTGGGTCCTTTGTGCCTACGTACTCCCCTGTGCAATGGGAAAGTCAGAGCATCGTAGTTCGCGGGACTACGGGTAAAGGTTTGAATTTGTGGAATTGTGGGGAATTGTGCTCTCCAAGATCATCGCAATCTTGTGCCTACGTATCTTACATTCAGAAGAGAATGAAGAATCAAATCGTCTGTAATTCGGACAACTACGGTAAAAGGTTTGTAAACGAACGAGTGTTTAGGTCGCATTCTAACTGCTAAACGTTAGCTTATTTGCTCGCTAGGGGAGACTAAAGCACTAGTTCATATGCGCGGAAGAAAGGACTAAACAATGTTCTTTGGAAATTTTATTTGAATTGTGGACCACGCGGGGGCGAGGAAGATAATGTTGGTTAGATATTTTGAGGGAGAATGACAACTATTCAATAAACAAGACGTCGTCCTCGTAACCAATTAGTCGGGATATCATTGGAATGCTAGATCCCAACAACACCTTTTTCATTCAATTAATTATAAAATTGTGTTTGAATGGACAATGACGGTATTTGTCCACATAACTAAGGCACGTTTTTTATAGACGAAAGGTCGAGCAACCCATAACCTAAAGCGTATGCCCCAAGAGTGGTTACTCAAAATTCAAGGAGTGCGAGACCCCAAGAACTCAATTCTTTCGTACTTTGATTTAAGAAAATAATTTGAATTTGATATACGGTTTAGACGCGTATTAGGGTTTAGACTCGATCGCACAAGGGTGAAAAACGAGGTTAGATGTGTTGCAAAATTTAGGAGGAATGACGACTATTTGATAAGCGAAACGTCGGCCTCGTAACCAATTAGTCGGGACATCGTTGGAATGCTAGATCCCAACGACACCTTTTTCATTCCATTAATTATGAAATATGTTTGTTCAATAGTGAATGTACTTGTCCAAATAATTAGGGGAAGTGTTTTAGGAACGGAAGTTCGAATGACACACTATTCAAGGCGTAAGCCTCAATATTGGTCATTTTCGAATTCAAGGAACGCACGACTCCAAGAACTCGATTCTTTCGTGATTTATTTAAGAAAATAATTTGAAAATATTAACGCATGTAGGTTAAATTAGGGTAAGTATATCACTCAAATTAAGGTTTGCAAATTCTAAACGTTTTAAACACGGTTAAATAGCTTAGCGATGAAGGACGAAACAACCACAACTCAAGGTATGCACCTTGAGAGCGGTCGCTTATGGACCCAAGGAGTGCTAGACTCCAAGGATCTACCACTTTCATCAATAAGACTTCACTTATTCTAATTTAAAAAACAAATATTTTGAACTTAATAAAAGATAAATAAGAAACAAATTGATAAAATTCTAAATAGAATAAAGTCAAATTGCAAAGCAAATATCAATTATCATAAATTATAAATAAAATCTAAAAAAACTAATAATTAAACTAAATATATTTAGTTTCTAAAATATGACCCTATTAAGTTCCACTAAGTTTTAATTAAACTAATTAGTGTTGTAATAGAGATAATATAAATTAAATAACCTAGAAATAATGTTTTCCTATTAATCACCGAACAAATTACTTGACTCTATAACAAAACATGCTTTCCTTGTTTAAATTATAAACAAGCTAAATGGATTAGAAAAAAGCAAAACTACATGGCCTACTGCGTGGTGGATACCACACGCCACATCACAAGTTCGAGACTCATTAAACTGTCTCGAAGGCCCCACAATTCCTACCCTTTGAGCTTCCCCACCTGTAACGATTAGACTAATTACGAGGGGTTATTGAAAATGTGATTTGATCTGGGAAAATGGTTAGTCATTAAAATTATTGACTAATAATGAAGGGATTTGAAAACACGCCTCATTATTATCAATGCAATGCCCTTCCCTAAACATAATCAGATTCACCATCTCCTTCTGCAAGAATCGTGTGGGAGAGAATCAATTTCGTTAGAGCTTTTTTTGTGAATCCTGATTTCATGGGATTTGGGTGAAAACGCCCCTTCCTTGTTTTGCCTGTAGCGTACGTGATTTTTTTACCCTGAATTTTCACTGTGACAATGTTTAATTTATTGTCATGAACTTATACCGTGTAGAAATGGTATCTCTTTTTTTGGCTTTGGGAATGTCTTGGCATGACTTATTTGAACGTCTTCTTGGTCGTTGCAGGTTATAGAGACAAAACGTTTGAATTGAGCCTCACTGATATATCATGACTAGGAGGAGAAAGATGATATACGATGGTATTCGTTCGACTTTCTCTATGCTTTTGCAAAGATGCACCAGGCTTTGGCTCTGTTTCGCTCTGTTTGTCCCTGAACCTTTTTTACAGGCTTTGTCCCAAAACGTTTGAATTGAGCCTCACTGATATATCATGACTAGGATGAAGGAAAAGAAATACTGTTTGGAGGAATGGGCAAGATTATGGATGGCTTGCTTTTGTTCATAAGAAAAAAGGTTGGTAAGCTTGTTGTACAGTACCTTGGTGTGTGATTTATTGAGCTTAAACTAATCTATTGCCTCTCTTTATTTTGTATGTACTTGGCGCAGAGGCTTGACGGACGAACAAATAGGAAGGACCTTATTGCAGCAGACATATGGAGATGGTTACAAAAATGTCGAAAGTTGTTTGTAATGTGAGACTTAGTCATGCAGGCTAGTAGAAAAGCAACAGTTCCTTTCTCAGGATACATTCGAACATCACCAAGAAACGGATCCTCATAGGTAGCCATAATGACATTGGTATTCTCAATAACTCTTGAAAAGGTCTGATATGCCTTGGAGCTCAAGAAAGCATATGTATATCTTATTAACATTAAGAACAGGCCTGATCCTTTCTCCAAGAGCCTGTCGCAGCACAGTTTCAATTTGAACACAAACTCTCTCAACACAATCCACCACCGCTAGTGCTCCATCAGTAATACGAAGTGCAGCAGTAACCTCTTGTGCTATAATTCCAGCAGCAGCGACAAGGGAATCTGTCAAAGTTGATTTTCCATGACCAACATGAGTGAGGACAAACATGTTCCTTATGCAAAAACTGACTTCTACACTTTTAGGAGGTAGAACTTTGCCACCATGTCAAACTTGTTGTGATGACACCCTTTTAGGCTAAAACCAAGTAATCACCTTGTTGAATGGTTGTTTATCATTTAAGTTTTTTTTGACGTTTTGCATGTGATATTTTGAATTGTATTTGTGAATGTTATCAACATGATGTCGTTCAGAATTTATCAATTTTGCAAAGCTTATGACAATGAATTGGCTTGTACATGTCTTAATAATAAGGTGCATTAAGTTGCTTTTAATTTCTCCATGTGTTGTGTCTCTTTTTCACAATATCAAACCATCTTGACACCTTGTAAATGCATGGGTGTGTTTTTTTTTATGTGAGTAACATGAAATTGTGTGGTTATGAACTGATGCATTGATGATACCACGAGCCCTTGAAATGAATCGAAATATCTTCTAGACTAATTGCATCTAAATTCTAATTCATTCATGACTTGAAATTAGCAAGTTAAATATAAGTTTGTCACAAACTGATTTTCTAATTCAATTATGACTTGACGCTTGCAATCAATTCGAACAAATCCGGAGGCTAAATCAACTGTGTCTAGCAGCATCATGTGAAGTACCCTTGAACAACTTGAATTAAGTGCAGATCATATCAAGCAACTTGTAGTGAGGCTTAAACAACATTTAAAGAGAAGTTTGTAATCAAGTTGAAATAGAATTTAAATTTCTTGAAAACAAACAATTATGTTACGAGATAGATCCAATCATGTATTTCATGCCATTGATCATATCATATCTGTTTGACCATGAGAACGAAGACACACAGGTGTTTGGGTATAAGGGACTGGGGCACATTCTTCCCACAAGAATTCAACATAAATTTCTAGGGATCATAAATACAATGAGCATACACAAGGTCTTTATAAACGAAGTCTTAGAGAATCACGGCCAGAGGCTAGACGATCACCGAGAAAAGATCATGAATCCGCATAAAAACTTGGTAAAATAAAATGAGAATGTAGGACAAATTTGGGGTATGACAACTTGAGTCTAAAAATCAGAAAAATTTTAAAGTACATAATTCACCCCCCCCCCCCTCTTAGATGCATTTCATACTTACAGTGTAACATGCATTAATGCAGCAAGAGAAGAGTCGGATTTTGAAGGCTCTTACTCCCTATGGCCATGTAGAGTCATATACTTCTAGGGCTCATGCTTCTCCTCATCCTTCTACATCTTCTTCCGGTAGAAGACGGGTTTCACCTAACGACATATCACTACCTCCATCCTCACCCAGGCTCCAGGTTTCAGCTATCCAGGCGCACAAGATACCCGAGTCATTGGTGGTACCTCCTACTAGTGATTCTTCTGAGCCAGTGCCACCTTCTACTGAGCCAGTGTCACTTCCTACTGTTGTTACTGCTATTGAGTCAGTGCCACCTCCGGATGGTGAGGCTGTTGAGGATGCTAATCTAGATGCATTTAGAGAAGGCCCTATAGATTTGTCACTACTGCCTTTGTATCCAAACCATACTGCCAGACATATATGGGACAGAGAGGTAGCATTAGTTGGACTCATTCTTTTAATTTATGGTTATTTTAATAAGTTTCTGCGATTTATTTATTTTTCTGCATGAACATGATCTGCTGAAGATTATTAACCACATACATAAGATTACTGGCTTGCCTCAGCAGAATGAGGAGTGGTTTCAGATAGCTTTCTCCTTATTTGGGATGAAGTACTTGTGCATGACCGGTTATATTATGTTCAACCACAGGATGCTTAATGCATTCGTGGAGAGATGGCACTCTAAGACCTTGTCATTTCATCTTCCGCGTGGTGAGATATCTATCACACTCGACGACATGTCTTATTTACTATATCTTCTGATCAGGGGGAACTTCTAAATCATGAGAGGATTACGAAAGATGAGGCACTCGAGAGGATGGTAGACTATCTGGGAGTTGACCCAACGACAATGATGGAGGAGTTGGATAGAACTAGGGGTGTTCATGCTAGGTTTGAATTAATGAAAAAGGTATACATAGATGAGATCTCTATAGAACAATAGAATATAGGGGATGACGAACAGGTGGGGCTCCATAGAGCATATTCTATGAGAGCATACCTGATATATTTGGTTGACACTATGATTTTTATGGACAAGAGTGCCACTTATACATATGTCGTCTATCTACAGTACTTCGAGGACTTCGAGTATATCCATGAGTACAATTGGGGGATGCTTGTTTAGTCTATCTGTACTCGAAGCTATCAGAGGGTTCTGGATGAAAGACTAAGCAAGTCATTAACAACATCACATTACTGATGATTCGTGTGTTTTAAATATTTCAGACTTGGATCCTCCAGCACTTTCTGTGCATCTTCGCCTGGGCGAGTGTATTGAGTTACACTAAGGAAATGTTGTATGCTACTGCATTTTCCCCACTCGAAGGGAACCAAGCAACAAACACACTCAAAGTGTGCCTCGACTTCTTGGTTACTGAGGACATGTACTTCAACAATTATGTGGATCACCATGGGACGCAACCATTTGACAAGATAATGTTATAATCATGATGGTTGGCCTACGAATCATGTATCACTGCTCCTCATCTTCCTGAGCGTGTCATGTGACAGTTCGGCTACACTTAAACCATACTCAAACAACTTGCGGTATCTACTCCTCCTTCTTTGACATGTAGATATATGAATGAGATGTTTGATGATTATAAGAGTCATCTATAACCAGAGGAGTTAGAGAGTACCATAGCTGAGAGAAACTGGAGCTAGGTCAACGAGTACATCAAATGGTTCTTTAGGGTGTCACATCCATGTATCGTGCATGCAGCTCTAGAAGATTCGCCAAAGCCAGCTCATCAGGAGATAATAGAGAAGGAGCATACACGGTAAGATCGTGCTAAGGATGTCTTGCCTAGATTTCATTGTATAATGGAGATTATGCAGGAAAGCATTGACAGAGGTACCTCACATGTTATCTTTAAGATAAATTTAATACTCTAATGATTTTTGTCTAGTGTTTAGATTTTGCCAAACATGTTCTAAATCTGAAGGAAAGATGTGTGACATCATCAAGATCTGAACTCGACACTCTAGAAGAAAACATATGGTGTTCACAAATTCAAATCAAGATTCTGGAATGCTTCTGATATAATGGTTCTAAAGAATGTTAGTACCAAATCTTCTAATCATGATTTGGTATGATAGTTTTGAAGACTCTGAAGAATTAAGCTCTGAAGTTCTGATTATTCTGAAGACTCTAAAGACTCAAGTTCTGAAAATTCTAAAGACTTAAGTTCTGAAAATTCTGAAGACTCTATTACCCAAGTTCTGAAGAATCTGATAATCAAGTTTTGAATACTCTGAAGATAAGTTATGTCGAACAAATTCTAAAGATTCTGAAGACATCACTTCTAGTGACTTAGATTCTGAGGAATAAGTTTTTTATCCTTCTGGAACATGTTTCATCAACATATATCAGAAGCCTCTGAAGATTAGAAGTTAAAGATCAGAAATGATCTGCGTGAAAGGATAAACATAAAAGTATAAAGTACATTGTCCTCTATCCTGCTAAAGTAGTCTTTTTGACACGATGTTGTCTGACACTTCCACAATGACCGTTGGAGACAGACAACTGGATTTATATTTCTTATTCTACCTTTCAATGAATCTATTTTTCATCTATAAAAGGAAAACTCGGAATATTTGGAAAGTTAGCATTCTTCTCTACAAAACTCATACTAAAACTCTGCATAAAAATCTCGTGTGAGATCTACTAAATATAGTTTTGTAAATTAGCAAGGAACTTTTGTTCATATCTTGCAATTAACATTGTGGTGTTATTAAGCTTAAATATTGTGTAATCTGCTTATGTAGAAGAATTCTTGTATACACATCTGTAATCACTTTGAATTATGTTTCCTCAAGTGACTAAGTGATAGTCTGTATACTTGAGAGGGCTAAGGTATTTTCTAAACACTTAGGCGAAACGTTTGTAATCTTTCAAGATTATTGGATTAAGTCCTTTTTGAAGGCAAAATCACCTTGGCGGGTGGACTGGATTAACTTAGTTAACAATGAACCAGGATAAAAATAATTTTGTTCATTATTTTATTTCTTTCACTTGTTAACTCTAGCATGAAAGTTCTAAAAGATTATATTTGGTGAAATCCAATTTAAAGCCCACCCCCCCCCCCCCCTTTCTTGGGTTTCTCGCACCTTTATTTGGTATTAGAGCTTCGGTTTTGTTATTGATAGTTATCAAACACTTAACCGTGTCAGATAAATATCCAAATGTATTATTAGAAACACTGGTTGATCCTACACTATCTCCTATTGCTCTAGTTTTAATTGATAAAAACATCCACAATGCTAAAACTTTCATCTCTAATAGTGAAAAGTTTGAATGCTGGAAAGATTGACTAGAAATTTCTTTCAAACTTCTAATATTAATCTTTGGACATGGTAGTTGATGGCTACGTATATTTCACTGATATCGCATGCAAGATGTCTTATAGTAGACCTTTGTATGATCGACAGAAAAAGGATTATAAGAGTTTCCATAAAACAAGATTCATCTTGTTGAATGTTATTTCTTTCACTAAATATAAAAAGATCATAAACAGAGACTCAGCCAAATCGAATTGACTTTCTTAGAATGACTATTGATGAAAATAATTAAGATTGAGGAGACCAAGGCTTTTCCCTTGATTCAGAAATATGAAGTCTTTAAGGTGGAGGAAGATAAACCTGCTGAGATCATGCTCTCAAAATCTCAAAAAACTTGGTTGCAGAACTTAAGGTTTTGAACTATGTCACTCAACGTCAGTTTTCGTGAACAAAAGCATCAGAAGCTTGCCATTTTTAAGTTCTATGGTTTTAGTTTGGCAGCAGTTTTGTTAAAACAAGTTCACAACAAGATGTTGTGACAGATGTCTTGACAAGTCAGTCAAACAACATAATCAGCATGATGTTGGGACATGTGGCAGGACATGTTATACCAGAAGTTTAGGGCTGGGACAATTTGGTATTTAAATTGTGAGATTTGATTGTATTTTAATTCACATAGTGTCGTAATCCAAGGAGGGATATTTTAGGAACTTTTATCTTGACAGATTTTCATGTTTTTCATAAAAATGATCCTGGAGACTTTTTAGGAAACTTTTAATTCAGTTCATATTTATGCGCAGAATATTTGAAGTTGTTATTTTTTTTATTTGCATTTTATTTTATTAAAGATCCCAAGCCTGTGTTGATCTGAAGGCTATTTAAAGAGGAGTTTTAAACCTAATGAAAAAGAGAAGTCGTGTATTAAAAGAAAAAGTATTAGGGTTTAGAGAGTTTGTTCTTTCTATTCTTAATTCTTTATAATCCTCTCTTATTTTGTTTGACATTTGAGTTGGACTATTTTTTTTGTGTGCATTTGTGAGCCATTCATGTACTCCTTAGGTACTTGAGCTGGATTGTGTTTTGAGTTGTAATAATTCATATGCTTTTAAGAAAAAAGTGGATTTTTGTGTCTTTGGAAGTGTGACTACCAATTTTTCTTATTGTTGAGTTTTATCACTATTGTGTGACTGGTGGGAAGTGAGAGAGGTCTCATATCTAGGAGTTCAGAGGTAGAAGTTAGCACAGGTAGTGATTAGGTAAGAAGCTTGTAAACATGTGGGTGTTTGTTGTGACTTTTAACTAATACTGTTATATTAGATTTCTTTCCTGGCTATGTAGGTGATGTTGCATTGAATTGGGTTAACAATTGACGGTGTTATTGTTTCATTCAAGTTTTTATTTTTCTGCATAAGTATTATTTTTTGTCTTGATCCCAGTGTCCTGACATCTATCTTGACATCTGGTATCTGTGTACCAGAATTTCAATTAGCATCAGAGCAGATCACCATATTTTATTTTGGGTGAGCTCCAGGGAGATATCCTTTCTGGCATAATGGACAAGGAAGCAGGAGGGAATATGAGCAGACCTCCCATCTTGGATGGAACCAACTATGACTATTAGAAGGCACGCATGGTGGACTTATTAAAATACATGGATAGAAAAGCTTGGAAAGCTATTATCAAGGGTTGGGAATATCCTGTGATTAAAGATGAAGATGGGAAGAAAACTGTGAATTTGAAGAGGATTGAACCAAGGAAGAAGATGAGACTACTTTTGGAAACTCCAAAGCCTTGAATGCCCTATTCAATGGAGTTAACAAAAACATGTTTAGGTTAATTAACACATGCGTTGTAGTCAAGGGTGCTTAGCAAATTCTCGATACAACTCATGAAGGTACATCTAAGGTGAAGATGTCTAGACTTAAGTTGCTTACTACCAAATTTGAAAATTTAAAGATGATTGAGGATGAGATTATCCATGCCTTTCACATGAATCTTCTTGAAGTAGCTAATGCCTTTAGTGCTATGGGAGAGAAAATGTCAGAAGAAAAGCTGGTTAGGAAGATTCTCATGTCTCTTCCCAAGAGGTTTGATATGAAGGTAACAACCATAGAAGAAGCCCAAAACATCAGCAACATGAGAGTTGATGAACTTGTGGGGTCATTTCAAACTTTTGAATTGACCATTAATGACAGAACTGAAAAGAAGAATAAAATCATAGCTTTTGTTTCCAACATAAAAGATGGAGTGGAAGAATGTGATCTGGACACTTATGAAGGCATGTCAAATGCCATTGTTCTACTTGGAAGACAATTGAACCAGGTTCTAAAGATAATGGAGAGGAATTCAAGACCTAATATCCAGAACATCAGTCATGACACTGGCAGAAACTATGAATCTCAAAGAAAAACAAGAACAAAAGAAAAGTCCAATCAGAATATAGGGTTTCAATGTCATGAATGTGATGAATTTGGATACATTAAAACAGAATTCCCTACCTACCTCAAGAAACAACATAAATGGCTGACTATTTCTTGGTCTGCTGATGAAAGTGAAATTGAGGATGAATCTGTCAAACATGTTACTGCTCTAACTAAAAGATGGGAATCTGATGCATATTCCTGTGATGAAGAAAACTCTTATACTAAACTGGTTGCTTCTTACAAAGATCTGTGTATTAAAAGTGACTAGCAATAGGAAATTACCTCTCATCTTCAGAGTGAGAAGGTAGAATATTTGTCCAACATCCATAGTCTGCAGGATGAAGTAACCATGTTGACCTCCAAACTTGAAAATATGACCAATGAAGGTGAGAAAATACTTAGAAGGGGGTTGAATAAGTATGTAGAAAAACTTATAGCAATAAAAACTCAAGGATTTTTATCCTGGTTCGTTGAACTCAACTACTCTAGTCCACCCTATCAAGAGTGATTTGCCTTTCTCAACAAGGACTTAATCCACTATTAAATCAACTGATTACAAAAGCAAGTACTAAGAGCAACTGTTCTTAGTCTTCTTAAGAACTACTGATCCTAACTGGATATTCTTAAGGATCTTTTACAATCAAATGTAATAATAATACAAGTGTTTAAATTGCTTCTACTTAAGCTATATCACAACTGTGATTTATCACTTAAGATTTAAGAACTATGAAATAAATTCAGCTAGAGAGAATGATTTGTATGAGAGCCTGTAATAAATTTCTTTCAAAGATTTCGTCAACTAAAGAAGATGGATGGAGTCTTGCTTTTATAGGCACAAAGGTCCAAGAAGTCTTTCACGTTGAAGGTTGTGTACCAAAAAGGTATGAGCCTTTTTGTCTTCATATCACATGACCTTTCCTAGAAGTAGAATGCACAGAAAAATCCTTTTTGTCTGTGTTCTTGTGTCTAGCATAAATGAGGAAAGAGTCGTTTGGCCATTCCAACAGACATAACTTTGAATTCTTGTTCAACAAGTTTCAGAAAAGTATCAGAGCCTTGACTGATCAGAGCCTTCTGATGTTCATCAGAGTTTGCTGAATCAGAGTCTTTGCAGCAAGTATGCTTTCAGCGTGTAATTGTTCAGAGCAGAGTTTGGGATCAGATCCTCAGTACTGGCAGCGTTAGTACTATCAGAGTCTTCTGAAATAACTGTGCTTGAAACTCTTCATACAGAATTCTTCAATGCTTCAGATGCTTCTGGCTTCTGCTTCAGATTCTTCTGTAGCTTCTGCTTCAGATCCTTCTGTAGACAGCACTTAGAATCTTCTGTAGGCAGCGTTCAGAATCTTCTAACAGATGCTTCTGACGCTTCAGAGCCTTGCATATTTTTCATGTTCAGATCTAATTTTCTTCCAGATTGATATACACTTTAATATCTGCAGCAAACAATCTTAAACAATTTTTAGAGTATATAATTCTTTAATACAAAATTTCATAAGAGTTATCATCAAAACATAGAGATATTATTAAGAACCAATCTGTGTTCTAACAATCTCCCCCTTTTTGATGATGACAAAAACATAAGAAATTTTGTTCAATAAACAATATAATTATAACTCCCCCTGAGATTATGAATCTCCCCCTGAATTGAATACTTAGAAGGAATAGAAACTTCCCTTTTTGCATGAGTATTCTTTTCAGAATCAGAGCCTGATTGTTCCAAAAAAATTAGATCTTGACTTTGGATGCACGTTTCAGAATCAGAGCCTGATAGGTTAAAACTATGATCTAGGTATCTCAGAGTTACTCTTAAAGAATTTGTCAGAGTTTTCAAATGTTCTGAAATACTAAGAGTTTTACGTTAGTTAAAATTGATATGTCTGAATTTCATTTAGGTAGAGTTTATTTGAACAGTCAGATCCATTTTCTCCCCCTTTTTGTCATAATCAAAAAGTAAAACTTTTAAAGACAAATAAAAGGAAATATAGAAAAGATAAATCATGTAGAGAAAACTCAGATTCATTCATTCATATTCAAAACAGACAAAACAACAGATAAATATTCAAGTACATGTGCACAAACATCAGATACAAAAAAAACATAAACTAGGTTTGCTTGGACAGAATCATCTCAACAGGTGAGTGATCTTAGATGAAGACTCTTCTTGCTTTGTCATCCACTTAGCCATGTTGTCATTTTCTGATCTTGCTTAGACATCCATTGTGCCATGTCTTCAGTCTTCTGGTCTTGCTTGGCCATCCATGACTTAATCTCGGATTTCCCAGCTTCCAAAACTGCAATCTTATCTTCAAGATCTGGATTCTCTTTCTTGATCTCAGATGAAGAAGGTGGGGCAGATTCTGAAGCAGGAACATAGTCAATTTCCATTGGAGATGCAGATTCAGGATCAGCAGATCCAGAGGGATGTTCCACAATAGTCATAGCCAGAGGATTTTCTTCGGAAGCAGATTCAGCAGTCACTTCTGTAGCAAATACTTCAGAAGTTGAAGGAACATCTTCAAGAAGCAAAGGTTCATATATTTTTACATTCCATATCATGCTTCTAGCAGTCTCAGCAAATCTGAGCTTCGTATCATCAGAACATACATTCTTCAAATTTGAGGCTACAATATTGAATCTATTGATGAAGCTATTCCAGATATTATTAGATTCATTTGCATCCATTGTTGACAAACATCTCTTCTGAATAGATCCTAAATGCATCTTTATTTCTTTCATAAAACTTGTAAATAAATTATCAACATTCATCCTAGTTTTTGGTTTCAGAAGGGTTTCCAAGGTGAATGGCTTGGGTTGAGGTGGAGGTGGAATGGTGAGTTCTGGAATAATGATTAGAGGGCTAGGATATGCTGGTTTCTTCTGAGCTGGCATAATACGAAAGAATGGTTTGATTATGCGAATGGAAGGGATGACAACTTTTGGATTATCAAAATAGGGAACAAACGCATATTGTTTTTGCTTAACAAGATAAGGAACAAAAGCTGATTGAGGTGGTTGATCAAAAAAGTTTTCTATTTCAAGTCCAGATGGAATGGGATCAGATGGAAATGGTTTAGCAGAAGCAACTGAAACAAATTCAGATGTTCTTGGTTCAGAAGTGGGTTCAAGAATGGTAGTTTTAGAAGAAGTGGGTAGATCTGGTTGGTTAGATTCAAATGCTCTGAGGGAAGGGGGTGAGATAAAGTCTGGATGGGTATCAGATTCAGATGAATCAGATTATGTGGTTGGGGTGCAAGATGTAGAGGATACAACAAACATAGTCTTGAGAGGTTGAACATCCAGAATCTCAGAGTCAGGAATATTTGATTCAGGAGGATTGGATGGTTCTGGTTGAATCTCATAAGGTTTGGATGAAGGTGGTTCATACACAACTGGGTCAGATGCAACATGTTCAGATTGTACGGGTTCAGATGCAGCTGGTTGTTGTATTTCTGGTTGTAGTTGTGTTGGAATAGGGTCAGCTGGTGTTGTTGTTGTTTGTTCTGATGGTTTTGTTTGTGGTTCTGATGGAGGAGTTTCAGATGATTTGGGTGGTGTAGTGGAAACAGGATCAGAATGAATTTGTGATGTAGGAATTTTTTGTGGTTCAGATGTTTGAGAGAAATTGTTTGATTTTGAGTGAGAGGAGGTTCAGGAATAGAACTAAATGTTGATTCATTTATTACAATTTTAGAAAAAGAAGATACATATGATTTAGTACCTTTAGTCTTTATGCGCTTGGTGGGAACAGAGGGAACTTCTCCAGAAGCTTTTCTCTTGATCTGCTTCTGTGGCTTTTCAGCAACTCTTGGCTTCTTCTGAGCAGCAGCTTCTTCTGCCTCTAATTGTTTTCTTTTCCTCATGTTCTCATCATACATATCTAGCATAGGTTCTCTTGCTCTTATCAGAATGTCTGCAGGAAAAGGTGTTCCATCTGTTTTGCACGCATCAATATACCTAAGAATAATGTCCCTAGGTTCTTCAGCACCAAAGAGTGGAAAATCTTGAACTGGAATTCTCTTCTGACTCACTTCAGAAACATTCAGCTTCTTAGGAATAGTTATGAGTTCATCCATAATCTTTAGCCTCTGAAGACTCTTTGCATTCAATGGTTTTCCAATAATTGTTTCAAGCTCATCTGTAACTCCAGCTTCATAAAGAGCAGTCACCAGACCATTCTCTGTCAGAATGTCTGAGATCAACATTCCAAAGGGAATCCACGTCCTGATCATCTGTCCCTTATCCTTTACAGATTCTCTTGATGCATTGATATGATTCCAAACATGCATAAAGAGAATGTAGGGCCGATCTACTTTTGTACTCTAACTCAAGCAGTACATGAAGTAGAGTTGTTCATTATTCACATAATCTGGAGAATTGGTGGATTTTCTGTGATGGATGCATCCTAGAAAAATCTTTGCCCATATTTTATAGTCAGGTTTCAGATCCTTAAATTTGTTGGAGGCCTGTCCCGATGTAATGACTTCCTCATAAACTTCTTCCATATCCACACGCCCAGCTGGCAGATGACGCACTCCATCAGTCTCCTCATACCCTATGAGTTTCCTGATGAGATCTTCAGTGATGATGATCTCCTTTCCCAGAACATAAGAAAGTATGAATTTAGGATAAATAGATGCATGTATCCAAAATTCCTTCACAAGATGTGGGTACACTGGTCCAAACAACCTGTCAAAATACTTAACCCAGCCTTGTGCATCAATTATAGAACGTAACTCAAACCCATTTTCAGCTAGAGAGTCAAATTCCACCATTGATTCACAGAGAACTTCAAGTTTGTCCACAGGGGGATGTCCTCTTAGGTTCCTTAAATGGAGTAACACCCATGTTTGCTGATGTAACTGCAGCCATAGATGATTGAAATTGAGCTGATGTAGAGGATGAAGTTGCCATTATTGAAGATGAAGATGATTTGGACGAAGGTTTAGGGTTTTTGTGAAGAGCAAAGAGAAGACAGAAATGCATAAATTGTCTGTGAGGTGAAAAGTGTGAAATGGTGTGAAATGTGGTATTTATAGAGAAAGAAATAGGGCACACCAACAGTCACAAATAGCACGATTCACTTAGCAATTAATGGCATTTAATGAAAAGAATAAAAATCATTTCAAAGCATTAATTGATTCTGACAATTTGAGGGGAAAATCAATATTTTCACTATTCAAACAATACCTCAAATGTCTCTTCAGTAGTGTACACGCCATCTTTTCAGATTCAGAGTGACACGTGTTTGCTTGCATGTGCTTCTGAATTCTCTTGAGAAATGAAACGTTAGCCAACGTTCAGATCCTCTAAGATTGGTTAGTTCAGATACACACAAGTAATAATAAATCAATAAATTAAATCAATTTACAGATGAAATACTTCAGAGTTTTAAACATTTTGCATCTGAGAAATTTGCTTCTGATAAATATCATTTTGGACAAAAATCCATACCAATATTTTTTAGAATAAATTTGAACCTATCTTCAGCAAGGGGTTTTGTGAAAATATCTGCCCACTGATGATCTGTATCAACAAAGGCTAAGTTTATAATACCCTTCTAAACATAGTCTATGATGAAATGATGTTTAATTTCTACATGTTTTGCCTTAGAGTGTAAAATAGGGTTTTTAGACAAACATATAGCAGAAGTATTATCACATAAAATAGAAATGTTACTCTCAAAGATCTGATAATCTTCTAGTTAACTTTTCATCCAGAGCATCTGCGTGCTACATCCAGCAGTAGCAATATATTCTGCCTCTGTAGTTGATAGTGCAATTGTAGGTTGCTTCTTGTTGTACCAGGAGATTAAATTTCTTCCTAGAAATTGACAACTTCCAGAAGTACTTTTTCTTTCCACTCTGTCTCCAGCGTAGTCAGCATCACAGAATCCAACTAATTTGAAATCATCAGATTTTCTGTAACACAAATCCACATTAGAAGTACCTTTCAGATACCTTAGAATCCTCTTAAAAGCTGTTAAGTGTGATTCTCTAGGATCTTATTGGAATCTTGCACACAAGCATACACTGAACAAAATGTCAGGTCTAGAAGCAGTTAAGTAGAGAAGAGATCCTATCATACCTCTGTAGAGTTTCTGATCTACTTTCTTACTTACCTCTTCCTTACCAATTGTACTTGTTGGATGCATAAGAGTCTTTGCCATCTTACTATCAGTCATGTTAAACTTCTTCAGAAGCTCTTTAACATATTTGGTCTGATGAATGTAAGTGCAATATGGAGTTTGGTTGACTTGAATTCCCAGAAAGAATCTCAATTCTCCCATCATGCTCATCTCAAATTCTGCCTACATACATTGAGCAAACTCCTTTCCCAGCATAACAATGGTAGATCCAAATATAATATCATCCACATATATTTGGCAAATTAAAAGATCTTTCTTAAATGTTTTACAAAAGAGAGTTGTGTCCACTTTGTCTCTGATGAAATTTTTCTCCAGAAAAAAATTGCTTAATCTCTCATACCAAGCTCTGGGAGCTTGTTTTAAACCATAAAGAGATTTCTTTAGTTTGAAAACATGTTATGGAAATTTTTCACTTTCAAAACCAGGAGGTTGGTGAACATAAACTTCTTCTTCTATAATACCATTTAGAAAGACACTCTTAACATCCATCTGATATAGAGTGATGTTATTTTGTGCAGCAAAAGAAATAAGTAAATGAATAGACTCTAACCTGGCTACAGAAGCATAAGTCTCTGTATAATCAATTCCTTTTTGCTGGCTATAACCTTGAGCAACAAGCCTTGCCTTATTTCTTTCAACTTCTCCTTTTTCATTCAATTTATTTCTAAAGACCCATTTAGTTCCAATTATGTTGAATCCCTTTGGTCTTGGAACCAAATCCCAAATATCATTTCTTGTGAACTGATTGAGCTCTTCTTACATGGCAATTATCCAGTCATTGTCTTGCAGAGCTTCATCCATAGAAGTTGGTTCAATAACTGACACCAACCCAAATAATGATGATTCATATGATCTGAGGAAGGATCTTGTTCTAATGGGGTCATCCTTCTTTCCAATGATCACATCCTCTGGGTGAGAGGCCTTGATTCTGGAAGATGATCCTCTAACAGTTGATTCTTCATAAATGTTCAAGTTGTTCATTTGAGAAGTCAAAGGAATTGCATCTGGCGTTGCTTCTGGTTCCTTTACTTGACTTTGTCTGCCTCTGAGCCTTCAGAGTCTGTGAGAATTACTTCTCTATCTGCAGAACTTTCAACCTGCTTTGACTTTTCAATGCCAAGTTTATCATCAAATCTAACATGTATAGATTCCTCCACAATTTGTGTTTCAGTATTGTATACTCTATAGCCTTTAGAGCGTTCAGAATACCCAAGCATGAAACACTTCTGTGCTTTAGAATCAAACTTGTTAACATTCTCTTTAGTATTCAACATATAGCAAATACATCAAAAAGGATGGAAATATGAAATGTTGGGCTTTCTGTTTCTCCATAATTCATAGGGAGTCTTTTCCAGAAGAGGTCTTACAGACACTCTGTTCTAAATGTAACAAGCTGTGTTTATTGCTTCTGCCCAAAAGTGCTTTGCCAGATTAGTTTCATTAATCATGGTTCTGGCCATTTCTTGCAGAGTTCTATTTTTCCTCTCTACAATTCCATTCTGTTGTGGAGTTCTAGGACAGGAAAAATCATGAGCAATTCTATTTTCATTAAAATATTTTTCAAAATATTTATTTTTAAATTCACCACCATGATCACTTCTGACTTTAATAATTTTGAAATCTTTTTCATTCTGGACTTGTTTGCAGAAGTCAAAGAACACAGAATGTGACTCATCCTTGTGTTTTAAGAACTTTACCCATGCCCATCTGCTGTAGTCATCAACAATGACTAATCCATACTTCTTGCCTCTAATGGATGCAGTTTTCACTGGTCCAAACAGATCAATGTGAAGTAATTCTAATGGTCTTGAGGTTGAAACAACTTCCTTAGATTTAAAAGAAGATTTTGAAAATTTTCCTTTTTGACATGCTTCACAAAGAGCATCTAAGTTGAACTTCAACTTAGGAAGTCCTCTGACCAGATTGAGTTTATTAATCTGAGATATACGTCTCATATTAATATGCCTCAATCTTCTGTGTCAGACCCATTGCTCATCATTAATAGACAAGAGGCATTTAACATTTTGAACTTTAAGTTCTGAAAGATTTATTTTGTAAATGTTATTCTTCCTCTTTCCATTAAACAGGATTGAGCCATCCTTCTGACTAACAGCTTTACAACATTGTTGATTAAAGATTATATCATAACCATTGTCACTTAATTGACTTATGGACAATAGATTATGCTTTAATCCTTCTACAAGAAGAACATTAGATATAGAGGGAAGGTTACCATTACCAATAGTACCAGAGCCAATGATCTTGCCCTTCTGATTCCCTCCAAACTTCACTTCTCCTCCAGATTTAAGCTCCAGGCTTTGGAACATAAACCTTTCTCCCGTCATGTGACGTGAGCAGCCAGAGTCCAGTTACCATGACTGGCGTCTTGACTTTTCTGCTAAAAACATCTGCAACAGGGATAATCTTATCCTTAGGTACCCAGATCTTTTTGGGTCCTTTTTGGTTAGTTTCCTTGAAAGTTGGTCTGAACTTCTGTCTTTTTATAACAGTTTTGTTCTGACTTACTTTTGGCTTAAACACAGGAACGTTCTGATCAGAACGTGTGTGTTTAATGTCATTCAGATGACCAAACTTGAAATGAGAGTACAAGGGAGTTTTTTTAATAACAAGTTTATCAACAGGCATTGGATTTAAATCCTTTCCAGAGGAAGATTCATATCCAACTCCTTTCCTGTTGTTTCTGCTAACCCCATAGATCATTGAAGCCATCTTGCTTCTGCCTATGCTTTTAGCAAGAAACTTCTGAAAGCTAAAGTCATATTCTTCTAAAATGTTTTTGTATTTAGACTTACTTTCAGATTCAGAGTTTTGTTGAGCTTTTTCAAAATTGGCTTTCATTTTCAAATTATTTTCTTTTAGCTCAGCAACTTCTGATCTTAACAGATTATTCTCAGAACCAAGATTTCATTTAAGCTTCTTGCATTTGAGCTTAATCTGATTATAATTTTTCAGGACTTCTATTAGGCCTTTAATAAGCTCTTCCCTAGTGAGATCATAAAGTACCTCTTCTGAGTCAGATTCAGAATCAGACTCAGATCCAGATGATTCTTCATTCTGATCTTCAATGCCTGCCATTAGAGCCATATTGGTGCATTCATCTTCAGATTCTGATGAGGATCCAGATTCATCAGATTCATCCCATGTAGCCATTAGAACCTTCTTCTTGTGCTCAGGCTTTCTTTTGGGCTTTTCTTTCTGAAGCTTTGGACATTCATTTTTGTAATGACCAGGTTATTTGCATTCAAAACAAACAACTTCCTTCTTTCCAGATCTTTTTGGTACAGAGGACTCCTTGCGTTGATCTGGCTTTTTGAAGTTCTTGAACTTCCTCTGCTTGTGCTTCCAGAGTCTGTTGATTCTTCTGGACAGCAAGGACAGTTCATCTTCTTCTTCAGAAGAAGATTCTTCAGAGCTTTCTTCTAACACCTGCAAAGCTTTCACAGATTTGTTAGATTTTAAGGCAATTGACTTACCTTTCTTTTGAGTTTCATCTTCCTCAAGTTCAATTTCATGGCTCCTTAGTGAGCTGATTAGCTCCTCCAGAGTAATCTTGTTCAGATCCTTGGCAAGCTTCAGAGCAGTGACCATAGGTTTCCATCTGATAGGCAAGCTTCTGATGATCTTCTTCACATGATCAGCAATTGAGTAGCCTTTGTCCAGAACTTTTAGACCAGCTGTAAGGATCTGGAATCTAGAGAACATAGTTTCTATAGACTCAGATTCTTCCATTTTGAACGCTTCATACTTCTATATTAACGCCAGAGCCTTGGTATCTTTAACTTGAAGGTTTCCTTCATGAGTCATCTTCAAAGACTCAAACATGTCAAATGCAGTTTCTCTATTTATGATCTTCTCATACTCAGTGTCAGATATTGCATTTAACAAGATTGTTCTAGCCTTGTGGTGATTTCTAAACTCCTTCTTTTGGGCTTCAGTCATAGATTTTCTGTCTACTTTCTTGCCATTCCCATCGGTGGGATGAACATACCCATCTATGACCAAGTCCCACAAATCATCATCATAACCAAGGAAGAAACTTTCTATCCTGTCCTTCCAATAATCAAATTTCTCCCCATCAAACATAGGGGGTTTTGTGCTGATTCTATCCCTTTCTTCATATCTGTTGTTACTGTTAGATGTTGAAGTTTTAGCCATAATAACAACCAAATATATATCACAGTTTTTCTCACTGGATCTTTTCTGTCACTGTGAAGTGGTAGCACACACAGAACCGGAGCTCTGATGCCAACTGAAGGTGAGAAAATACTTAGAAGGGGGGTTCAATAAGTATGTAGAAAAACTTATAGCAATAAAAACTCAAGGATTTTTATCCTGGTTCGTTGAACTCAACTACTCCAATCCACCCTATCAAGAGTGATTTGCCTTTCTCAACAAGAACTTAATCCACTATTAAATCAACTGATTACAATAGGAAGCACTAAGAGCAACTGTTCTTAGTCTTCTTAAGAACTACTGATCCTAATTGGATCTCCTTAAGGATCTTTTACAATCAAATGTAATAATAATGCAAGTGTTTAATTTGCTTCTAATTAAGCTATATCACAACTGTGATTTATCACTTAAGATTTAAGAACTATGAAATAAATTCAGCTAGAGAGAATGATTTGTATGAGAGCTTGTAATGAATTTCTTTCAAAGATTTCGTCAACTAAAGAAGATGGATGGAGTCTTTCTTTTATAGGCACAGATGTCCAAGAAGTCTTTCACGTTGAAGGCTGTGTACCAAAAAGGTATGGGCCTTTTTGTCTTCACATCACATGACCTTTCTAGAAGTAGAATGCACAGAAAAATCCTTTTTGTCTGTGTTCTTGTGTCTAGCATAAATGAGGAAAGAGTCGTTTGGCCATTCCAACGGACATAACTTTGAATTCTTGTTCAACAAGTTTCAGCAAAGTATCAGAGCCTTGACTGATCAGAGCCTTCTGATGTTCATCAGAGTTTGCTGAATCAGAGTCTTTGCAGCAAGTGTGCTTTCAACGTGTAATTGTTCAGAGAAGAGTTTGGGATCAGATCCTCAGTATTGGCAGTGTTAGTACTATCAGAGTCTTCTGAAATAACTGTGCTTGAAACTCTTCATACAGAATTCTTCAATGCTTCAGATGCTTCTGGCTTCTGCTTCAGATTCTTCTGTAGCTTCTGCTTCAGATCCTTCTGTAGACAGCACTTAGAATCTTCTGTAGGCAGTGTTCAGAATCTTCTAACAGATGCTTCTGACGCTTCAGAGCCTTGCATATTTTTCATGTTCAGATCTAATTTGCTTCCAGATTGATATACACTTTAATATCTGCAGCAAACAATCTTAAACAATTTTTAGAGTATATAATTCTTTAATACAAAATTTCATAAGAGTTATCATCAAAACATAGAGATATTATTAAGAACCAATCTGTGTTCTAACAACCAAGTCTGTGAGAACGTTGAATAATGGTTCTAACATGTTAGATGAAATTCTTCAAGTTGGAAAAAGGGCTAGTGACTTAAAAGGCATAAAGTTTGATAATCAAACTCTAGAAGGAGATCCTAAGGTTACAAACTTTTTTCCTAATAGAAAGAAGTAAGAGCCAATGATGCCAAAATAAATGTTTCAACATCGTACCAGACATCAGAAGTATAAAGCAGAAAACAAGGCCTTGCATTGGAGATGACATTACTGTGGTAGATTTGGGCATATCAAGCCTTACTGTTTTAGACTGTATAGATTCCAAGCTCTTCTATACAGCCCAAGGTTAACCATGAAGTGATTAAGATTACAAAAAAAATGGGTTCCCAATGAAGCTATTACTTCAATTATTGCCCATACTTCTCTTAGAGCTTCAGCTAGAGAAGATTGGTATTTTGATAGTGGGTGTTCTAGACACATGACTGGTGTTAAGGACTTCCTGGTCAATGTTAGGTCACACTATAATAGCTATGTTACCTTTGGGGATGGTGCCGAGGGAAAGATTCAAGGGGTGGGAAGACTAGCTTGTTCAGGATTCCCTAGTTTTGAGAATGTGCTACTAGTAAAAGGATTGACTGCCAACTTGATAAGCATAAGTTAGTTGTGTTATCAGGGATTGAAAGTCAATTTCACCAAGTCCGAATGTGTGGTAACTAATAAGAAGGATGAAGTTTTTATGAGGGGAGTCAAATCTAAGGATAATTGTTACTTATGGACACCTCAATCAACAAAATGCTCTCTTACATGTTTGATGTCTAAAGAAGATGAAGTTCAACTGTGGAAACAAAAGCTTGGTCATTTATATCTGAAAGGTATGAAGAAGATAGTGTCTATAGAAGCTATCAGAGTAATTCCCAAGCTCAGGATAGAGGAAGGAAGAATTTGTGGTGAATGTCAAATTGAAATCCAAACCAAGATGTCCCATACAAAGGTCCAACATCTGACTACTTCAAAAGTGTTGGAACTTCTTCACATGGATTTGATGGGTCCTATATAAGTTAAAAGCCTTGGAGGTAAGAGGTATGCCTATGTAGTGGTTGATTATTTCTCAAGATTCACCTGGGTGCACTTTATCAAAGAAAAATCATGTGTTTGATGTTTTTGAGGAATTATGTCAAAGGCTTCAAAGAGAAAAGGAAAGAAAAATTGTAAGAATTAAGAGTGATCATGGAAAAGAGTTTAAAAATAACAAGTTTGTTGAATTTTGTTCCTCATAAGGTATTAGACATGAGTTTTCTTCTCCCACCACTCCTTAACAAAATGGAGTGGTTGAACGAAAAAATAGAACTCTTCAAGAGTCTGCTAGAGTCACACTTCATGCTAAACATCTACCATATCATTTTTGGGCTAAAGCAATGAATATTGCATACTATATTCATAATACGGTTACCTTGAGAATTGGTACCTTAATTATTCTTTATGAGTTGTGGAAGGGAAGAAAGCCTACTGAAAAGTACTTTCATGTTTTTGGGAGCAAGTGTTATATTCTGGCTGATTGTGATCAAAGAAGGAAGATGGACCCTAAAAGTGATGAAGGGATATTCTTAGGCTACTCCACAAACAGAAGAGCCAATAGAGTGTTTAACACTATAACCAAGGTAGTTATGGTGTCTATTAATGTTGTGATAGATGACTCAACTATAGAGAAGCAGGAATATGTCGAAGATGATGTTGAAACATTACCACAGGTGACTTCCACTACAGATAATGGTGTTGATAATAACAACTAAAATTCTGGAATAGCATATTGAAGATGTCCTAACAACATGTCACAATATTTCTCTCTGCATAACTTTAAAACAAGGGCAGAATAATCAAGCTGATACTCTGAATATCAACAACAGAATCATGGCAGGTGTTTCAACATCTATTACAACATGCTAGTCAATAAGCAAATATTGAACTGTAAATTTGCAGAATGATAAACAACACAAAATATATTAACCCAGTTCAGTGCAATTCACCTACATTTGGAGAGTTACCAAGCCAGGAAAAAGAATCCACTATCAGTAGTATAGTTTTATGTAAACAACCTCTGGTTTATAATAAACAACCTTTGGTTTACATTAAACAACCTCTGGTTTACCTATCACTATCCAATGAAAACTTTATCATTAGAAATCCCATCTAATTGATAAGAGAAACCCATATCACTCCCTTTAATCACTTTGTGTGATATCTAACAGTTATAGTCACAATAGTTGTATCATTCTACTTGGAAAACCTCTATTTCAATATAAAGTTCAGCCAATAGATCTTGACTAACAAACCTACTTGGATTTGCTTCAAAGCTTCATCCGATAACAATATACAATTCATTACCTAAAGGTTTCTGAATCTATATAAACATTTATGCCTACCACAATGTATCCACCTGATACAAAGGGAGACTTACAACACAAGAAAACCTATGACTCTCAAAACCCTAAACCCTTATTTTTTACTTTACAAGTATTACACAAGGATTGGTTTTTCAGTCCTAGGTCTAAGTCTTCCTATATAACCTTCTACAGTTTTGGGCTTCAAATCTTCTGTCCTTGATCCACTGCTAAACGCGCTTTGAATCTTGGAACAGAATTAAAACAACCGGTTGTGACAGTCATGATGTCGAGTCTTCATGCTGGGACATTTCATTCGACATCTTTGGTCTTGGGCAAATTTCTTCAAAATAGAATCTCTTTTTCAACATTATGTTTTACCAAAATTTAGTCAAATCCTTGGAGCTTTCAATCTCCCCCTTTTGACAAATTTTGGCTAAAACATTTTTTAGATCAATGGTGCATGCAGTGGGAAAACCTGAATTTAGTGTCGAATGAGAAGATAATTTTGATACACTCCCTTATTCATTTTGAGGAACATGAGGAAAAAGATGCACCAAACTCTTCTCACCTTGTGATACAAAGTAAACAGAACAGGTAACTCAAATTACAAAACACAACTTACTTCATAACTCTGATCATAAAACACAATCCCAGGATGTTAGAACCTAGAATGTTAGAAAATCCTTTGAGACATTTTTACAAACCAACAACAAACAAAATGCTCACACATAACTCATAGCAGAAAGCAATAACATGCAACCATTCTCCCCCTTTTTAGCCAAAAAATGGCAAAAATGACCAATACAGGCTCAAACCCAAACTGAACATACCCAAAGGAGGATAAATCCCATTAGCACTCAACTCAATAAGGAAGATGTCATGAAAATCAAGTAACAAGAACCTCCTTAAATACCGATGAAGCCGCATAGAAAGTAACAATTTGTTGGAAGAGACAAATTACTAGTCAATGAATGCAATATTGACCATTGACCAAGTTAGTTTTGAAAGTTTCCAACTTAATGAAAATCATTCAAAAAACTTTGGACTGTTGCTACTGAGAGTGATAGTTCCAATAAGTGATCATGTGTAATCAAAAGCACGTCTTTCTGACATGTACTTAAAACCACCGCCCCTTTGATTGTCTTTAGCTGAAACAAATTCTGAACAATATCCTGACTCTCTATCAGACTTTGTCAGTTATCTACATTGACCATGACCCCATAATATTGTTATATTTAGCACAGAGATAACAGGTTTAAAAAGGTAATTACAGTCTTCTTCATTTAGCTATAAATAAACTCTTTTCATCCAGAACTAATAGATTTGATCATGATATTTTCAACAGAAAACTTCCATTAATCTTGACTTCAATCTGCAATAAATTCTCCCAGACACAAGCAATGATTCTCAGGACACTCCCAAGAAGCTTGTACAACTCTGATTCAATTCATTGACATTCCAATGATAGAGCCAAAATCAGCCCGTCAAGTTCACCCAAAACTATAACAGTAACACAATGTCACGAGATGTTGTTTGACATTACACCTTCACCAAAGGTATTCTATCACAAACTGCTTGAAACCACAAACAATCTTGATAAACCACTGCACTACTGCAGCAACAGATCCTAGACAGAAGTCCAACTCCCCCTCTCGGAGATAACCAGTGCTCCTTTGCAAGAACAACACCTTAAAGTGAAGGGAAAACATAAGACTCATCTTCATGTCCTCAAGACCTCACTCCTTGTTTAACACACCTACTGAACGCATTCACCCACTGTTTGATCCACAAGAAATCTATGTACCATAATAGTACACCCAACAGACATAAGTTCTCCCCCTATCTTTTATAAATGATGCTCCTTCCAACAAGTAATACCCAAAATCACCACATGATATGATATGACCAACTTCATGCTCATATAGTGAGAAAGTACCAGGATTACCATCCTTGTACCATAACCAACAAAATCTTGGATTGATACCAAAATCACCATTGATCCCTCTCATCCTGAACCCATTCATACCCTGTAAAAATCCACCTTGGATTTTACAGCCATAGGTATCCTTGTTCCTTGAGAATAAATCCAATTGAACCTAGAATGCTCACATTCCTCAAAGATACATACAGAACCTCTTAGTTTTTTAGCTAGCCCATATGTCATTCACACTTGAAAGACATTAAATACATGCTCCAGAAATCCTCAGCTTACTTGCTTCTCAAGCTCCAAACCGATCTACTTCTTTCTAGAGTTACTTGCAGCAGAAGAAATTGTAGAAGCATGCTTCAATCTCAAGTTTTGATGATGTCAACACTACTCAAGAAGCTCATCTCTTAGTTGCAAAAAGTCAAGCCTTTCAAAGTTATCAAGACTATGCAAGGGTATCTTTCAAGTCAAGCTTCGTATGCAAAAACTGTTCTACATCTGTCGAGACTTGGACACAAGGCTGGTATATCAAAGTTCTCTCTAAATTGATATGCAAGTGTTCAATACTATAAACTATTTTTGCATAATGCATTAACATGTTTTAAAATCATTTGGAATTGGTATAACACTTTTAAATTAATTATTTTTCAAATTTTTTACAGTGTTAACCGATTAACCATATAGGTTAATCGATTAACGCCCTCAAATTTTAAATTCTTTGGGCCAACGTTACAGTGTTAACCAATTAACCTATATGGTTAACCGATTAACACTGAACGTTTTCTGAAAAATTGTTTCCTTTCATATTCAAAATTTGTTCAAATGTTATACCTTTCCATCCCTTGATTTATACTTTAATATACCCTTTTTAAATGGTGTTTTGGGTGATATAAATTCTGATAATTTCAAAATAACAAACACCTCCAACATTTTTCAAAATATTCATTGAATCAAATTCACTAAAATTCAAATATTTTCAAATATTTTAAAAGTGTTCATATTGTTCATATTTTCATATGCATAGCATTGAACACTTGTATTAAGATTAAAAGAGTGAATTCTGATCAGAAGGAGAAGATCGATCTTTGGATTGATATTGTTGTTTTTACTCTCTCATCAAATCATTAAAATTACTTGTATTTGACTTGTGATCCAGGATTGTTGGACACAAGGGTGAGTGTTGCAAGAGGATTGTTCTTGCATCCTAAGTTGTTGAAATTGTTTGTTAGTAGGCCTCACCAGTTGATGGTGTGATAGGTTGTACTTTCTTAAACAATAGTAAAAACTCTCTTTCATGTTGAAAGGGGAGTGGAGTACTCTCGGATTGTGAGGGGAACCACTATAAATCTTGGTGTCCACTTTCTTTATGCTTTCTACTGCATCCATCACCAAGAACATAACCGAAGTAAAATTAAAGAATACCAAAAATTGGAAAAAGTCTCTAAAAGCCTAATCCACCCCCACCCCCCACCCCCTCTTAGGCATACTTTGTGTGGAGGCAAGTCGCCACATATCACACAAATCTGCAAGACATTGGTAAATGCAGGTTTCGATGATGACAAATTCCCATGATAGACTGGAAAGTATGAGTTCCAGATCCACTAAACCAGATGCAGCATATCACTCATCATATTCTCCTTTTGCTTGTCTTAAATTTTCTAAAATAAATATACCTTGAGTTGACAAAATGCAATCATGACTAAAGGCATGAAAAACTTCAAACTAACGATATTTTGCAGGCTTGCAGGACATGGGTCGACCATAGGGTCGGTGTATCCATCAGAAACAAGGGAACAACAGTCAGCGCACAAAGCATGTGTCAACCATTGGGTCAGCGCATGAAGGAATAATATTCCAGCGGGTCAACGCATAAAAGCTTTGGTCGACCATAGGGTCGGCGCACAAAGGAAAACAATTTCAATGGGTCAGAGCACGCCGACTGTATGGTCGACACATACTGATGAAATTTCCAGAAATTCAAAACATCACAGGCCATGCGTCGACGCACAGACCTGTTATGGTCGACCGTTCGCGCGGAAAAACTGTTTTAACTTTGTTCCCTCTCATATTTGAAATACTGTTATGTCCTGAATTTTGTGGGCACTATATATACTTGCTTAAACACTTGTGTCTACTAACATTTGATATTCTTTTGATTCATGTGTTCAAAAACAAGAAAGAGTGAAATAGGTGTCCAAGATTCATCATCTTCATCTTCAACATCTTACAACATTTCAATTACACACAATCATTTTTTAAATGCATTTGTGAAAGATTCAAGGTGATAAGGTTTGAGGCTTAGATTGGAGAATCAAGCTCGGGTTGAAGATTGTGAGAGGTTCTGTCTTGAATAAAACCATTGGGGTTTTGCCCTCCAAGATTGGTTCGAATTTTGGGGGTTTTTGGACGAGATTCTTCATCAACGATCAATCGAGCGAAGGTGATTGTGAAGAGGTGGTCTTCACAAGTCTAGTAGCGGATTCGGTGATTGTGAAGGGAAGATCTCGGGTTCGATTTGGTGCTGTTGAGATCATCCGGAGCCAAAGGTGTGAACAACAACATGTTCTTTAATAAGGTGGCTGGAGTCGGAGGTCCATCAACACAAATCGAAGAACTTGATTCAGCTTGAATCAAGGGGCAAGGAGTGAAGGCAACTTTCAACACATTGAGATTTTGTTGTAATTTTTGCTGCTCAATCCTTGTATAAACTGTACATTCAAACAGGTGATATCTATTCAATATATCTCAATTCTAGTTTTAGAATTGAGGGAAGACGTACCCCGAAGCGAGGACGACGGGGGAACTGCCTCACCAAATTACTTGTCTTCTTTATTTTCAGCATTTTTGTTACAGCTCAAATAAGTAATTTTTGTGTAAGCTCTATTGTCAAAATTGTGATATCAATTGAGTAAGAGATTAAAACGTTGTTTTTAACTCTAACGTACAACAAAATGTTGTACTAGGATGATTGAAATCACTTACTCAACATAAACATCACTTGGAGTGTCTTTGCACACCAAGTGTTTGACATATTGCTTGAACCAAAATTATCTTACTTGTGTGTCTAGTTTTGGTTTGATTTCAAATCATTGGAACTAGGTAACCTTACAACTGAAGTAAATAATTGATAAGCATAGTTTGTATTGTGATTCTATTTTTCCGAATTGTCATAAATCCATAGGCTTACGTATATCCGGTTTTCCAATAACTGTTCGTTTTAGACTATAATTTTCCTCGGCCGCTTCCGCACTTAAAACTTTTTTAAAACCAATTTTAGATTGGTAGCGCCGACTCAAATTTTTAATTGGGGATCTATTCAACCCCCCCCCCCTTCTAGATCCGTGCCATAGTCTAACAAGTGGTATCTAGAGCTCCGGTTATTCGGTGCTTCAAATACAACGAGATAGAAAATGGCAAACGAACCTAAAGGGGCGTACAATAGGGCTCCTGTTTTCAACGGTGAAAATTATAGTTATTGGAAAGACTGTATGCGTGTACATATAAACTCCATAGACAGAAAAATATGGAACATTATCCTTAATGGTCCAATAGAAATTACTATGACCAATGCGGATAATGTAGTTGTGCCAAAGCCTGAAGCACAATGGACCGATGACGATGAGAAAAAATACAATTATGATTGGAAAGCTAAAAACATCTTAATCTCCTCATTAGGTGTAGATGAATACTATCGTGTATCCCATTGTCCTACTGTTAAGGCCATGTCGGATTCACTACAAATAGCCCATGAGGGGACAAACGATGTTAAGTTGGCTAGAATCAATACATTAACTCAAGAGTTCGATCTCTTTTTCATGGAGCAAGGGGAAACCATTGCTGACATGCAAAAGAGATTTACACATCTCATCAATCGTTTACATTCATTAGGTAGGCCTGTTTCCAATGATATTGCTACTAATAAGATCTTAAGATGTTTAAACAGGGAATGGCAGCCTAAAGTGACCGCCATCAAAGAAGCACATGATCTTACCTTATTAGATTTAACAACATTGTTTGGCAAATAACAAGAGCATGAACAGGTACTCTTGAGCTTAGACCAACGCGAAAAGATGGAAAAGAAAGACAAAACAAAGGTGAGTGAAAAGAAATCGATAGCTCTCAAGACTTCCTCCTCGAAGTCTCAAGCAAAAGAGCAAAATGATTATTCCTCGAGCGATGAAGAAGAAGAGGACACAAGCGAAGATATGGGGTTGTTTGTTAAATGGTATAACCGTTACGTGAGAAAGAACGTCATCCAACATTCTTAGAAGAACTTGGTAAACTTCCGGAAACAATCGAGACACTCCAAGGATGATGACTCGAAAGGTAAAAAGACTAGAGGGACGTGCTACAAGTGTGGAAAGCCCGGTCACTACAAACCGGACTGTCCAATGAATAAAAAGGGAAAGGACAAGGAATCATCAAAATCACACAAGAAATCATCAAAGCCTAGGAGAGCGTACATAGCATGGGAAAGTGACAGCGACTCTTCCTCCTCTGATGAAAGTTCTAGTGATGAAGAAGAGTCCGTGAACCTATGCCTCTCCGCCAATCAGAAAAATAAGAAAAAACAGGTACGTCACTCTAAATATGATAAGTCCTCAAATATGTCACATTCAGAATTACAAACCGCATTTCATGCCTTACATAATGAAGCAGTTGAAGCCTTCAAGAAACTTGCTTCTAATAAGAAAATCTTTACGTTTTTAGAGCATAAAGTTAAAGAGTCCGAAAAGAAATTAGAGGACCTTAAGGCTTCCATTGTGAAAGGCAATGAATCGGATTGTAAAGACGATAGAAATCCTTTCAACTTCGGGTGTGGTACTTGTCATATTTGGCAAGGTGAGGTTAGAAACCTCAAGGCCAAATTAAACAAGGCACTTGAGCCTAAAGTTACATTTGCTATTGATAAAAAGGATTTTAGAAAAAGTATGATTAACCCATACCAAAAATATGCATATGTAATTAGGGATCAAGCAAGTGAAAGTGTCTCTAAAGTTGATTTTGCTTGCTTATATTGTTGCAGGAAAGGCCACTCCATTGGTAAATGTCGTTTTAGGAGATTTCTTGTTCCTAAAGGTATCTACCAATAGTTGCCCAAACGCAACCATTTTGTCGCTAACCTATTAGGACCCAATATGCCATTGGGTACCTCCTTGTGCTAATTATGTTTTGACAGGTGAAATGTGTCGAGACCACCGAGAGAAGATGGGTTCTCGATAGTGGGTGCTCAAGACACATGTCTGGAGACATATCCTTATTCATAGACTTTGTGTCTAAGAAGAAAGGGTATGTAACTTATGGTGATAACAACCGCGGAGCAATTCTAGGTAAAGGTAGTGTAGGTAATCCCGTCTCTACTATGATTTCCGACGTTTTGCTTGTCGAAAACCTTAAACATAATCTGCTTAGCATTAGCCAACTGTGCGACAAAGGATACAATGTATCCTTTTCAAAAGATTGTTGCAAAATTGTGCATGAAAATGATAAGAAGAATATGTTTAATGGTTTTAGAGTAAACAATGTATATATGCTTGACTTAAATGAAGTATCATTAACAAGCGACAAATGCCTCATAACTATGAGTGAAGACTCATGGCTATGGCATAGGCGTTTAGCGCATGTTAATTTTGACTTACTAAATAAGGTAGTCTCAAAAGACCTAGTCTTAGGACTTCCCAAAATAAAGTTCACCAAATATCACCTTTGTGATGCTTGTCAAAAAGGGAAGCAAACGAGGATCTCATTTAAATACAAAAAGATAATTTCAACAACGAGACCTCTTGAACTTCTACACATGGACTTGTTTGGGCCGTCTAGGATCAAAAGTCTAGGAGGAAACTATTACGGGTTCGTAATAGTGGACGACTTTTCTAGGTTTTGTTGGACCATCTTCTTAGTAAGTAAAAGTGATACATTTGCCGCTTTTGAAAAGTTTGCTAAGCTTTCCCAAAATAAGCTAAATACAAACATAGTGTCCATTAGGAGCGACCATGGAGGTGAGTTTGAAAATCACTTATTTGAAGAATATTGCGGTAACCATGGTATTGATCATAACTTCTCTGCTCCATGCACTCCTCAACAAAACAGGGTTGTGGAGCGCAAAAACCGTATTTTAGAAGAATTGGGAAGAACAATGATTAACGAAAGTGGTTTACCTAAATATTTTTGGGCCGACGCCATTAGTATGGTATGCTATGTTTTGAATAGGGTACTTATTCGCCCCATTCTAAACAAAACACCGTACGAACTCTTAAAAGGGCGAAAGCCAAATGTTTCTCACTTGCACGTGTTTGGATGTAAATATTTTGTATTAAACAATGGAAAGGAAAACTTGGGAAAATTTGATTCCAAAGCCGATGAAGGTATCTTTCTCGGATACTCTCACTCGAGTAAAGCATATAGAATATATAATAAACGATTACTTGCTGTAGAAGAGTTTGTGCATGTTACCTTTGATGAGTCCTACCCGAGAAATGTCGGAAAGGATAGTGTTGTTCATGGTGCAGGTACATCCACTGAAGACATACTCAAAAGTGGCGATATAGGGATTGATCAACCGGACAAAGCCAAAATTGAGGAGGATAAGGATGTACACCGTGATGCAACAGAGGAAGTTCATCCGCCTTCAAACGACGATCTTCCTCATGAATGGAAGTCATCTAAAGACCATCCTATTGAAAACATTATTAGAGATATCACAAAGGGTGTAACAACTCGTGCTAAGCTAAGTAATTTCTGTTATTACTTCGCTTTCGTGTCACAGATGGAACCTAAAAACCCTAAGGAAGCCCTACTCGATGAACATTGGTATTTGTCAATGCAGGAGGAACTGAATCAGTTTACTAGAAATGAGGTTTGGGACCTTGTCCCTCCTCCACGAGGTCATCGAGTAATCGGCACCCGATGGGTGTTTAGAAATAAACTGGACGAGAACGGAGTAATAACTCATAACAAAGCGCGTTTAGTCGCGCAAGGGTATAACCAAGAGGAAGGCATCGACTATGAGGAAACTTATGCACCGGTTGCCCGACTCGAGGCTATACGCCTTCTACTTGCTTTCGCTTGTGCGAAAGATTTTAAGTTATTTCAAATGGACGTCAAAAGTGCTTTCCTTAACGGGTTTATAAATGAAGAAGTTTATGTTGCTCAACCACCTGGTTTTGAGTCTCATGAGTATCCTGATCATGTCTATAAATTGAAAAGAGCTTTGTACGGTCTTAAACAAGCTCCTAGAGCTTGGTATGAGAGACTAAGCAAATTCTTACTTGATCAAGGCTACTCAAGAGGAAAGGTTGATACTACTCTCTTCATTAAACGTCAAGGAAAACACTTAATTCTTGTACAAATTTATGTTGACGATATCATATTTGGATCCACTAACATGAATCTCGTAAGAGAGTTTGCTAAGCTTATGCAGGGTGAATTCGAGATGAGTATGATGGGTGAACTCACATATTTTCTCGGGTTACAAATCAAGCAACTGAAGGAAGGAACATTCGTGAGCCAAACAAAATATTGTTTGGATCTTCTCAAGAGATTTGACATGGCAAATGCAAAAGCCATAGACACCCCTATGCCAACTTGTGCAAACATGAGTAAAGATGAAAGTGGCAAAGATGTTGAGGTAAAAAGGTACAGAGGTATGATTGGCTCGCTTCCCTATCTCACTGCTTCACGTCCCGACATTATGTTTAGCGTGTGTATGTGCGCCAGATACCAATCATGTCCTAAGGAATCCCACCTAAAATCTGTCAAACGCATACTCCGATACCTATCTGGTACTCCGAAGTATGGATTGTGGTATTCTAAGGGTAATGATTGTTCATTGGTAGGCTTCTCTGATTCTGATTTTGCCGGTTGCAAATCAGATAGGAAAAGCATCAGTGGTACATGTCACCTATTTTCAAACTCTCTGGTTAGTTGGCACAGCAAGAAACAAGTGTATGTTGCTCTGTCAACCGCCGCAGCAGAATACGTAGCCGCCGGTAGTTGTTGTGCACAAGTCTTATGGCTTAAACAACAACTATTGGACTTTAACTTGAAACTAGAACGTATTCCAATATTTTGTGACAACACCAGTGCTATAAATCTTACCAAGAATCCATTGTTACACTCGCGTACTAAACACATAGAAATTCGACACCATTTTCTTAGGGACCATGTAGAGAAGGGTGACGTTGTCTTTGAGCACGTCGATACTAAAAACCAACTAGCGGACATTTTCACAAAGCCGCTAGCCAATGAGCCCTTCTTTCATATCCGTCGAGAACTTGGTATTCTCGATATTTCTGATCGGGTTTAAATATTGCCACGTTTTTGTACCACTAACAACTACGTTTTTTGTACCACTAACAACTACGTTTTTGTACCACTAACAACTATGTTTTTGTACCACTAACAATCGCTTTGAGTTTACTGCAAGTACAAATCAGTGATTAACTAGAGTAGTTCGTATAAAGGTGATATTGCTCCTTTCTTCCTTGTTTTTCTCTCTTAGCATTCATGACTTGAAAACATTTATATCGTTCTACAATCATGGTACTTATATATAGATATGATTGTTACTGGTTGATACTATGTGTGTTGAATGCATGTCATATTGTGAAAAGATGAATAGGCATGATAAATAAGCAAGTGTGACATTCTGCATAACTTGAAATTGAAAATTTTGAGGTTTTTGAAGGTTTGAGTCGACCTAAACAGGACAATGGTCGACGCATGATGTAAATTTTTCAAAATAATCAAAAACTGAACAGTATGCGTCGACGCATGCAGGGCTATGGTCGACGGCTCGCTTGAAAACCCAAAAATTTTCTCGTTTGAAAACCGTTCCACTTTCCCTCTTCCCTGCATTAATTGTGTTGTGATGCTTTGACATGACATTCTTCTTGTGAATTGCATCTAGTCACCTATATTGTCTCCTTGTCTCTTCCCTCTTCCCAAAAACCCTAACCTCTTCATCTATTAAAGACCCAAGCATTCCTCTTCTCCAACATTATTCCTAAATCATTGTCTTCAAAGTTTCTCTTCCAACTACTCCAAAACTTTTCATCAATGGCTTCCTCTCTCCGCAAAACTACCGGTAAGAGATCAAGAGCATCTTCATCCTCTGCTTCAGTTCCAGTAACTGCTGTCTCGCTTATTCATCCTCCTGCGGTTGAAAATTTCAACAAAAGTCTCAACAAGAGGGCCATAGTTCCACAGCATGCCTTCTACCATGCAACAAGTGAGCGCTTGCATCTCACTCGGCTTCTGTCCCTATTAGACTCTCAAGGGTTCATAAATTTCCTGGAGTGTAATACAAAGTACAGTGAAGATCTGGTCAGAGTGTTTTACACAAATATGAGAGGTAACTTTCAAGACCAGCACTTTCACACATCTGTAGGAAATAGACTGGTTAATATCAATTCTGAAGTATGGAACAAATATTTTGATATGACTGTTGATGCTGATGTACCCCCTCTCCATGAGGTAACTGACACTCGTACAGTGTCGGGTTATGAATATAAGAGGGCTCTGAATGGAATGCTCAAACGACTGTATCCAGAGGCAATTGTCAACAGCGATGCTTTTCCTCGATCAGTCACTGCCGGGAAACTCAATACAGGGGAGCGCATCCTTCAGTGGATTGTCGCTCGTATTCTACGACCAAAGAAGGGTGGTCTGTCGCGTGTAGAACAAGCTGAGGTACATCTTATCTACATTCTGCAAAACAGGATCAAAATAAATTGGCCTTACTATATTGCTAGCAGGATGTTTGCTCTGAGAGACTCAAGTAGAGGCACTGCTTTAGCCTATGGGTCATTCATCTCAGAAATTCTTGCTGCTGCGAATGTTATATATCCAACATTTCCATGTGTATCAGTTTCCCCAGATAAAGAATTTAGCACCAAAACCCTTGCAATGATGGGGTATTTTTGGTGTGCTGAACGTCGCTCATACAGATTTGTCCGACGGGCTAATATCCCTCCGGTTCCTGATAACGATTCTAATGATGAAGAAAGTGAAGAGCAGGGTGAAGAAGAAAGCGACGAACAAGGTGAAGAAGAAAGTGAAGAGGAAGGTGAAGAAGACTATGCAGAAGACAACACAGATGCAAAGATCCCAGAACCTATCCATGGGACTCAAGATTATCATCAATCTCCAGTCCATGATACGGCTACAAATACCGATTGGGTCCAGTACTCATATCGATCAGAAGACCAAGAAGGCGATTCTACAAATCAAGGCTGGGGCGATTGGCAATATACAGGCTGGACTACCTTGGGTAGATTCTATGACCCATATCACGGCTACCCTCAAGACTACCAACCCTCTGAGCACTCATCACCTCCTCCGCCTTCAGATAACTCCGAAGTCATTACTATGATGCAGTCAATGCAATTAGAACAACAAAACTTCATACGGCGTCAAGACACTCAGATGGAGCAGATTAGAGCTGACCTTCATGCCCAAAATGAAAGGTTCAATTCTTTTTCTACTCGGATGGACGCCCGTATTGACTCTCTGGTTGAATCACATGAGCGGCAAGATTGGGAAATCACCAACGCTATTAGTCATCTCAACATGTCCGTCGAAGCCTTTTTGGACTTCTCGGATCCTTACCACAATCCAGATGCTCCATACCAAGGGAGAGGACGAGGACGGGGGCGTGGTTATTAGATTCATAGTTGCATATTTCATATTTGCTTATATGTTTTAGTCTGTGTACTTTTCATTTGTTTTGTATTATCTGTGCCTGAACTTTCATTACATGTGTTCCTCATTATCTATTATTTCAAGATTCTTGTTCATTATCATGCTTGTGTGTGAAGTTTGGTAATCAACTATCACCTATTATTTGTACTATGTTATTTGATGTGTTCCTCTTCTCTTTTTGATGGTGTCAAAGGGGGATAAGACAATGTTGCAAGCAAACACCAAAGCCAATAGTTCCGGATATTAACAACATTTGATGACTGTTGTTCTACAGCCTCATAGTGCAAAAGAAAGGGGGAGCTTGTGTATACTTGTGTGCATGTGTATATGTTGCATATTTGGTGTTTAGATGTATACAGGTTGTCATCATCAAAAAGGGGGAGATTGTGGAGGCAAGTCGCCACATATCACACAAATCTGCAAGACATTGGTAAATGCAGGTTTCGATGATGACAAATTCCCATGATAGACTGGAAAGTATGAGTTCCAGATCCACTAAACCAGATGCAGCATATCACTCATCATATTCTCCTTTTGCTTGTCTTAAATTTTCTAAAATAAATATACCTTGAGTTGACAAAATGCAATCATGACTAAAGGAATGAAAAACTTCAAACTAACGATATTTTGCAGGCTTGCAGGACATGGGTCGACCATAGGGTCGGCGTATCCATCAGAAACAAGGGAACAACAGTCAGCGCACAAAGCATGCGTCGACCATTGGGTCAGCGTATGAAGGAATAATATTCCAGCGGGTCAACGCATAAAAGCTTTGGTCGACCATAGGGTCGGCGCACAAAGGAAAAGAATTTCAACGGGTCAGCGCACGCCGACTGTATGGTCGACGCATACTGATGAAATTGCCAGAAATTCAAAACATCACAGGCCATGCGTCTACGCACAGACCTGTTATGGTCGACCGTTCGCGCGGAAAAACTGTTTTAACTTTGTTCCCTCTCATATTTGAAATACTGTTATGTCCTGAATTTTGTGGGCACTATATATACTTGCTTAAACACTTGTGTCTACTAACATTTGATATTCTTTTGATTCATGTGTTCAAAAACAAGAGTGAAATAGGTGTCCAAGATTCATCATCTTCATCTTCAACATCTCACAACATTTCAATTACACACAATCATTTTTGAAATGCATTTGTGAAAGATTCAAGGTGATAAGGTTTGAGGCTTAGATTAGAGAATCAAGCTCGGGTTGAAGATTGTGATAGGTTCTTTCTTGAATAAAACCATTGGGGTTTTTCCCTCCAAGATTGGTTCGAATTTTGGGGGTTTTTGGACGAGATTCTTCATCAACGATCAATCGAGCGAAGGTGATTGTGAAGAGGTGGTCTTCACAAGTCTAGTAGCGGATTCGGTGATTGTGAAGGGAAGATCTCGGGTTCGATTTGGTGCTGTTGAGATCAGCCGGAGCCAAAGGTGTGAACAACAACGTGTTCTTCAATAAGGTGGCTGGAGTCGGAGGTCCATCAACACAAATCGAAGAACTTGATTCAGCTTGAATCAAGGGGCAAGGAGTGAAGGCAACTTTCAACACATTGAGATTTTGTTGTAATTTTTGCTGCTCAATCCTTGTATAAACTGTACATTCAAACAGGTGATATCTATTCAATATATGTCAATTCTAGTTTTAGAATTGAGGGCAGACGTACCCCGAAGCGAGGACGACGGGGGAACTGCCTCACCAAATTACTTGTCTTCTTTATTTTCAGCATTTTCGTTACAGCTCAAATAAGTAATTTTTGTGTAAGCTCTATTTTCAAAATTGTGATATTAATTGAGTAAGAGATTAAAACGTTGTTTTTAACTCTAACGTACAACAAAACATTGTACTAGGCTGATTGAAATCACTTACTCAGCATAAACATCACTTGGAGTGTCTTTGCACACCAAGTGTTTGACATATTGCTTGAACCAAAATTATCTTACTTGTGTATCTAGTTTTGGTTTGATTTCAAATCATTGGAACTAGGTAACCTTACAACTGAAGTAAATAATTGATAAGCATAGTTTGTGTTGTGATTCTATTTTTCCGAATTGTCATAAATCCATAGGCTTACGTATATCCGGTTTTCCAATAACTGTTCGTTTTAGACTATAATTTTCCTCGGCCGCTTCCGCACTTAAAACGTTTTTAAAACCAATTTTAGATTGGTAGCGCCGACTCAAATTTTTAATTGGGGATCTATTCAACCCCCCCTTCTAGATCCGTGCCATAGTCTAACACTTTGAACTTACAATTGGCATCAGAGCAGGTTAAGGTAACCTGTTCCTAATGATTTAGTATGGCTTCCGCTAGTACCAACCCGGTTTTCAAAGATGGTGGAAGTAGTAACAAACACCACTCTTTTCTGGAGAATACTTCGATTTTTGGAAAATCCGTATGAAGGCACATCTTGAGGCTCAAGGAGACGGCATATGGGAAACCGTGGAAGATGGTCCGCATGTTCCTATGAGCGTCATAAATAACGTAGGCACTTCAAAGATAAAATCATCTTATGATGAAGATGACAAGAAGAGAATCTTAAATGAAAAGAAAGCAATCAACATACTTCAAAGCGCTCTCAATATGGATGAGTTATTCCATATATCACAGTGTAAATCGGCAAAGGAGATTTGGGACACCTTGGTAGAAACGCATGAAGGAACAGCCGAAGTAAAAAGATCAAGACTTAATACTTTAAGTCAAGAATATGAAATGTTCCGTATGCAGCCTGGTGAATCTATTGTTGCCTTACAAAAGAGATTCGTTCATCTAACAAATCATTTGATTGCTCTCAGGAAGACCTTCACCAATGATGATCTCAACTTGAAAGTTCTAAGATCTTTGATAAGAGAATGGCAACCAAAGGTGACCGCCATCTCAGAAAAGAAAAGTCTCTCAATGATGACATCTGCATCTTTATTTGGCAAACTTCAAGAGCATGAATTGGAACTTGGAAGGCTCGAGAAGCACGAAAGTCAAGATAAAAAGTCCAAAGGAATTGCCTTGAAGATTGACACAAAGGATGACAAAGACAACGAATCTTCCGAAGATGAGAATTTCATGCTTCTAGTAAAGAAACTTGGTAAGTTTTTTAATAATAATAAAAATTCCTCTTTTCCTAAAAAGAATAGACATTTCAGGAAAAAGGATGCATCCACATCAAATCAAGAAGTCACATGTTACGAATGTGGGAAGCAAGGTCATATAAAGCCGGATTGCCCGAAACTCGCTAATAAAGGAAAATTCAAAGGCAAAAAGCATTTCAAGAACAAAAAGGCTTATGTTGCTTGGGACGATAACGAGATAAGTTCATCATCGGAGTCCGAAAGCGATGAATGTGCTAATATGGCTCTTATGGCGTCACATCATTCCAATGAAGAAATTGACGAGGTTAGTAACAATTTTTCTATTTATGAAAATGATGCACAAGAAGTCATAGATGAACTTCTAAAAGAATGCAAGACTTTGTATAAAAGCATCTCATCCCAAAAGAAAAGGATTTCATTTTTAGAAGAATAAAATGTTGTTTTTATAAAAAATATTGAAAATGAAAAACAAAAATTGGTGGATGAAAAGCAAAGTCTTGTATGCAAAAATTGTGAATCCTTATCTTTCCAAATTGTTCAACTTAAACGAGTTTTAGAAAGATACGAAAAAGGTCAAATTGGCTTGGAGGAAATTCTTAGGTATCAAAGATATCCTAATGATAAAAGTTGACTAGGATATTCTAAGTTTTCCAAACCAAGCACAAATGAAACCATTTTTGTAAAAGCTAGTGAACAAGTTGTGAAAGAAAAGGCCGTCACTTCTAAAATTCAGCATCAAAGCCATAAAAAGAAAAGAATTATTAAGAAAAAGAATTATGTTCCTAGATATAGAAGTCATTTTCAACGTACTTGTTTTTATTGTGGAATCAAAGGCCATACACCTAATGCTTGCTATGTGCGCAATTGTGGTGTTGCTAAAGGGCATTATGTGTGGGTTGAAAAGGGTACTAACTATCAAGGACCCAAAGCAATTTGGGTACCTAACACTACTTAATTTTGTGTTGTAGGTATGCTTGAAGACAACTTCTAATCAATGGTATCTTGATAGCGGTTGTTCGAAGCATATGACGGGAGATATAAACAAATTTTCGAGTCTATCATTAAAGGCCAAAGGATACGTCACTTACGGTGATGATAATAAAGGAAAAATTCTTGGAGTTGGAACCGTTGGTGCACCTCCATGTACAATCATCGAAGACGTTCTCTATGTGGAAAGCCTTAAACACAACCTACTTAGTGTCGCTACTGCGAAAATCGGCGCCGGCTATGACAGAAGAGTCGCCACCGTGCGTTATTTATCCCACAAGAGGGAAAGGAAACACTCAGAGTAAACCTAACGCAAAGAGGGAAAGGAATGGTCATTACAACCAAATCCTGGATTCGGGAGTCGGTTACGCAAGGGGAAGGTATTATCACCCCTCACGTCTGTCGTACTCGACGGGATCCACGCTTGTTTTCTGTCTAAGGGTATGTTATTCTATCTACTCTACAGGTCTGGGTTAAAAAAGAAAAGAAAATGACTCGACAAAGTATCGCACTTTATGCCTACGTATTCCCGTCTGGAACGAGAAATCAGAGTCAACGTAGTTCGCCTAACTACGGGTTAATGGGGGGAAGGTTGCTCGCTAGGATATCGCATCCTATGCCTACGTACTTTCATACGGCATGAAAGATCAGAGCAAACGTAATTTGGGCTACGGAGGACACAAGCTTTTCTGACAGTTTTATATCTCCTTAAGAAAGGGTTTTCCGGGTTAAAGGTCCAAGAGGACAAAAGCAGAATTTGAATGTCTGTTTGAGTTTTTTACGAAAGAAATGTTTTTCAGTCTGTTTGCAACTTGTACTGCACTAAAGACTTATGATCTAAGAGTGACTATGTCGCATGTCACCCTAAGGGTACCATACTAAGCAGCCAGATTACTGAAGAGTGACCCTCCAGCAACCTTTTCTCACATAGCTTAAGGCTCGTAGCGTACAGCACGCGTTATCCTTATTACTGTGTTTTTGAATTGTTTTGAGATGAGAATAGAAAGACGCTCTAAAAAGCCTATGGTTGAAAGGGAAACTAGCCTAATGTTGTCATGCATGGGTCAAAACCTAATGTTTGTCATAATTTCCTCTTGCACAGAGGAAACCAGAGATCCTAGGGGATAAACAGCAAAAGACAGCAAGCAAATACAATAAACAGTAAATAGTAAACAGTAAACAGGCATGCTATGCAACAATACCAGAGAGGCAAGAGAGAAAACAATAGGCAAGAGGAGAAAAGCTCCACCTTTAACCTAAGGGTAATCAACACAAGCAAACAAACAATACAGAGAAAAACCAGAGATACAGAGCAGGCAGCCCAAGCAGCAGCAACAAACTCCTACAGCAAACAACAACAGCAAGCTCTAAACAACAAGGTTGAATAAACAACAAAGTTGACAGCAAAGGCTTCATCCTCAAGCAAGCTTCTATCTTCAAGCTTCAACAATCACACTCCAAGAGGAGGATTAATCATCAAGATCAAGTTATAATGTTAAGAAACTTAATGACAACCAAAGGAAATCACCAAGAACTTAACATTGCAAATGAAAGGTATCCTCAAAGTTCTACTCACTTGGGCATACCACTCATCCCTCCTAAGGAGATATGGAGCTTCCCAAAGAGGACTTTATGTCATTGAATAGAATAGAGGCAAACAATGCACTCTATGTTTGAAGAAAGAATCAAAACTAGGTCTAAGGCACTTCCTAAAACCCTAATTTCCTAAGCTCCTAAGAAACTTCCACAAGAGGAAAAGCCTTCCACTCCAAGCTCCAATATTCAATCCCAAGCATCTTCAATGAATCCAGAATACCTCCCAAAAAGTATTCCAAGCCAAGCAAGCTCCAAAGTCACCAACCGAATCAAACAAGCAAAGGTACTCAAGAGAGAACAACACAAACACAAGCAATTTGCAAAATTCAAAAAAAATATGAAAATGCATCTAAAAATGCCAAATAAAATCTCAAAGGACCCCTAAGGTATCAGGGACCAGGGTTCAAAAGGGGAGATTAAGAATCAAAAGGGAAGTGCCCCAATAGAGAGCAAACACCAAGAGTGTCCCAAACAAAGGCAGCAATGGAGAGGGAACAAAAGGCTATTCAAATCACAAGAAAACAGCACTTAAAAATTATGAAAAAAATATCCAAAGATCAATTAACATGTTAATACAATGCTCAAAAAACTCATGCAAAAATAAGAAGTTTAAACATGAAAATAAAATCAAGAAAGAACAGAACTGCAATTTAAATCAAATAAAACAGCTCCAACATTTAATTTGTTTTAAAATAGAAAATGAAACGAAAAAAATGAAATAAATTATCCAGAAAAAACTAGACATCTTAAGGTTTATAAAAATTACTTTTGTGTATTTTTATGACTGTTGGAACTATTTTAAATGATTTAAATTGGAACAGCAACAAAACAGAAAATAAAACCAACTAAAATTAAAACAGAAAATAAATGGTGTAAACAGCAAATAAATGCAGTGCAAAACAGACTGGGCCTCAACCAGGGGGTGTGAGAAGCAGGGCGCTAGGCCCATGAAACAAATGAAATTAGCAAACGAAAATGAAAAGAAAAAAAAAGCACAAAACGCAACACAGCGGGATCGAACCCGCGCGCGCGTGGTCTCCTTAAGCTCCCAAAACGACGCTGTTTTGGTCTCAGGACGCGTGGCGCATCCTCGTCCCTCCGATCGGGAGACTCGGTCTCCTTCCTCCCTCAAATCCAACGGCAGCTGCTCTTCTTCTCCAATTGAACTTTCTGCACTTCATGAACAGTACCCCCGCGCGCACACCATGGACGGCCGGCCGGAGCTTTTTCCGGCAAACTTTGAACAACCATAACTCTCTCAATATTTATCCGTTTGCAACGATTCTTGAACCAAATTTGCATGAAATTTCGAGAGGAATCCAAATATACAATTTAAACAACCTAAAAATCCACGAATAAAAAATTCCATATCTCAACCGAAAACGACTTCAATCCTAAAATCTCACTAAACATCAAATTCTTTGCCCAGAAATCATCTACAACTTAAGGTGAACCTAACCACATGATTCTAATGCATTGAAACCACATAAATTAAGATAAAATTCAAGAAGTAAGAACCTAAGTTCAAGCTTCAATTGGAGTGCTTGTAGCTTGATTCTTGATCCAATCTCGTGCAGATTCACTCCTTGATGATGATAGAAGCTTCTTCAATGCTTAACTGCTCCAGAAATGGCCTCTAGATTGGGATTCGAATTTTGCTTGTAACTAACTTTTTTTGAATTCTTCTTACCTCTCCAAGCTTATCCCATCACCAACCTTGTTCAGAAATCACTCATGCCAATATATAGAAATGATTTGTGGGCTTTGAAGGTCCAAAAGAAGCCCAAACTTTGATATCCAATTTTCAAGTTTCCTCCAAAATTCCAACAATGGCAAAAACGATTTCTCCTTGGTTTCTTCCTCTAGAAGCTTCACTTAGATTCCACTACACACCTTGAGTGTAATTGAATCAAAAGGAGAGGTTAATTGTATCACATGAGCAATCTTGGATATGTAACTTATTTATGAAGTAATTAATTGAAACTCCATGAAATAAGCCTCAAATGAAAATTCTGGTATTGCCATTGTGTTTAGAATAATTTTTCCACTCAAAATATGTATTCACATGACATGTTTTGGTCGTCTAACTCAAAAAGTCAATTTTCCCTCCTTAATCCATTTGAAAAATTCCCTTTTTTAGGCCATTTTAAGTGACTTTTTGCTACAAGCCAAACCAATCCCAAATGACCACTTGGTTGCACTTAAAATCCCATTTTAGGAAACTTTCATGTTGAACAAAAATCCATTTGACAAGTGCAAGTTGGAGATTTTGACCTATGATTGAAAATGGCCTATAATCTCACTTTCCCAAAATACCCCTGACTTGTAAACCTCATAACTTGAGTTCTACAAATCATATGGAATACTTCTACTACAATTTAGAAAGCTAAGATCATGAGTAACAACTTTCATGTTGACCAAAAGTTCAGGTGAAACCTCCTTCTAGGTCAAAAATAGCCTTGAAATCAGATGATTTTCACAGACAAATTTCAAAAGCATCTGAGGACCTGTAACTTGTCTGGACCATAACTTGAGTTTTATAAATCCAATGGAGGACTTATAGTACTCAAATTAAAGGTATTGAGATGCTCTACAAGTTTCATGTTGGCCAAAGATCCATTTGAAACTTGTATCTTGACTTATGTGGCCTTGAAGTTAGGCACTAAATAGGGGATTTTACACTGAAACCCTAACTTAGCAACTTCCCCCACTCTTGATTCTTCTTGATTTGATCTTGGAACAACACAAAAAATGTATCAACATATAATTCCATGAACTTCATGACCTAAAATTAGGCTTTGAACCTCTTCAATTGCACAGTTGACCTAGGATTGACCCAGATGAAACCCTAATTGCTTGCACCTCAACTGTGGCTCTTGCACTTGAATCAATGACTTGATTAAGCTCCAACATGGCCCTCTAGGAACTCCATGAGCTCTATACACATCTTCTATTCACAATCCATGCTTCACATCTCACTGATGGTCTTCAATTGATCCTCAAGTTAGGAGAAAACTCCACATGGAGGCATTCAAACTTCTTAAGGCCTCAAATCACCTCCTGATGACTTGGATGACTTCTCAAGCTTGGCTAAGACCTCTTGCTAGGCTTCTCTTGAAAAAAAACACTTGATCCCCTGTTGGATGAATGATGTTATGATGCAAATGATATAGCTATGCAAATGATAATGCAATGAATCATAAACCAGTTAAAGAAAAAAGTTGGGCAAATTTTGGGGTGCAACAGCTGCCCCTATTCAAGCGGCTTGGACCTGACTGGGTGAAGAGCGAACGGACTTCAGACAATCAAGGTAAAAGATGGTTGAATACAAAAGAAACCCGAAAATTTTCCAACCGCAGAAATAAACTGCAAAAACTGCTTGGGGGAAATATCCAGAAAACCGAATCCAGTTGTTACGGCAACAAACTGATCAATCATTTGATAAAGAACTTGACTTTATCACCAGTTACCTGCGTGACGCCACAGATAAAAAACTCGAAGGTTGGATCAGCATGCACTTGATCCTCTCACATTGTCTAATGATAGACATGAAGAGAAATATACTCACATCGTTTAGAGATAGACAGGAAGAGAAATATACTCACATCGTCTAGAGATAGACAGGAAGAGAAATACAATCACATCGTCCAATGATAGACGGAAAGAGAAATACAATCACATCGTCCAATGATAGACGGAAAGACACCATCCCGAAGGAAACAAAATCCAATACTCATGACGTCTAAAGGTAGACGGAGAAAATCATCCTGAAGGCCAGATCAACATGCACTTGATCTTATCACGTTGTCTAAAGATAGACAGGGAGAAACACTTGTCCGAAGAACCACATCGACAGTGAGAACTAGCGGAAAGAAAACCATATGAATTTCAACACCACCCATCAAATTTCGGAATCCTTTCGTCTACAGGAATTGATGGAAAGAACAATACCTTCAAAGGGGCCACATCATCAGTAAGAACCGACAGGAAGAAAAACCACCTTCAAAGAGCCATGTCGTCGATAAGGATCAACAACTAGGAAAACCAAACATTCTTCAAAGAGCCTCGATGTTAATAAGGATCAACAGTCAGAAAAACCTCTTTTGAAATGTCATCTCATCCGATAAACAGAAAGAAAGCCAATATCTGAAAGATTGCCTTGAAACCTCTCAACGTCTAAAGATAGACGGAGAAAACCATATCCAAACTCACGACGTCTAATGATAGACGGAGAAAAATCGCTGGGGAGACACATCGTTAATATGAACTGACGGTAAGAAACCCGCTGAAAAATCACCTGAAACTTCACGTCGTCTAAAGATAGACGGAAAGAGAACCATACTCGAACTCACGACGTCTAAAGATAGACGGGGAAAAATCCGCTGGAGAAATTCATGACGTCTAAAGATAAACGGAGAAAACCATATCCGAACTCATGACGTCTAAAGATAGACGAAGAAACAACTTTGAAACCTCACATCGCCTAAAGATAGACGGAAAGAAAACCATACCCAAACTCGCGACGTCTCAAGATAGACGGAGAAAACTCGCTGGGGAGACACATCGTCAATATGAACTGATGGTAAGAAACCCGCTGAAAAATCACCTGAAACTTCACGTCGTCTAAAGATAGACGGAAAGAGAACCATACTCGAACTTACGACGTCTAATGATAGACGGAGAAAACCATATCCAAACTCATGACGTCTACAGATAGACGGAGAAAACCATAATTGAACTCAGGACGTCTAAGGATAGACGGAGAAAATTCTTGCTGGGGAAATACATCGTCAATAGGAATTGACGGAAAGAACAATCTGTCTTCATCAGATGATCAATAGACAAAGCATAATCGTCGTATGATCTGAGAATCAAATACCAAAGAGATGTCTGATCAAAGCTGCTGAATAAATGCCCTTGAACTGATTACAGGGTACTCCATGTTGCCACGTAAGGCTGATAGAAACTGGCCTATGCTTCGTATGCATATGCGTATGTTTGAATTTTTCTATGGCGTAAATGCTCCATATAGGATAGAAATGTTACGCATTTGAGGATGAAATGCAGATATGATGCAAATATGATGATATATGCAAGATGCAAATGCAGGCTCAGGCTGCTGGAGAGAAGCGGTACACAGAAGAACCATTCCAGCAAAATAAATGTTGAAAAGGTGAAGCCAACTCCGCTGGGGATAACCGGATATCACAGAATTATTCCAGCAAAATAAATGCTGGAAAGGTGAAGCCAACTCCGCTGGGGATAACCGAACATGCCAAGTATGATTGGACTTCTGTCAGGGATAGCTTACTCGTGCCAATGAAAATTAGACTTTTGCTGGGGAAAACAGATGGAGTCTTCCTACGTACCAATGAAGATTGGATTTTAAAATGATGTGCCAACACGGATTGGGCCTCACAGTGATTGCCAATATGGATTGGGCTTTAGGAATGGCTCGCCAATGAGAATTGGGCTTCCTGAAGATTGCCAATAAGGATTGGGTTTTATGCTATCCGTGAGGGGTCATATATAACTGACACTGGACAACCTCCTGTCTAAATTCACGGTTTCTGGTTGAAGAGTCAAGGGACGGTAACACGACTTCCCGACATTCATCTCAAACTTGAAGATCGGCTGAATCTGCTCAAGTATCTCTGAGTAACTCTGATGACACGGAAAAGAATAATTTCTTCGCTTATGATATTGCCCCAGCCTGTGGGATCTCTGGGGGATACTTCTCAAAAGGAAATTTGAAAATCTGTACCCTGATGGTCTGATATGAATTGCTTCAGCACTCTGAACCTCGGAGAGATGCTTCAGATCAAATACCCTTCAGACAAGAAACAACTTTTGTGCTTTTCTTAGAGTGGCCTGCCCCTGTCTGCGACGACTTTGCCCCTGATAGGCTGATCTGCGGGGAGATACACTAGTTGTCCTCGAGAGATTCATCAAATCTCGACCTGACTGCTTCAGAATAACTAACTTCGGGTGGCTGACATCACTAGGGATTATAGCTTGCCCCAGTTCATGGAGTATTCGGGCGTTCTGCATTCTATCATGATCGTACTTTCCACTGTAGGAAACTTTCCTGCTGTCAAGCGCTTACTCGCAAGTAAAACCAATTGTTCTGCACAAAAGATATATTAATGCAATGCATATGACAGTTTTAACATCCAATCTGTTCACCGGAAAAGGAAAAATAGTTTATGGCATATAATGCACAAATCATCTATCAGAATATCAACATCAGTACCAACATGGTAAGAAGAACCCTTTTAGGAGTCGGCTTCGACGCGATCTTTACCGATGTATGCCTTTGAAACAACCCTGCTTCAATTAGGACTTTTGAAGGTTGTAACGTGGTCAGGTTCACGGTTTTGAAAGAAAGGATAACGGCTCAATTTTATTTTAACCCACCCATTCTCCTTGATGTTCTCCAATCCTACGTTCGGCTAATTCGACCTTAGCGTTTACCTCTTAAAGATTGAAATATAGGAGTGATAGTTCGAGAAACTATGAGTTTTTGGAGTGACAGCCACTCACTCTTCGTCTTTGACACTTGGGGTCACACGACTCGTATTTCATTTGAGGATTTTTATTTTGTAATCCTTTTCATTTTTCTTTTTCTTTCCCTAACTTTTGCCTGGACTGACTCTTTTGAGTTTCTTTTGATTTTCAAGTCCAGCGGGATGCCCTTATTTTTGCCTAAGTCGTTTGTTTTCAAGTTTTGACTTAGCGGGCTTTTGATTCTTTTTCCTTCCCTCTTTTTTTTGAACAAGTCGTGTGACACTGGTTGTCTGACTCTTTGGGGAATAATGTGATTGTTTCACTTTTGAAATTTAACCCTTGTGGTTTTTTAGGCACGACCTCTAGAGGTGTGATTGATCCTCAAACGAACACTCCTTTTTGTAATTTGGACGTTCGGTCAAATTAGCTAACACCTACTCTGCCCCAGGTTAAGATTGAGGGTTTTTTGTTTTCAGAAAGAACTCCTACTACTAGGCTCAAAGGGGTTGACAAGGGATTATCTTCCTTATATCTCTGGTGTTTAGGGATTTGAAACAATGCCTGTACATCATCAGCAGGTTTTATTTCAAAAGCATACAATGTCGGTAGCTTGCATGTCGTTCATTTTCGTCATCCTCCCCGGATTCCGCCTAACCAAGCGTTGGATATCTGTAAAAATCAATTAGTGAACACGAATGGATTTAATTAAAACATGCATACTCATTTCACTATCATCAATTGAATGGAAACAACAAGTTTTACAATTAAGATTGCAATTTAAACAGGAAAGAAACTACAAACAATGACAAGATAAAACAAAGGAAAATGCCAGCTTCCGAGAACCGGGCTTTCATATCTGATTCGCTGCTGAACCAGCCATCTTCAAAGTTGCTTATTGAAACCATTCCGCTCAAAATGGCAACCGGGTGAACTGTCTCTCTGACTTCATTGGGTTTTGCCTAGCACGCGGGTTTGATCGATAATGAGAAGGCTGCTGATCCTGGAGAGGAGCTGATGTCTGTTGCAAAGACTGGACCGACTGTTGACCTTGAACAGTTGAACCACTTGGCGGTTGAGCCTGAATTAATAGGGACTCCTTTTGTTCAGGCGCTTTCATCCTCAGGCTTGGTCTAGGTACCGGCAACAACTGGGGACAAGGGGGTTCTGACACCAATGATTGCAGAATATACTTATGATCTACTGCAGCTTCGGAAACATCCATCATCATGGCAGCAGCTGGAATAGGACCATTAGGTACCGTTACGCCGCTCGGTGTAAATTCAATAGCTTTTGAGTCAATCAGGTCTTGAACCTTGTGCTTAAAAGCATGATAATTCTCAAGGCTATGCCCCGGTGCTCCAGAGTGGAAGTCGCAATGAGCGTTCACGTCAAAACATGCTGGCAGGCTACCCTTAGGTGGATCCAAAGTCCGAAGTTTGACCAACTGAAATTGAAGCAAAACTTGCAACGCCTGAGCGTATGTCATATGAATCTGGTCATAAACTCTGCCCCTCTTAGGCACCTGATTTTCCCGATCAGCAATGCGCTGGAGAGCAAAATACGAAGGTCCTCGTCGTCCACGAGACATCTGAGATTTATCAACCTTTGGCACAGGCTCCACAGGTACAGGTTCCACAGGCACAAGTGGAACAAGCTTCTTCATTGCGGCTTCAGGTAGCTGATCACCCTCCTTCCTAAGCACACTCTTTAACACTTCCATAATCAAGCCCACTTGGGTCTTCAGCTGATTGTTTTCCTCTTTGAGCGTCTTCTGGTCTAGACGCATCTCTTGCATGTCTCTCATCATCCTCCCTAGCTGGCTTCGAACCTCAATCAATTCAGCCTGATTCTGTTCCATAACTCTGAGATAATTCCTGCAACAAACTAGTGAAGAACAGGAAATAAGACCCACGGTTCTGAGGTACCTGTTATGTGAGAATGCAATGCGGAAAGCAAACACATATTCATAACAAGATAAGGAGAAACCCAAGCTATAAGCATAGAGATAAACACCTCACACAAATATGCATAACCATCAAAATCAACATATAAGCACACATGAGTACGAATACAATGACCTCAGCCAACAAGCCTGGTGATGGTCAGCAAACAACAATGCACGAAAGCTAAATAGGTCAGCAAAGAAAACAGATGCGACACCCGGCACAGAAACCTCTAGCAACTTCCTCCATATTCAACTGAGCTCTCAGTTTGACATTCTTCCAAACACACACTTTCGATGGAGTCTTCCATGACATTAACTGAAGAACCCACACAACTGGATGAAGGAGAATCAATAATCTGAACAAAACCCTGAGGTGTGATGAAGATCTTGTTAGAGTCTAACAGATTCTAAACTTGACTCCTAAGCACCTTACAATCATCTGTCGAATACCCCTGTGTCCCAACATGGTACTCACAGTGGGCGCTGGCATCAAAACCTGGAGGACACGGTGAGATCATTGAATTAGTCTCTTTCGGCACTATCAATCCACTTTCGACCAAATCTGGCAACAATTGACTGTACGACACCGGTAGCTGAGTAAAATGCCTTTCAGGCTTCCTTGGTCTTTGTCGGGCGTCCTGATGCGGCTGACGATAATATGACTGTTGACTTTGAACACTTGAAGCGTCTGAAAATTGAGCTTGAGATACTAGGGATTCTGAGACAACATCACTTCCTCCTTCCCACTCCTCTTGAGTTCTGACAACTGATTCATTCTTATCAACTGGGATATAAGGAGGATCTCGAATCGTTCCATTCTTGAGTCCTCTCTCAACAAGCTCTCCTATTCTTATCAAGCCCGCAAAGCTTGTACAACTGAACATTATGTCATAATAACGGCCTTTCAGAGTATCCAAGAAGAGGTCAACCATTTCTCTCTCAAGAAGCGGTGGTTGAACACTGGCAGCCAATTCTCTCCATCTCTGCACATACCCTCTAAAGGATTCATTATTCGCCCGAGATAACTCTTGCAAATGCACGCGACTAGGAGCCATATCCAGGTTGTAGTCGTACTGCTTCACGAAGGCATTGGCTAAATCTGACCATGACTTGATACTATCACTCTTCAACTGCATGTACCAATCCAAAGATGCTCTGATCAAACTATCTTGGAAACAGTGAATCATGAGCTTGTCATTGGTGACATGTGAAGTCATCCTTCTGCAGAACATAACCAAATGTAGCTTCGGACAGCTATCCCCTTTGTATTTCTCAAAATTGGGCATCTTGAACTTTGAAGGCAACACAAGGCCTGGCACCAAACACATGCTCAAAGCATTCAGATCAAGAGTATTCTTATTCATCAGGGCAGCAATCTGATCTTCCAACGTCTGAAGTCTTCTCATATACTCAACAGTCCTTGGGTCCTGAACATTAACCTGCGGAACAACTCTTGGAGGTGGAACAATCCTTGGAGAAACTGGCATAGAGAAAGTGAAACTCTGATACTCTGTGTCATTAAGAGAAAATGGGTCTCTGACAGGGGTTTGCACAATCTGAGCTACATTGTTCATCGGAGTTCTTTGAACATTGTTTCCTCCTCTATTCACAGCTGTTATGGCTTTCATGAACTGACTCAACTGGTTCTTCAACAATTCAAACTCCGCCCGAGTAACAACCAAGTTCTGCTCTTCTGAAGCCCTGATCCTTTCCCAAAAGCTAACTTAAGTTCAATGCGAATGTCGGGAAATCAACTGACGAAACGGACAAAAACAGGTAAGCTCCCTGTTCCGGCTGAGGATGAATATGCAAAATGAAATGCAAATGCAAACAGAAATGCAAAATGCAAACGCAAGGGATCAAGATCACTGTTGTAGCTTGAGAAGTTTGTTGTACTGTAGCTCGAGAATGACCAGAGCTTCGCCTCAAACCAAACCAACCACTCAAAAGGACCCTTGTAACCAATTCTCACTGACAGAGACAAACCAGGTGTTCTGAGGCCAGAGTTTTCCTGCAAAAAGACCCACCTACCCCTCACAGGTATGTACTTAACTCTCAGACGAGGTACGACATCCTATGCGGGCATCAGCGTCACAGACTTTCAAGAGCGATGATACGATACCCAGAAGGTGTGACATCATCATCCCTTGAAGCGGCCTCACTTAGCTGAATCCCAATTGATAGGTCCCCAGAGTCGACAATCCTCGGGTCAGACAACTTGTCGAGCCCTAAGGGCCAGGCAAGAAGCATCAAAGAGAATCTCGTCTGAGCGCAGATTTTGCGGCTAGCTGGTGCGAGCTAAGCAAGCAGGCTAACCACTACTCTCTACTTCTAAGTCTATGTGCAAACTCAAGCCCAGGTCCGGCTTATTTCTCAATCTTACCCTCTACCCAGCGCAACAACAATAATATAGTACTGAAAGTAAAGGCAGAAAGGTAAATACATACAAAACCCCAGACGGGAAAACAAGCGCTAGGACTGACTCGCATAGGGAACCGTTGGAGTCCCCAGCAGAGTCGCCAGCTGCTGGGGACGGGCCCAGACAGCTAGGAAGAAAACCCAAGGCGAGACTCGCATAGGGAACCATCGCAGTCCCCAGCAGAGTCGCCAACTGTCGCTACTGCGAAAATCAGTGTCGGCTATGACAGAAGAGTCGCCACCGTGCGTTATTTATCCCACAAGAGAGAAAGGAAACACTCAGAGTAAAACTAACGCAAAGAGGGAAAGGAATGGTCATTGCAACCAAATCCTGGATTCGGGAGTCGGTTACGCAAGGGGAAGGTATTAGCACCCCTCACGTCCGTCGTACTCGACGGGATCCACGCTTGTTTTCTGTCTAAGGGTATGTTATTCTATCTACTCTACAGGTCTGGGTTAAAAAAGAAAAGAAAATGACTCGGCAAAGTATCGCACTTTATGCCTACGTATTCCCGTCTGGAACGAGAAATCAGAGTCAACGTAGTTCGCCTAACTACGGGTTAAGGGGGGAAGGTTGCTCGCTAGGATATCGCATCCTATGCCTACATACTTTCATACGGCATGAAAGATCAGAGCAAACGTAGTTTGGGCTACGGAGGACACAAGCTTTTCTGACAGTTTTATATCTCCTTAAGAAAGGGTTTTCCGGGTTAAAGGTCCAAGAGGACAAAAGCAGAATTTGAATGTCTGTTTGAGTTTTTTACGAAAGAAATGTTTTTCAGTCTGTTTGCAACTTGTACTGCACTAAAGACTTATGATCTGAGAGTGACTACGTTGCATGTCACCCTAAGGGTACCATACTAAGTAGCCAGATTACTGAAGAGTGACCCTCCAGTAACCTTTTCTCACATAGCTTAAGGCTCGTAGCGTACAGCACGGGTTATCCTTATTACTGTGTTTTTGTATTGTTTTGAGATGAGAAGAGAAAGACGCTCCAAAAAGCCTATGGTTGAAAGGGAAAATAGCCTAATGTTGTCATGCATGGGTCAAAACCTAATGTCTGTCATAATTTCCTCTTGCACAGAGGAAACCAGAGATCCTAGGGGATAAACAGCAAAAGACAGCAAGCAAATACAATAAACAGTAAATAGTAAACAGTAAACAGGCATGCTATGCAACAATTCCAGAGAGGCAAGAGAGAAAACAATAGGCAAGAGGAGACAAGCTCCACCTTTAACCTAAGGGTAATCAACACAAGCAAACAAACAATACAGAGAAAAACCAGAGATACAAAGCAGGCAGCCCAAGCAGCAGCAACAAACTCCTACAGCAAACAACAACAGCAAGCTCTAAACAACAAGGTTGAATGAACAGCAAAGTTGACAGCAAAGGCTTCATCCTCAAGCAAGCTTCTATCTTCAAGCTTCAAGAAGCACACTCCAAGAGGAGGATTAATCATCAAGATCAAGTTATAATGTTAAGAAACTTAATGACAACCAAAGGAAATCACCAAGAACTTAACATTGCAAATGAAAGGTATCCTCAAAGTTCTACTCACTTGGGCATACCACTCATCCCTCCTAAGGAGAGATGGAGCTTCCCAAAGAGGACTTTATGTCATTGAATAGAATAGAGGCAAATAATGCACTCTATGTTTGAAGAAAGAATCAAAACTAGGTCTAAGGCACTTCCTAAAACCCTAATTTCCTAAGCTCCTAAGAAACTTCCACAAGAGGAAAAGCCTTCCACTCCAAGCTCCAATATTCAATCCCAAGCATCTTCAATGAATCCAGAAGACCTCCCAAAAAGTATTCCAAGCCAAGCAAGCTCCAAAGTCACCAACCGAACCAAACAAGCAAAGGTACTCAAGAGAGAACAACACAAACACAAGCAATTTGCAAAATTCAACAAAAATATGAAAATGCATCTAAAAATGCCAAATAAAATCTCAAAGGACCCCTAAGGTATCAGGGACCAGGGGTAAAAAGGAGAGATTAATAATCAAAAGGGAAGTGCCCCAATAGAGAGCAAACACCAAGAGTGTCCCAATCAAAGGCAGCAATGGAGAGGGAACAAAAGGCTATTCAAATCACAAGAAAACACCAAGAGTGTCCCAAACAAAGACTTCTACTACAATTTAGAAAGCTAAGATCATGAGGAACAACTTTCATGTTGACCAAAAGTTCAGGTGAAACCTCCTTCTAGGTCAAAAATAGCCTTGAAATCAGATGATTTTCACAGACAAATTTCAAAAGCATCTGAGGACCTGTAACTTGTCTGGACCATAACTTGAGTTCTATAAATCCAATGGAGGACTTCTAGTACTCAAATTAAAGGTATTGAGATGCTCTACAAGTTTCATGTTGGATAAAGATCCATTTGAAACTTGTATCCTGAGTTATGTGGCCTTGAAGTTAGGCACTAAATAGGGGATTTTACACTGAAACCCTAACTTAGCAACTTCCCCCACTCTTGATTCTTCTTGATTTGATCTTGGCACAACACTAATAATGTCTCAACATATAATTCCATGAACTTCATGACCTAAAAGTAGGCTTTGAACCTCTTCAATTGCATAGTTGACCTAGGATTGACCCAGATGAAACCCTAATTGCTTGCACCTCAACTGTGGCTCTTGCACTTGAATCAATGACTTGATTAAGCTCCAACATGGCCCTCTAGGCACTCCATGAGCTCTATACACATCTTCTATTCATAATCCATGTTTCACATCTCACTGATGGTCTTCAATTGATCCTCAAGTTAGGAGAAAACTCCACATGGAGGCATTCAAACCTCTTAAGGCCTCAAATCACCTCCTGATGACTTGGATGACTTCTCAAGCTTGGCTAAGACCTCTTGCTAGGCTTCTCTTGAAAAAACACACTTGATCCCCTGTTGGATGAATGATGTTATGATGCAAATGATATAGTTATGCAAATGATAATGCAATGAAACATAAACCAGTTAAAGAAAAAAAGTTGGGCAAATTTTGGGATGCAACACTTAGCATAAGTCAATTGTGTGACAAAGGGTTCCGAATCAACTTCACAAAGGAGGAATGCTTGATAGAACACGAAGTCACTCATGACATTTTGCTAAAAGGTAAAAGATATAATAACATTTTTATGATTTCTTTTGATGACTCTTCCTTGAAGGTAAAGTGCCTTATGGCAAACAACAACGAGGCATGGCTTTGGTATAAAAGATTTGCTCACATCCACATGGAGCATCTAAACAAATTGATAAAGCATGATCTAGTTGTTGGACTTCCGAAGATAAAATTCATCAAGGATAAATTATGCGATGCATGTCAAAAGGGAAAACAGACCAAGACAACTTTCAAATCCAAGCAAGTGGTTTCTACATCAAAACCACTACAATTGTTGCAGATGGATCTTTTTGGTCCATCAAGAACGAAGAGTTTCGGAGGTAGTATTTATGCCTTAGTTATTGTTAATGATTTCTCTCGATACATACGGACAATGTTTTTAGTGCAGAAAAATGATGTTTTCAAAGCATTCAAAAAATATGCAAAGCAAATTCAAAATGAGAAGTCACTCACTATAGCCTCCATAAGAAGAGACCATGGTGGAGAATTCCAAAATTCAGATTTTGAAATTTTCTGCGAAGAGCATGGAATTTCTCATAATTTTTCCGCACCAAGGACTCCTCAACAGAACGGTGTCGTAGAACGGAAGAATAGGTCACTGGTGGAGCTTGCAAGAACAATGCTCAGCGACTCAAATCTTCCTAAATATTTCTGGGTAGAGGCAGTAAGCACGGCATGTTTCGTAAGCAACCGTGTGAATATTCGACCAATTCTCAAGAAGACTCCGTATGAGTTGTTCAAAGCTAGGAAACCAAACATAGCATTTTTCCACATATTTGGTTGCAAATGTTTCGTTCTCAACAACAATAAGGACAATCTCAGTAAGTTTGATGAGAAGTCTGACGAAGGTATATTCCTTGGTTACTCTCTTTCTAGTAGAGCTTTTAGAATTTTTAATAAAAGAACTCTTACTATTGAAGAATCCATTCATGTTTCTTTTGATGAGACTAACCCCTCGAAAGAGGATAATATTATTTTGGATGATGATGATGATATTGTAGATACTCCACAACATGAAGAAAATAATGCAAAGGATCAAGCAATATTACAAGAAGATGTCACTCAAGAACATCAAGATCTTTCGAAGGAATGGAGAACTCATAGAGATCACCCGATAGATAAAGTTATTGGTGATATTAGCCAAGGCGTTGCAACTCGACTAAATCTTAAGGATGCTTGTCTCAACATGGCTTTTGTGTCTCAAATTGAACCAGCCAATATTGATGAAGCCTTAAGAGACGACCAATGGATTGTAGCGATGCAAGAAGAACTCAATCAATTCGAAAGGAATCAAGTTTGGAGTCATGTACCAAGACCAGACCATAAGCACATGATAGGAACAAGATGGGTGTTTAAGAACAAACTTGATGAGAATGGGATCATAGTTCGTAACAAAGCAAGATTGGTCGCACAAGGCTACAACCAGGAGGAAGGAATTGATTTTGATGAAACGTTCGCTCCGGTAGCAAGGTTAGAAGCAATTAGATTATTACTTGCTTACGTGTGTTCTATGAATTTTCAGTTGTTCCAGATGGATGTCAAAAGCGCTTTCCTGAATGGCTACATCAATGAAGAAGTCTACATCAAACAACCTCCGGGTTTCGAAGACTTCAAGAATCCCTCGCATGTTTACAAACTGAAAAAGGCACTCTACGGGCTAAAACAAGCACCAAGAGCATGGTATGACCGCCTTAGAAATTTCTTATGTGAAAAGGGATTTACAAAAGGAAAGGTTGACAAGACATTGTTCATAAAGAAGATCAAAGGAAACACTTTATTTGTTCAAGTCTATGTCGACGACATCATCTTCGGATCAACAAACAAAGAGCTTTGCGAAGAATTTTCACTTATGATGCAAGGAGAATTCGAGATGTCCATGATGGGAAAATTGAACTATTTTCTTGGACTACAAATCAAGCAAACAAAGGATGGCATCTTCCTCAACCAATCCAAGTACTGCAAGGAATTGTTGAAGAAATTCGATATGGATAGTTGCAAGGTGATGTCCACTCCTATGGAATCTGGAACGTACGTTGATCAAGATGAATCTGGTACTCCAATTGATATAACAAAATATCGAGGTATGATCGGTTCATTACTATATTTGACGGCAAGCCGTCCTGACATTATGTTTAGCGTTTGTTTGTGTGCACGCTTTCAATCAAATCCGAAGGAATCGCATCTCACCGCTGTGAAAAGAATTATAAAATATCTCAAAGGGACAACAAACGTCGGATTATGGTATCCTAAAGGTAGTACTTGTTCCTTAGTTGGTTATTCTGACGCTGACTATGCAGGATGTAAGACCGATAGAAAAAGCACAAGTGGTACGTGTCACATTCTCGGGAATGCATTAGTGTCATGGGCTTGCAAGAAGCAAGCGTGTGTGGCACTCAGTACAGCCGAAGCAGAATATATTGCAGCAGGAAGTTGCTGTGCACAAATTCTGTGGCTCAAGCAACAACTCCTCGATTACGGTGTAGACCTCGGTTGCATTCCTCTTCGATGTGATAATACAAGTGCCATCAACATTACAAAGAACCCAGTCATGCATTCACGTATTAAATGGAGATGTAGATGTTACTTTCGTCGACACGCACAATCAACTCGCCGACATCTTTACCAAACCATTGGCGAAAGAACTATTCTACAAAATTCGGCGAGAACTTGGGATTCTTGATGAAGGTGACATCTGACCTTTTGCCATTTTATGTATGCATGATATTATGTATATTTTCAATATGTTTTCAAGATGTTTGCATTCTGTTTTTAAGCATTTTTCCAAAATTCGCATGTGTTAATCGATTAACCATATGGGTTAACCGATTAACACTGTAAGTTTTTCAGTTCTGATTGAATTTTTTAATGTGTTAACCGATTAACCATATGGGTTAACCGATTAACACTGTAAGTTTTTCTGAAAAAATTAAATTTTTTAATATGTTAATCGATTAACCTATATGGTTAACCGATTAACACTGTCAAAATGGGCAAAAATCAGAAACGAAAATTGTTTTAAATTTTGGAAAATTACATTTGTTTGTTTTATTTTTGTGGTAAATATTTTCTTAAAATTTCAATCCAACATATCCTTGGAATCCTATTCCCTCTTCTTTGACTACAAGAGTATTTGAAACTTCCCTCTTCAAACCCTAAGTTTAAAACCCACTATATCTCTCCCACTCTCTAAGTTGGATAACTCCTCATAACCATCTCCATCTTCTCAAACCCTAACTTCCTCAGAACCCACAACTTCAGTTCCATCAAACTCATCCATGGCTTCAGCATCAAACCGCAGCAAGGGAAAGCTACCGGAACACCATTCTTCATCTGATGAAGAAGATATCCCTATGGAAACAACCAAGAAGCGCAGAATAGATTTCAAAGTCCGAGTTCGTCACATCCTCCCGGTAAAGTATGTGAATCTTAAAGCTTTTCCGGCATCGTCTTTTGATTTTCCTGCTTTGCTCAAATATCAGAGGATCGATAAATTTGTGTCTGACTCTGGTAACTGCTACCCAGATTTGGTTAAGAATTTCTTGAATAAGCTTTCTGTTTATTTGAATGGTAATGGTGACCACATTCTGGAAATAGTTGTTCGCGACTGTCTGCTTAAGGAAAAATTGTCTGATATTGCTTCGAATCTGCAAATTCCATCTACCGGATATTTTCTTCAAAAAGGGGTTAACCACGATGAAGGACCATGGGTTAACTACGACAAAATGGAATACTATTACCGAATTTGCAGGTTTCCAAAAGAAACGATTATTGCTAATCAGAGGACTGCCCGCATGTTGTGTTACGCAAAGAATTTGACGGTATCTGACAGGATGTTACATTATATCATCTGCTACGTTCTCATTTCGAAAGACTCCAATCACGCTCAGATCAACGACTTGGAAATGCAACTTTTGTTTGCTATCAAGAACAAGATTCGGGTAAATTGGATTCTAACTATAATGTATCATCTTCAGCAAGAACTTGATCTTCAGACGCGTCTTCCTTGTGCTCGGCTGGTGTCAAGAATTCTTGAATTGTCAGAATTGGATCTTAAACGAGAACCTTGTATCAAGATGAAGTATACAACAAATGAAATTAATGAGATAACAATTGTGAAGAATACCGGCATCATCAAAGACGCTGATGGCACCTATAAGTATGTTGATGAAGGAGCAGCCCCGAACCAAGCCTATCCCGTACCAGAAGGAAGTATTACTAATGAGTTTCTCTACCAAACTATGATGACCCAACATAGAGAAACCTCCTGGGCTATTGCTTCTCTCCGAAACCTTATCCTTACCTCTCGCCGCACTAACACCGGCAACTTTGTTGAATCTGATGAAGAGGGTGAAGAAGAAGAGGAAGCAGAAGAAGAGGATGTGGCTGATGGTTTTTAGAAAATATTTGCTTATGTTGCTTTGCTTCTGTTCTTTTATTCCGAACTTATTATGTTATTTTGCTTCCGTTTGATTTGTAACCATACACTATTTGTGCTGCATGTTTTATATGCTGCATGTCTTTTAAGTATATTTGCTTTCTTGTTTACTTGATTGCTTGTTGCCATATATGATGTTATCTTGTGTTTGTTTGAAAGCTCTTCCTTTTTGCTGATGTCAAAGGGGGAGAAGAGCTTGGTTCTTTTAATGTCTCTCTGTGCAGAATTTTTTTTGCCTCTGTTTAGATAGGGGGAGCTGCTGGACATAGGGGGAGAAGCATAGCGAACCAAGAGATCGCGCAGACGTTTTTTATTGCCATCATCAAAAAGGGGGAGAATGTAGAAGCATGCTTCAATCTCAAGTTTTGATGATGTCAACACTACTCAAGAAGCCCATCTCTTAGTTGCAAAAAGTCAAGCCTTTCAAAGTTATCAAGACTATGCAAGGGTATGTTTCAAGTCAAGCTTCGTATGCAAAAACTGTTCTACATCTGTCGAGACTTGGACACAAGGCTGGTATATCAAAGTTCTCTCTAAATTGATATGCAAGTGTTCAATACTGTAAACTATTTTTGCATAATGCATTAACATGTTTTAAAATCATTTGGAATTGGTATAACACTTTTAAATTAATTATTTTTCAAAGTTTTTACAGTGTTAACCGATTAACCATATAGGTTAATCGATTAACACCCTCAAATTTTAAATTCTTTGGGCCAACGTTACAGTGTTAACCGATTAACCTATATGGTTAACCGATTAACACTGAACGTTTTCTGAAAAATTGTTTCCTTTCATATTCAAAATTTGTTAAATGTTATACCTTTCCATCCCTTGATTTATACTTTAATATACCCTTTTGAAATGGTGTTTTGGATGATATAAATTCTGATAATTTCAAATTAACAAACACCTCCAACATTTTTCAAAATATTCATTGAATCAAATTCACTAAAATTCAAATATTTTCAAATATTTTAAAAGTGTTCATATTGTTCATATTTTCATATGCATATCATTGAACACATGTATTGAGATTAAAAGAGTGAATTCTGATAAGAAGGAGAAGATCAATCTTTGGATTGATATTGTTGTTTTTACTCTCTCATCAAATCATTAAAATTACTTGTATTTGACTTGTGATCCAGGATTGTTGGACACAAGGGTGAGTGTTGCAAGAGGATTGTTCTTGCATCCTAAGTTGTTGAAATTGTTTGTTAGTAGGCCTCACCGGTTGATGGTGTGATAGGTTGTACTTTCTTAAACAATAGTAAAAACTCTCTTTCGTGTTGAAAGGGGAGTGGAGTACTCTCGGATTGTGAGGGGAACCACTATAAATCTTGGTGTCCACTTTCTTTATACTTTCTACTGCATCCATCACCAAGAACATAACCGAAGTAAAATTAAAGAATACCAAAAATCGGAAAAAGTCTCTAAAAGCCTAATTCACCCCCCCCCCCCCCCCTCTTAGGCATACTCTGAACTTACAGAAATCACATCTCCACAAGCATTCTGACCTCAAAAGAGTCAGACTACTAGATAGACACCCCATTATCCAAGACAATCTTCCTCTCATCATTCTCTTGTATGGCAAGTTAGAATACTTCTGATTCAACTGGTGAATATCAGCTTTTGCAATCTGAATTCCAAAATCCGAAAAGAAAAAAAAAAGATGATGTTCTAACATCAGTTAGGACATCCAGATCATATCACCGACACCATACACTGTCGTTCTTGATACAATAACAATTGGACTTACTATCTACATAGTAATCCAACTGAAGATCTTTAGAGAACACAACTCATACCAGCTTGATCATCAAGAACTTCAGACAACTGTAGAGAGAAATAAACTCTCATACTTCCACCAAAGCAAACTCCTTAAGCAAAGATCCCTTCAACAATCAGCAAGCCAAAAGCAAAACCAGATCCTCCTTTGGTCTTCAAACAACAACCCTTCTTCACAAAGGTAATTTATTCCAAGGAGAAGATGAAACACACATCTTGGATCCAATTGACTATGGTTAAACACAACTAAGTGTCACAACTTCCTCTAGATTTCCAAGAGACAGAACAGTCTTGGTTCAACCAAGAATATGGGTCTTCAGCAAACATCTTAGATACACTAAGACTATGAAATTTAGCCTCAACTAGCTTCTGCAATTCCCATACATTGCATAGGATTTTTGGAGCATCCATTCCAATTACATCTGAGAAAATCATCTTTTCTCAAGATAATGTACCTCCATTGTAACTAGATCCCTTGTAGGGAACAATCTGATGATAACTCCGATGTTAGAAAATTTGATTTTAACATGAATGTCATGACTTCCAGCTGATGAGCTCAAGTCTGTCTGATACAGACTTGATCAAATCCCCCTTAGACATATCATTTTGCGAAACTTCTCCATTTCTTCAGAACAAGAGTTCCATGCTCTCATATACTTGATTAACATATCAAGTTTAAGTAGACAACCTCCATCATGTGTTAATGGTCCACAACTAATCTTAAGACCAGATACCTTAAAGAGCATCATCTATAAGAACTCATCCTCAGAAGAACCAAACATGCCAAAGCCTGATTCTTTAGGAAAGAGTAGTCAACAGCTATAAGAGATCCAGCTTTCTTTACAGAGAGAAATCTTCAAGATGTCAGAGATATTGTCCTGGACACTTATCCAGAACCTCCATGTTGAAATGGACCACATGCTCTCATCAGCTACACTCCAATTTACCAAGATAAAAAATAAACTGATCCTAAGTAATATTCATCAAGATTAAGATTTTCTTCCTCTTCACTTCCATCATCACCATATTCTAGACCAGTTTCTTGCCACGATACTTCCTACTCATATTATATGCCTCTGCAGATCCAACCAGAAGAAGGTTCCCAACAATTTATGTCAACACACAAAAGTTTGGTTCCCGGAGAATAAGTTATTCTGCTTCCTTGTCCTAGAGATTCACTCCTTGAATCAACAAGATTTTACATAAATCTGTTGATGGGATGTTTTAACATCTGGTTGAATATCAGGTCCTTACCTAATGAAATCTTCACTAATGACCTTTACTGCATCCAATTTTGAACACCACACATATGGATAATCAATTAAATACTTATGGATTCCACAAATAGCAAATGATCTTAAATCGTTGTTCAGAAGGCCATACATCCAAGAGATATCAACACTTTAGGAATATCAATCAGGTATTCTTTAGTGTAGGTACCTTCCTTTCCAAGAAGAAAGTTGAGACATTAAGGTTGACACCTTTGACTCATGTTGACTTAGCTGGCACAATCCTGTGCATCTTCCTTATAAAGAACCACTTCAACTGATCTGAAGAAACACTACCTTGCACGACATGGAAGGTGAAAATAAATCACCCCCAAATTATTCATATTTATGATCCTCAATACCATCCTTGATCTAGAAGAGCAACCAGAAGACTCCAGAATTCCATCTTTTCCGCAAACACAAAAAAAAACCTCATGACAAGAGATGTCTTTATGAGTGGACTTGAGAGAGTTCTCAAGTGTCTTTGGCAACTTTATCATGACAAGGGAATTTACCAGTTTCATAAACCAAGAAATTGATAACCTATACCTCTCCTTTTATGACTTCAAAATACCTGAAGAAACCATTCTTCCAAGTACTAAGACATCAAAGGCAGACAGCAACAAACATTTCTCTTCATTCCATTATTCCCTGTTGGAACGGCTAGAACTTTAATAGATGTTGACACCTTCATGAACATAGTCTTCAATCTAGCTTTACCAAAGTCCTTTCATCAGAAATACATGCAGCAGAACACCAAAGAACATATCTTCAATAGGCTCCAGTCAAGATGTCAAGACATCTTAGAGGACTCCTAACAACATGTCACGACATTGTTCTCTGCATAACTTTAAAACAATGGCAGAATAATCAAGCTAATACTTTGAATATCAGCAATAGAATCACGTTAGGTGTTTCAACATCTGTTACAACATGTTAGTCAATAAGAAAATACTGAACTGTAAATTTGCATAATGATAAATAACACAAGACGTGTTAACCCAATTCGGTGCAATTCACCTACACCTGGGGGCTACCAAGCCAAGAAGAAGAATCCATTATTAGTAATATAGCTTTATATAAACAACCTCTGGTTTATAGTAAACAACATTTGGTTTACCTATCACTACCCAATGAAAAATTTATCATTAGAAATCCCATCTAATTGATAAGAGAAACCCATCTCACTCCCTTTAATCACTTCGTGTGATATCTAACAGTTGTAGTCACAATAATTGTATTATTCTACTTAAAAGACCTATCTTTCAATACAAAGTTTAGCTAAGAAATCTTGACTAATAAACCTACTTATATTTGCTTCAAAGCTTCATCCAAGAACAATATACAATGCATTACCTAAAGGTTTCTGAATCTGTACAAACATTTATGTCTACCACAATGTATCCAATTGATACAAAGGGAAACTTACAACACAAGAAAGCCTACGACTCTCAAAACCCCAAACCCTTATCTCTTACTTTACAAGTATTACACAAGGATTAGTTTTTTCAGCCCTAGGTATAAGTATTCGTTTATAACCTTCTGTAGTTTTAGGCTTCAAATCTTTTATCCTTGATCCACTTCTAAACATGCCTTAAATCTTGGAACAGAATTAAAACAACCTGTTGTGACAGTCATGATGTCGAGTCTTCATGCTGGGACATTTCATTAGACATCTTTAGCCTGGGGCAGATTTCATCAAAATAGAACCTCTTGTTCAACATTATGTTTTACCAAAATTTAGTCAAATCCTAGGAGCTTTCAACAACAACCATGAACTTTTTGATGTAGAGGATGATGGAAATCAGGCAAATAAAGGGCCCTCTATCAGAAAAACAGAAGGATCATCCCAAGGAACTCATAATAGGAAATATTAATGAAGGGATTATTACTAGATCAAGGGAGGTGGTATCCAATGCTTGTTTTGTCTCTAAGATCGAACCAAAAAATTTGAAAGAGGCTCTAACTGTTGAATTTTGGATTAATGCCATACAAGAAGACTTAGAGCAGTTCAAGAGGAATTAAGTTTGGAATTTGGTTCCTAGACCTGAGGGAACATATATCATTGGTACAAAGTGGGTTTATATGAATAAATCTGATGAAAATGGAGTGGTTTACCATAAACAAGGCCAGACTTGTGGCTCAAGGGTGCACTCAAATTGAGGGTGTTGATTTTGATAAGACCTTTAATCCAGTTGCTCGCCTTGAATCCATAAGATTATTACTGGGAGTGGCATGTTTGCTGAAATTCAAGTTGTTTCAGATGGATGTGAAAAGTTCCTTCTTGAAAGGGCTCTTACAAGAAGAGGTGTATGTTGAAAAACCAAAAGGGTTTGTTGATCCCACTTTTCCAAATCATGTGTACAAACTAAAGAATGCTCTTTATGGTCTAAAGCAAACCCCTAAGGCTTGGTATGAAAGGCTGACAAAATTCCTGGTCAGCAAGGGATACAGAAAATGAGGAATAGACAAGACATTGTTTGTTAAAGAAATGGATGGCAAGCTCGTGAATGCTCAGATATATGTGGATGATATTATCTTTGGTGGGATGTCAGACCAGATGGTCCAACATTTTGTCAAACAAATGCAATCTGAATTTGAGATGAGTCTTGTGGGTGAATTAACCTACTTTATTGGGCTGCAAGTCAAATAGACGGAAGACTTTATATTCATATCTCAAAGTAATTATGCAAAGAATATAGTGAAAAAGTTTGGGATGGAGAATGCAAGTCACAAGAGAACGCCAGTTCCTACTCACTTGAAGCTCTCTAAAGATGAAAAGGGTGTTAGTATGGATCAAAGTCTCTACAAAGGCATGATAGGTAGCTTATCATACCTTACAGCCAGCAGATCTGACATTACATTTGTAGTAGGTGTTTGTGAAAGATATCAAGCTGAACCTCATATGAGTTACATCAATCAAGTGAAAAGAATATTGAAGTATGTAAATGGTGTGATTATGGCATGTTATACTCTCATGGATATGATTCCATGCTGGTGGGATATTGTGATGCAGACTGGGCAGGTAGTGCTGATGATAGGAAGAGCACATCAGGAGGCGACTTCTTTTTGGGGGAAAATCTTATATCTTGGTTCAGTAAGAAGTAGAATTGTGTTTCTCTGTCCATTGTTGAGGCTTAGTACATAGCAGTAGGAAGCAATTGTTCTTAGCTACTTTGGATGAAACAGATCCTGAAGGAGTATAATGTTAAGCAGGATGTCATGACATTATACTGTGACAACTTGAGTGCTATCAACATCTCCAAGAATCTTGTTCAACATAGCAAGACAAAACATATTGACATTCATCATCAGTTTATCAGGGAGCTTGTTGAAGACAAAATAGTCATTCTAAAACATGTAGCCATTGAGAAGTAACTGGCTGATATCTTTATAAAGGCTTTGGATGCAAATCAGTTTGAGAAGCTAAGGGGTGAACTGGAAATTTTCATTTTTGAAGAATTATAGCAATTAGTCTTGATTGTGGAAGACACTAGGAATAGGAAAAAACTGGTGTCAAATTTATGCCTAAAAAAAGGGGGGGGGGGGGGGGGGTAGTAGTGATGGTAGTTGGAGCATGGGAATAATGATGATCCCAACTCTTCTATGTTTTCTTCTGTGTTGTTGGGATGTCTTTGCTGGTGGTGTTAGGTGTCATTCTATATGTTCTGACATCATTTCATCATGTGTTTGGGACTTGTGTGGTTGTGTTATTAAGGGGGATCTTTGTGACAGGGGGAGTTCGGCTAATTTTGTGGTGTCAGACAAGTTGTCTTGACATTGTATTTTATTTTTTGAATTTTTGGCTATGCAATTCAGGGGGAGTTCTTGTTGTTTTATGATGATTTTTTTGTTGTTGAAGTTCTTGGTTCTTGCTGTGTGAGACTTTATTTCTCTCTATGAGGTTGGTTTTCTTTCTCCGCTGTGTGTGCCTCTAATTTGTGTTAGTGTGCTTTTGGTTATCTTGTTTTTATTTTTGGTTCTTCATGCAAAGGTTGTTTTAGCCAAAACTTGACAAATGGGGAGATTTTAAGCTTTATGGTTTTAGTATGGCAGCAATTTTTTTAAAACAAGTTCACAGCAAGATATTGTGACAGATGTCTTGACAAGTCAGACAGACAGGGACATGTGGCAAGACATGTTATACAAGAAGTTTAGAGTCGGGACGATTTGGTATTTAAAGTGTGAGTTTGATTGTACTTTAATTCGTACAATGTTGTAATCCAAGGAGGGATATTTTAGGAACTTCTATCTTGACAGATTTGCATGTTTTTCATAAAAAAGGATCTTGGATACTTTTTAGGAAACTTTGGATTTAGTTCCTATTTATGTGGAGAAGAACTTGTAGAAGATTTGAATTTGTTATTTTGTAATTTGCGTTTTATTTTATTAAAGAGTTCGAGCCCATGTTGATTTGAAAGCTATTTAAAGAGGAGTTATAAACCTAATGAAGAAGAGAAACTGTGTATTGAAAGAAAGAGTATTAGGGTTTAGAGAGTTTGTTCTTTTTGTTGTTTGTTCTTTGTTCTTTGTAGTTCTCTCTTATGTCGTTTGACATTTGAGTTGGACTGTTTTTGTTTGTGCATTGTTGAGCCATTCATGTACTCCTTAGGTACTTGATTTGGATTGTGTTTTGAGTTGTAATCACTCATATACTTTTTAAAAAAGAGTGGATTTTTGTGTATTTGGAAGTGTGACTTCCAATATTTCTTATTGTTGAGTTTTGTCACTATTGTGTGACTGTTGGAAAGTGAAAGGGGTCTCATATTTAGGAGTTCCTAGGTAGAAGTTAGCACGGGCAATGATTAGATGAGAAGCTTGTAAACATGTGGGTGTTTGCTATGACTTTGAACTAATAATGATATAGTGGATTTCCTTCCTAGCTTGGATGCCCTCAAATGTAGGTGATGTTGCACTGAACTGGGTTAACAATTGACTGTGTTATTGTTTACATTCAAGTTTTTATTTTTCTGCATAAGTATTGTTTGCTGTCTTGATCCTAGTGTCCTGACATCTGTCTTGACATCTGGTATCTGTATGCCAGAATTTCACCATTCAAATGGAAGCCTATGGCAACTGCTCTCAATGTAAAATAGATTTTAACAACACTTCTCTAGAGGAATTAATGGGTTCTTTGAAAAGTTATGAGATTGATCTAGAACAAGATGAACCTCAGAAGAGAGGCAAATTTGTTACGCTTAAAACTAACAGAAGTTGAGACAATCAGAATCTCTCTAGGAGAAGAGATCAAAATCTCAAAAGAAAACTCAGAAGAAGATGAAGATGTGACGTCATTCCTATTCAGAAGAGTTGATCGTCTCTGGAAGAATGAATCATAGCAATAGATTCAAAGGGGTCAGATGAATTAATGATAGATTTGAGTTCATTTCTAGAAAACATAAAGTCACCTGCTATGAGTATAATGAGCCAATCTATTACAAGATTGAGTTTCTTCACCTATGAAAGGCAAGCAAGAAGAAAGAGCTGATAGCAACTTGGGATGATTTCTCTAAAGATGACTCAGAATAAGAGCAAGTCAGTATAACGCTGATGGCTAAAGTTAAAATTTCTGATGAGAAGATCCCTCCAAAAGATTAAGCTGACTCAAATTCAGACACAGAAGAGGAAGTGAAGAAAGCATATGTTTCAACATGGAACTTAAAAATGTCGGGTACGTAGGTTTTGGAGGAAACCAGAAAAGAAGATCTGAAAAGTTAGTAACAAATCTCTTCTTATCTAATGAATTTCTTGTTGAAAATCTAATGCATAACTTGTTATCCATAAGTTAATTAAGTGGTAATAGCTATGACATTATCCTTTATAAAAAACGTGCAAAGTTGTAAGTCGGTCAATGGCAAGAAGTATTAACTTGTCATTATGGATGATTACAGTCGTTGGCATGGGTTAAATTCCTAAGGCACAAGAATGAGTCGCATTCTGTGTTTACTAGTTTTTGTTCTAAAGTGAAAAATGAATTTGATTCTAAGATTGTTAGAGTCAGAAGTGATCATGGTGGAGAAGTTTAAAATCATTGGTTTGAAGAGTTATTTGACTCTAATGGCATATCCCATGATTTCTCCTACCCTAAAACTCCACAGCAGAATGGAGTTATAGAGAGGAAGAATAGGATGTTACGAGAAATGGCCAGAACCATGGTCAACGAAACAAATGTGGCTAAGTACTTTTGGGCAGAAGCTATGAATACAGTGTGTTACATTCATAATAAGATCTCTGTAAGAACTATTTTGGAGATGGCTCCTTATGAATTGTGCAAGGGAAGAAAACCCAACATTTCTTATTTCCACCCTTTTGGATGTTCTTGTTTTAATCTGAACATTAAAGAGAATTTGAACAATTTTGACTATAAAGTACAGAAATGTATTATGTTGGGATACTCAGAACGCTCTAAGGGCTAAAGACAAAAACACGTATTGTGGAAGATTTAATTCATGTTAGATTTGATGATAAGCTTGACTCAGAAAAGTCAAAGCTAGTTAAGGATTTTACAGATCTAGAAATAACACTTGCAGGCTCTAGAGAAACGGAAAAAGACTCTGAGGATATAGATTTAAAGAACGCTAATAAAAATAAATCTGAAGCAGCTAAATTTCCTCCAACTCAGAAAAGACAAAGGAATAGACAAACTGTTTTTGAAGAATTGATTCTTGGAGACAAAGTTGAACCTGTCAGAACAAGATCGGCCTCCAAACAAACTGAGGAAATGCTTTTGGGATTGGTGTCTCTAATAGAACCAACTTCATGTGATGAAGCACTTCAGGATAATTAATGGATCCTGGCAATGCAAGAAGAACTAAATCAGTTCTCCAGAAATGATGTATGGGATCTGGTACCCAAGCCAAAGGGAACTCATGTTATTGGAACCAAATGGGTATTTAGAAATAAATTAAATGAGAAAGGAGAAGTTGTCAGAAACAAAGCACGACTGGTTGCACAAGGTTACAATCAATAAGAAGGTATTGACTATAATGAAACCTTTGCTCCAGTCTCCAGGTTAGAATTTATCCTTCTTTTAATCTCTTTTGTTGTTAATCATGGTATTATTTTATATCAAATGGATGTCAAAAGTTCGTTTCTGAATGGATACATTCTGAAGAAGTATATGTTTACCAACCTCCAGGTTTTGAAAACGTCAAGTTTCCAGAACATGTTTTTAAACTTAAAAAGTCATTATATGGTCTAAAACAAGCTCTCAGAGCTTGGTATGAAATACTAAGTTCTTTTCTTCTAGAAAATGACTTTACCAGAGTTCAGGTGGACACTACACTTTTTTGTAAGAACTTTGGAAATGATTTAATGATATGTCAAATTCATGTAGATGATATAATTTTTAGTTCTGTTAATTTTCTAGGGATACAAATAAATCAAACTTCAGAATTCACGTACATTCATCGAAGCAAGTACACAAAAGAGCTCTTGAAGAAATTTGATATGTCATATAGCAAACCAGCAAAGACTCTCATGCATCCTACATGCATTCTGGAGAAAGACGAGAATACAAGTTATCAGGTTTCTATGATGCAGATTACACTAAAGACAGATTAGAATGTAAAAGCACTTCTGGAAATTATCAAGCTTCTGGGTGACAACCTTGTCTCATGGTTTAAGACACTTTGAATGAAGAATCAGCTAAAGGACTATCAAATTATTGAGAGTAAAATTCATATTCTTTTCTATAGTTTTACATGTTTTGTTGGCTTCTGAACTGTGAGGCTTCTGAATAGTATTTTTCTCATATCTCATAAGTATCCATGGTCAAAGTATTCTCTTAAGAATTCTTATATATGATGGAATATGAAGATTTTATCTTTTTTGAGTTGTCAGGGCAGCATAGAGTGTGTAACATAAAATTACATAGCTGTCTGTTCTGAGCTATGACTAATACCTACTATGACACTTAGGGTAGATGAGAGATTCCTAGTGTTAGATAAGGAATCTTCTCACTTTATCCCTTTTCAAAATTCTTTTTCGTTTAAAGTATATCTTTATTCATATAATTGACTATTGTCAGTTATTGAATAACGTATATTAGTTAATGGTCTCTTTTGGTTAAGTTTATTGAAAATATGAAATTTTAGCAGGACCTATCTATTCTTGCCTCTTTTGTATTTTGCTTTTGCTTTGTCACTCGTTTTAGAAATGATGGCAGTATTTATTACTTGTCTTTTTTATCTTAATTGCTTTGTGTGTCTCAACTCGAGTGTGATTACTCTTCTCCGAATGGTGTTCCTTTTTTCTATTTATAGCTTGTCTCTTCACTCTCATTCCTCATTCCTAAATATTTATTTTTTTTATATACTCTTCTTTCCATCTCTTTCACCATGTTTACCAAAACTTTCTGCAACAATGAAGACATCATGGAAGTCATCAATGAAAAATGTACAAATCTTCCTCGTCTGAGGTCTACTGATCGTAATATCACCTTGAACATGCAAATTCAAGGGTGACCTAGTTACTATGCAAAGCTGCATGGACCTATATATCCAAATCTTGTAAAAGAGTTTTGGACGTATGCTTTCGTGTATGGTGGTGGTAGTTCCATTTGTCTAGTGTGTATGGTATCCTTGTTATCATCACTCCTTCTTCTATTACAGAAGCTATTGGATGTGTTAAAATCGGAATCACTGTAGACTAGTTTCGCTTCACATAACATTTTGTTGAAAACCTCATCTCTATCCATGACATCTCCTCGTCTCATTATGAACCCACCAATCCTGAAAAGGTCATTTCTATTGCCAAAGTATGGTTTGATCTTCTTCTCACAAACTTCCGACCACATGAAGTAGATAAAGATATTTTGTCTTGTGATGACAGACTTTTCATCTACTTTATGGTGAATCACGTCAGGGTCAACTTGCCTCAAACCATCTTCAACTATCTGAAGGACTCGGTTGCTCTCTCTAGAAGTCAACACAAGACCTTCATACCTTTTGGAAGAGTTATGTCTGAAATTTTCTATAAGGTTGAGATCGCTGGGTTAGTTCGCAGGACTGGACCGGATAATGCTCTTTTGAAGAGAGGTGCCAAGGTTTTGAATTTTATCTATGTGTTATTGGTGGCTAGTTCTGTTGGGTGGGTGTGGTTGTTGTTGTTTTTCCATGTGTTTGGTTTTGATTTTGTAATCTTTTGTGTCTCTTTTGGTTTTTGCTTATGTACTCCATTATTTTGTACTCCTTCAATCATTATGAGTGAAATTTTTCTTTGATCCTCGCATTTATTTTTTATTTCTTATTCCTCGTTTTATTGTTCTTTATTATTTGTGTTCCTATAGTAAAGAGTGATAGGAATTTCTTTTCTTTTTTTGATTTCTGACCAAGGGGGAAGTAATATGATTTTGATTACATCTATTCTCAGAATCCTGAACCCAAAAATAATTATATACTTATGCCTCTAACCCTTGTTGATGTTTGATTCATGAACTTTGTAAAAGTTCACTTATTTTTTCTTAGACTGGTTAATTGAAGATTAAAACATATGACTAAAATGCATGACGATTGTTTTGATAAGCCAAACTCTGAATGCAACACATTCTTCAGAAGTTATAAGCCCTATGAAGATTTGATCAAGACTTGGTCATCCAGACTACGACTAAAGCTCTAAATCTTCTAATGACATGACACTTTGCAACTTTTGGTGGCAATGATCGAGACCCTAAAAAATTATGTTCTAATACATGATGCGAGACATTTAATTTGTTACGTCATTGTTGCACCCCAAATTTTGACCCCTTAGATCTTAATCATCATTCTAGGGTCATACTCATTTGATTATCTAACCTTAACCTATTTCAAGTTAGTCTTTGTCAAGATACATGTGAATTAGGGTTCCGTACAGTCGAGAATCGAGGTTTTGATGGTTTAATCAGTCAACGTATTGGATTAATTCTCCATGAAATAAGTCCCCACATCATAAAATATAATTCATTGGGTCAAGTATGAATCTAATTTGAGGTTGTCACCCAAAGGTCAAGAACAGTGCAGTTCAGGATACCCGATTAGGGTTTTCGATCAGGAAAAGTCAATTGTAATTTGACTTTTGATTTAAATGGTGTTCCAATGGTGGGATCATGGTCCATGAAGTTCATATGGCTTAGTGAAGTCCACTCAAGAAGTTTCAAGGCCTCAAAAGACCCGGAACATCAACAGTCGGCTCGGTAGTAATCGATCGATCGTTCGGTTGACCGAAAAGTCAACTCTTTAATCATAAGGAATTTGACCTTAAAGTATGAAGAAAAAATGTTCCTAGTAACATATTGCACCCATCCATTAATTTTCATGACCATTGGATCAAGGATTGAGGAGTAATCGAGAAATCGAGAAATTAGGGTTTTGAAAAGGGCAAGACCATAACTCCCTAACCACACATCCAGTTGAGTTGGTTCAAGTCTCATTGGAAAGGTCTTGATAATTCCTACAAAAGTCTCACAGTGGTTCATGGGCAGAAAATGCATAGAGTTGGAGTTATGGCCAAAATCATCACAAGAGGGAGAAAACACTTCGAAAAATTCTGTTACTGGCTTTTTTAGGCATGTTTTTAGCCAACTTTGAGTGGATTTTTGACCTAGTTCCACTTGGAATCTGAAGATCATGAAAACATGAAAGTTGTAGAGCTCCATGAGGGCTTACCAAAATGTACTAGAACTCCTCCATAGCTCTTATGAGTTGAGAGTTATGAATCCAGCAAGTTGGGGTCTCAACACTTGAGTGCACCATTTCCACTTTTTCACAAACTCACTTTTTAATCACTTGAACCATTCTCAGTCATTTGATCATGTTTCTATCTAATAATTAGAGAGTATGATGATTAGAAATGCAGATAATAAAGGGATTTGGTAAACTTTGCAAGTTGGAGGCAAGTTGCAATATTTTAATAAAAAAATCAAAGAGGAAAGAGAAACTTTTCATGAAAATCTTGCAGCTGCAGCCTCTCCTACTCTCTAGCTTCACTTTAGTCACTTCCATGTCCTCCTTACCACTTGAATTATGCCTTGCATTGAGCCAAGGACTTGAGTGTGCAGCTATCAATAATCTTGAACAAGATTTCATTACAAAACTCCCTCCAAAAGCCAAAATACAAATCTGCCCCAAACCATTCCTTGCCTATAAATAGAGGTTTCCTCTAGGTTAAAACACACACCAGAACACTATAAAACCCAAGATAAAACCATAGCTCTCATCTTGCCTTGATTTTCTTATAAGTGAAGAAACCATTCCAAAACCCCTCAAAAATCTGCCTTGAGCAGTTGGCCTTCCAAAACCATTTCCACCCACTTAAAATCATCACAAACCATCTACACAATCCACAAATGATGTTTGGGAGGTGTTCAAGCTATTAAAACAGTCAAGAACTCCATTTTCTTAAAAGTCAACTCTCAACCAAAGAAACTTTGACTTTCCACACAAAATCAGATAAATCCCTGCTCAGGCTTGTTTTGATCACTTTAACCCTCCAAACACCTTTGGTTTATGATGTACCAACAGTCCATAACCTAAAATACTTTTATCATCACTTGTTTTGAGATCTGTCACAAAGTTCACTTATTTACTTCAACTGCAAGAAAAGTTGTATTTTCATCAAGGCATTGGTTGGATCTCATTTGGAAGTCTTCAAGGTTTTCCCTACTGTATAAACTTGCTTGGAGGTCTACAAGAGGTTAGTAGTCACATCTCCTATCTTGAACTGTTATGAACATGATTGACATGCTTGGTGTGTGATGTGTTTAAATGCAAGAGCAGTTCATGTTTGAATGTGCCATACTTTGTTTGTTTTGCTCATCAATATGTGTAGTGCTATGTATTGTTGTAGTTTGATGTGAATCATGAGTGGATGTTTTCCATGACTATTGTTGAAGGGATACTACATGTTTTGGTTCAGGGCATTGCATTAGCTACTTATGTTGGATAATATCATGTTGATTTGGTTCTGTTGCAAGTAGCATCTTTAGATCTTGAATCTTTTTGCTGGCATTTTAGATTAGAAGTCTCTATATGTTTGATTCATGTGATGTTTGACATTGTATTATTTGAAACTATGTTTAGTTTTGGATCTGCAACATTCTGTTTTGACCACTTTCAATCAAAAATGCATTTTGTAACTCACATACCATTTTCAATTCCAGCATATTTTTGATGCATCCTTCTGTTGGAACTTTGTCTATAACATGTTTAGAATGTGTGTACACCTTTAAACCAATACAATGTTAGTTTTGCACTCAAGCTTTGAAATTGCATATCAACTGTTTTGAAAAAAAACTGCTTGTTGTCTAGCATAGTCATGGCCAATATTGAAGTGATTCACCTAGATGCTGTTGAAACACATCTTAATCTATGATGATCAATAGTGCCATTTTGTTTTTAATGTGTTGTCAAGTTGTATATTTCTGTTGGACTTGGTAAAAATCATTAGGATGATTCATGTGACTGTTGAGGCTTGTTTTGATGACCAATACCTTTTTTTGCTGTCATTGGTTGTAACCATCATGAGATATATGCATTGAAGTTTGTTGCTTGCCATTGTCATGCTAAGTGTACATCTGTGATAATTTGAACTATTGATGTGTGTTTGGTTTATGTTTGTTAACATGAGAATCTAGTATCATTGAATCATGTTTTGCTAGATAATTGACATTGTTCATTTTGCACCAGTTGTTGTCAGCATTAGGCATTGTAGTAGGGCTATTTTTTTTTAATCATGATTTGTCCATATTTGGTTTGTGTTGTCATTTATGATAAGCATGTATGTACCTTTCCCATGTCTTGTAAATCATGTTTGAATCTGTCATGAAATTGCTTGTGAGCATCATTGATCAATGTTTTGAATGGTTATGTTATGTTGTCATGCTTATTTTGTTACAACTCAACTACCATAGCACTATTGTTATAGGATACCATTGTCATAAGCTTGTAAGTTGTTATGTGCATGAGGTATTAGAACTAATTATTGAATGATGTTAGCATTGTCATGTTAGAATTCACCATATTGCTGTTAAGTGCTGTCTAAATTCATGAACCACTGCCATGTAATGCTGCTACCACCCTTTGCTTCTAACCATTGCCACTTTTTGCTCTTTTGCTGTTTGTAAACAAGAACTTTGTTGTTTGGTGCTGATTGACATGTTTTGCATATGTTGCTGTTAAGAACTAGGTTTTCTTGCTAGATTCTGTTTATGTTTACTGTCATAGAGTTGTAACTCTCATTTTAAGGCATGTGTTGAATTGATGTATTGATTGGCATGGTAATGACCAAGGATTGGCTGCTGCTTCTGTATAGCTGTCATGCTATTTGACCTGTTGCAAAACCATTAATCATGTGTAGCTTGTTAGATACCAAGTTGTCTTGGTATGGAAACTGTATGTGTGTGTGTGTAAGATTCATCATGCCTGCTTGTTTGATATTTTGTTTTGACAAGTACAAGCTTGCTATCAGCTTCTGTTTTGAGGTTTTCACCTCTTGTGCTATCATTTTGTTGAGTTTTCTTGCAATTAGTGTATGAGTTCATGTATTGTTAGTGTGTGTATCATTGAATGTGTGTTTATGAGTCGAAGTATGGATTGTTGCACCATGAATGTTCTTCTTTTCTAAAAACAGCATTTCAAACTTTTGAACTATAATTGCAACATACATACCAGTTTCTGTTTTGAGTTGTTTTTGAGTTTCCTTTGAATCTAGAATCCATGAACTATGTGTTTGAAGTTTGTGCGTGGTGATCACATGGAATGAAACAGTTTAGTTTGAATCATGACTTCCAAAATGCATATCCAAGCTTCCATTTGCATCTACATTTGTGTTCCAATTTTTGCACTTTGTTTTGAAAAATTAATAATTCCATCATGATCCTCTTCAAATTTCAGGTGGTTTAGACTCAAATTTTGTAAAATTTGGTTGTGTTTTGAAAGAGTTATGATGAAACCGTTTTGACAACAACTTGCCTTGTTTTGCTTGTCTTGTCTGACTCAGATTGCTTGCTTTGTTAGGTTTAAGTGTTTATTGGGGTGGCATAATACACGGATATATTGCCACCCCAGTGGTTATGCCTTGCTTTTCAATTGCCTTGCCATGCTTCCTGACCTCTTTTGGTTATTTTCAACGTTTTTCATGTTTTTACATTTTTCTCTCTTTTTCCTTCAACTATCACGCGCGCGCCTTTGGCTAGATTGGCAAGATTTTAAACTTGTAATCACAAGGTGGTGGGTTTAACACCCACCAAGTGCACTCCTTTATTTTTAATTATTAAAATGTTTGTTTTTTTTCTTTACAAATTCAAAGTAGCACAACTTCATCATTTTTTTATCATTTTTGAATGATTCTTTTTGCTAATATCTTGTATTATTGCATATTTTCATATGGTATGAAAAGAATCCTAGAATTTTCATTTGAGAAACACTTCACACTAAAAATAGTTATGCTTCATTTTTAGGATTTTTACCCTCCTCTCTTTCAATCTTTCCATTCAAAACTTTTGATTCCTTTTCTTGAGTTTGATTTTGCACTTGATGTGAGCCTTGTTTGTCAACTCCTTTGTGTATGTGATTTTGATTTCAACTTTTGCTTGTAAGCATTGTAATTGGTTCATTTCTACAAACATTTGAAATCCCCATGAAAGTTTGAACCATTTATCAAGTTATAACTTGTTTGCATTGCTTGTTACCTTTTATCTTTGTCAAGATATGTCTTTGGTTTTAACCTTTTGTACTTAAGTCTTGTAAGAGCTTACCCTTCTTGATATTGTAATATCTTGATACTTTCTTTGGTTGTGACCATCTATCTTGATTGAAATCACTAATATTGTAATATCTTGATACTTGCTTTGGTTGTGACCATCTATCTTGATTGAAATCATTAATATTGTAATATCTTGATACTTGCTTTGGTTATGACCATCTATCTTGATTGAAATCATTAATATTGTAATATCTTGATACTTGCTTTGGTTGTGACCATCTATCTTGATTGAAATCATTAATATTGTAATATCTTGATACTTGTTTTGGTTGTGACCATCTATCTTGATTGAAATTATTAATATTGTAATATCTTGATACTTGCTTTGGTTGTGACCATTTATCTTGTTTGAAATCATTGATATTGTGATATCCTTATACCTTATTTTGGTTGTAACCATTCATCCTGATTGAAATCCTTGCTTATTGTGATATGCTTGTTTATTCTTGGTTGTAACCATATCTCTTTGTATTCATCATGTTTGAATGATTATTGTTTTGTTAAGTTTATTCCCCTAAGTGATGGAACTCTTTAGTTCTCATCCAAGTTGCCTCATCTTTTCCCTTCCAAAGGAAAGTCTCTCTATTGACCTTTGGGTCATAGATAGCTCATTACCCTCCCTTGACTTTGTAAAGTCATCTATACACTTAGTTAAGTTAGAACCTATCCATTAGACTTTGCTTAAGTCTAAAAAGCTTACCCTTTGTTAGGAGTGCTCTTTCAATTAGAACTTAAGATAGAGTTTGTTAACTCTATGTAAGAATCATGGAGATGATTACTTACTCCCCTTTCTTGAGTGTTCAATGTAGATCTAGAGAGTTTTCTTAAACTCTACACAAGCATTGTAATGTTTGTTCCCCTTTGAACCTTGATCATAATCAAGTGTTCTTTAACCCTAGTGAGGTGAACTACGATTGCTTTGATTCCATCCTAGTAAGGATACGTAGGCAGAGGACGCGACGTCTTTGCGAGCAAACTTAGAAACTATCCTTAGGTCTTAACCTACACCTTTTACCCAATCCCAATCCATAGCAAACATTTAGCAAACTTAGCATACAAACAAATAAAAGGTTCCTGTAGAGTACTACAGATGTTTAGGATGTGAAATACCTACCCTAGGCATAAACAACCCCCGATCCCCGAATCTCTTAGCGTTGTTGTTACATCGCACAAAAGGTTATTTCTTTCTTTAGACCTTTCCTTTTGATAAATTAAAGTCTGGTTGTGAATTTAAGAATTAAGATTCAAGTTAATCAATAGCTTGATATCACGATTCTCACCGCAACAGAAATGGCGACTTCACTGGGGAAGTTAAAACTTGAGGGTTTAGCCTATTTTATTTGATTGTATGCTATATTTGTGAATATTTGCTCAACATGTATATTTGTCAATATATTTGTTTGTGTGTTGGATATTGGGTGCTTTGAGTTGTGAGGAAGTCCTATACCCGGACTCGAGTGCACTTATGATAGGATGGTGGTATATTCAAGAAGGCTTATAGGGAGTTGATTCCCGTCCAAGCTAACTTGAGAAACCACCGCTCAGTGGAGGCCCTTTTGAGAGTGGTTTTGTTAAACGAGTATTCGTGAAAACAATACTACTTTCAACCTAGGAGCCCGTGACACTGTGGACTTTTAGATTACATTTTCCCCACTTCGGCCTTATTATGACGTAGTGTGATGGCTATGAGGGAGTAGTCCCGAACTAGTTGATACGCGATACTACACTCGAACGAGACTCTCTTGAGAATATTATCGATTATCGAGTGATTTGAGAAATTGATAATATCCAAAAGATGGGTTGTTGACCCTAGGAACTCTGTTAGAACTTGTTCGGCAGGTACAAATTAACCCATAGGACAAATCCTTAGGGATGGGTAGACCTTTGACTCCTTGCTTTGATCTTGAGCCTATGAGGTCTTTGTGTGTGCATGTATTTGTGAATACTTGCCTTTGTGTTATGTGTACATCATCCCATCATATCACCACGAGTATATCATGTCGCAACTAGTTTTGTAAAACTCAGTCGATCTCGGGTATTTTTAAAAGTTGTAACTTTTCCAACGATTGATGAAATAAGGGTTTTGACCTAATCAATCTTCTGAGTTTTGTAAAACCAGTTGCATTTTTTTTTTTGCACTTGCATCGGCATTTTGCATATCATACTTCGTTACGTTGGTCCTCTGGTTCATTATGTGTTCCGTTGATATTAGAAGAAAGAGGGAGAGAGTATAACACAAGGGCTAGCACTCAAAAATATGGACCGTCTTGAGCAAGAAAATCAAGCACTCCGAGAAGAAGTTTCTCGTTTAAAGAATAACATAGAGGCATTCGCTGTTGCTGTTAGGGATATGATGGATACCCAAGAGCAGGAGAATCAGAAGCTCAGTGATGAGCTAGCAAAGGTGAAGCGTGCTCAAAAGAGTTTGACAAACTTGGTAAAAGAATTGGTTCTATCCCAGCGACAAGAGGGTTCCTCTTCATCTACCAATCAATCCCTAGAACAAACTGATGGATCCTAGGGTATTCCTATACCTTATGCCCGACTGTTCCCTATACTCCTACAAAATGGTTTAGTCCAGAAGGAGATTCCGCCCATTATCCCTCAACCCCACCGGAGTTATTTCACGACCAATGCTTTTTGTGCCTTCCACATGGAGCGCCTGGTCATGATATTGAGGAATGCTACATCCTCAAGGGAAAGGTGAAAGAAATGATTGAAGCAGGGGTCATATCTTTCAAGTTATGAAAACCTCAAATACAAGTCAACCTTTTGCTTGACAAAGAAGCAATCCCTTCCCTGCATATGGTGGATTAAAGAAGAAGGCCCTAGACTCATGATGTCAAAGGGTAGTGCTCTTTCTATGTTTTATTAAACAATTTTAATTCCCTAAGACTGGTAGCTGTAGATTGTTTCAGCATTTTGTTGTATTTTCTTTGTATTTGAATTGCTTGTAAGCTGTTGTTCATTTTGAATTGGCAAGATTAATGAAATGTTTGTGCATCTTTTGATTAAGTCCATTCGTTTCACTCTTTCCTTTCATTGTTATGAGATGACGAAAAAATGCAAAAATTTCTTTTCTTTAATAAACTGTTGTTTAAAGCAAAGATTGTGGAGGATGATGAAAACTATATCTATAACTGTTGTTGATATGCTTTCAATTTAACTTTGCCGATGATGTAAGGCATTGTTTCAATCCCTAAACACTGGAGAAATAAGGAAGATAATCCCTCGTTAACCCCTTCGAGCCTAGAAGTAGGATTTTTCTTTCTTTACAAAAACAAAAACCTTAAATTTCAAACCTGGGGCGGGTAGTTCTCAGTTAACTTGAAGATATATGCATACAAGACACTTTTCATATAAAAGTGGTGCACTCAGGTTTTTCTTCGCACACAACAACCAAGTGTCGAAGTTTAAAAGACGACGATGGTTCACCGTAGCCATTAAACTAGATAGTCACCTCCTTTCTCAAAAAAAAAAGAAAGAAGAAGAAGAAAAAAAGAAAATTGAAAAGCCCGCTAAGTCAAAACCTATGAAGGAGACTTAGGCAAAAGTGGGGCATCCTGTTGACTGTATATTCGAACAAAACAGTTCAGACAAAAGTCAGGGATAATAAAAGAGAGGAATTTTGTAAGAGTCATCACTTTTAAAAATCCTCAAATAGCAAAAAGCTATCAAATACTGTAAGGGAGTTGTGACTACCTTAGGTTTGTAAGCCATCACCAACTATCATCAGTCCAATTCTTAAGCCTATAAGAACCTGAATGTATAGTTTGAGCTAACTGAGCGTAGGATTGGAGTTCATCATAGAGATTGGGTGGGACAAATAACTTTGAGCCTTTATCCTTTGTTTCATGAACCATGAACCGAGCCACGTTACAACCCTTAAAAGACCTAATTGAGGTAAGGTTGTTTTGAAAGCATATTACAGCAAGGTTGGATAACTTGACTCCTAATGATCTTTGATGTTTGTGTGTGTTAACCACTTTATCCATCATTTGTAAAATGATTGGATCACTTTCACTTTGATCACTTGATCACTCCGCCGTGTGTGTTTCATCAAAAAATTGTTTTCAAAAGTTATGAATTTTGCATTAAAATTGCCAAATTTTAATGAACAACATTGTTTGCTAGACAATCCAATATCAAAGGAGTCCCAACAAAAGCTGCTAGCTAGGGAATTTGATTTGATAAAGGAAGCTCAGCCTGGGGCAACTAATTTGAAGGATTGGTTAATCATTTGTCATAACATTCAGTTAATCAGAGCCGATCAGGTCAAGATCAGATGAAGCTCTCAATGAATAGTTTAGTCTGGGGAAACTATGTTGCAGTTACCAGCTAGCAGGGGCAAGTTTGTTCCCCAGTCGTTACTTCCACAGTCCGAGACTTTGTGGTGCAAGCACCATTAAACTGGGGCAATCATATCGAGATTTGTAAATCTCTCTCTATAAGAGTTTGAAGACATTGAAGCATACTTATGCCAATTCTTTTATAACATTCTCTTGACGGTTTCTTCCCACAGACCATGTAATCTGGGGCAGAAAAGGTTCGAAGACTGTTTGTCGCAAGAGTCATTGCTCACTTGAAGAGAATTGTCCTACCATCATGGGGCAGAAGTGTTTTGTTCTCATGATACCTTTTTGTCAGCTCTTCGATTAAGTTGTTACTTCGGTTGATCTTGGAACTTCCCTTGGTGATTTTTCCTTCAACAAAGAATTCAAGCTCATGATGGCAATCCGAGTGAAGTCATGATGTTGTGTCCTAAGTAGATTACTCTCTCCCAGAGAAGGTTGTAACTTTGAAGTGGAACTGTTGATCTTTATGATCATCCCCGTTGATGTCCAATTTTGGTGAAGTTGGCTGGGTATCCGTGTCGAGATGTTTATTATATCTCATGTTTTGTTTTATATGTTTTGTCAGCATAAACATAAGCATGGCATAAAGCATATGCATAGCATCCGTACATTTTTGCTATCTTTGGCTATTACCTTTTTGTCAGCTCTTCGATTAAGTTGTTACTTCGGTTGATCTTGGAACTTCCCTTGGTGATTTTTCCTTCAACAAAGAATTCAAGCTCATTATGGAAATCCGAGTGAAGTCATGATGTTGTGTCCTAAGTAGATTACTCTCTCCCAGAGAAGGTTGTAACTTTAAAGTGGAACTGTTGATCTTTATGATCATCCCCGTTGATGTCCAATTTTGGTGAAGTTGGTTGGGTATCCATGTCGAGATGTTTATTACATCTCCTGTTTTGTTTTGTATGTTTTGTCAGCATAAACATAAGCATGGCATAAAGCATATGCATAGCATCCGTGCATTTTTGCTATCTCTGGTTATTACCTGTTTCTGTTTCACTTTGGTGTTTTTCACCAAGTGACTGGGTGTGTTGTCTCTCTCCAATAGAGTTGTCAGCCCTTAAGCATAAAATGTACATCCTTTCTCAATTCCCCATAGAGTTTAATCCTCGTGGATGATGGTTGCTTCAGTTATCTTTTTCCATGATTGGATAAGATGTGTCCCCATTCGAGTTCATTTCTCAAGGGTTGGGGTCTTGTTTGATAGTTTCTTTCTAGCTTGGTTCTAGATTAAACTTCGGTCCATGTCGGTCACCGAACCTACCTGGACGTGCATTTATTTTGCACTATCTATCAAGAAGTACATTTTGCGTTGCCTTACAACATTAAGTGGCAGTCTCTGTAGAGAAGCTTATCCATAAGTGGCAATCTCTGTAGAGAAGCTTATTCATCAGCAACAATAAGTGCCAGTCTCTGTAGAGAAGCTTATTCTTCTTCAACGATAAGTGGCAGTCTATGGAGAGAAGCTTATCCATAAGTGGCAATCTCTGTAGAGAAGCTTATTCATCAGCAACAAGTGGTCATCTCCCTCGAGAAGCTTGTTTCCAGTACATTTACCAGATAAGTGGCAGTCTCTCCAGAGAAGCTTATCAGTTTATCTGTATCCCCAGATAAGTGGAAGTCTCCCATGAGAAGCTTATCATCGTTATCTTTTTAGATAAGTGGAAGTCTCATTCTCTAAGAAGCTTATCCAAACCCTTGCAGCGATGAGTGGCAGTCTCATTCGAGAAGCTTATCTTAGGGACATTGAGGCACGGTTGTGACCAACATTGTTTGAAAAATCCAGTGGATACTGGTATAGTTAATTGGGTGGTGACCAATCATATTTCGAAAAAGGCCAGTTGGAAATTGGCATTGGGAAAATCCATGGATAACAGGTACTGACTATTCGGTTGTGTATCATTCCAAGTGAAGTCACGCTTTGTTTGCTTCCAAGCTCAGGTTTCGTACCTTTGGATATGTTTGTCTCCAAGATCAGGTTGTGTACCGTTGGAAGTGTTTGTTTCCATCCCAAGCTCAGGTTTTGTACCTTTGGAGATGTATACTTTGGATTTCGAGTTCAGGAATTTCCAGAGACTCGAATGTTGCATTTGCATGAAATCTTTTATGTATCCTAATGCTTTGAGGATATTTGACTTTTGTTCCTAAGGTTTTGAGGGATATATTTGTACTTCCTGTTCGAAGAGTTGGTCGTCACCCAAAGAAAGCGCCATTTAACTTGAAGCAATTGAGATTCAGCGTGATGGGTTCCCTCCTTGTTTTCCTCGTTTTGCTCTTCGTTTCTCCCTTGTGGGTCGGTCTGCATTTTACATACAACATCATGTCTGCATGCGCATTTGTTTGCATGTGGTTTTGGGTTCTATTTATTTGGCTGTTGCCTTTGAGATCCTTTGGTCGTTACCTCTCTCTTTGATCCGTTGCTGCGAATTCCGCTTTGAGGTTGGTACCTCAATGTTACCAGTGATTCTGGGATTACTATTTTTTCTCTGGAAAGCTAATTGTGACTAGCAGTATCCGATTTACCCAGATGGTTAGTTGTTATTAATGTTTATCTCTGAGTTGGTTGTCACCGATAATATTTGAAAGTCTAGTAGTCACTAGCATTGTTTAAAACCAATTTTTATTTGGTACCTCGATTTGGTCGTCACCAACAATCTTTCAAACTCAGTAGTCACTGGCTCTAAAAAAAACTAATCGTCATTGAAGTCCCTTTGATTCATTTATTACCAATCTTTGCTAAAATCTGGTGGTTACTAGTATTGCTTTTTAAATCCAATGGTCATTGGTATTTGAGATGGTTGTTACCAAGTTTCCTAAAAGTCCAATAATTATTGGCATCGCTTAGACCCAATCGTTATTGTTACTGGTTGGCTCAGTCGCTACCGTTCATTCTAGGTCTAGTGGTTACTAGCATTGTTGGAAAATCCAATAACTATGGGTGTTTGATTTAGTTGTTACTAATCTTTTTCTAAATCTAGTGGTTACTAGTATTGGTGAAATCAGTTGTTTTGGCATACTTTTGATTTGGTCATCACCAGTCTGTCTAAGTCCAATAATTATTGGCATCGCTTGAAGTCAGCTGTTATTGGCACTCTAAGTTGGTTATTACCAATTTTTTCCCTTTGAAACCCAGTAGTTACAGGCACTTATTAACCCAATTGTTATTGGTATACCCCGATTTGGTCATCACTAGTCCCTTCTAAGTCCAGTGGTAACTGGCATTGCTTGAAAGCTAATTGTTATTAATACCGTGAGTAGGTTGTTACCAACTTCCCAGCCGAAGTCCTGTATTTTACCAATGCCGTTCGGGATTCCCATTAATTGTAACTTTGGTTTGGTCGTCACCATCAACCCCAGTAAGTCTAGTGGAAACTAGCACCACTCGAAACTAATTGTTGTTCTGGTCGTCACAATTGTTCCCAGCAAAGTCGTTGCTTTCCCATTCGAATCTCGGAGATCTGGTGGACACTAGCATCCCCGGTGCGTCTGGTCTTGTTTCTAGTCCTTTCCTAAAGATCCCGTTCGAACTCTTCGTTATAGGAAATTCCTCACTTGGTTATCACCAGTGAGATTTGCGTCTCTGATCTTTCGTTTCCCCGGGGGAGAATTGCCTTTTTCCCCGGTGGACTGTGTGCTCCCTTTTCCCAGTGAAGGTTTGTCTTCCCCGGTGGAATTTGCGTCCCCTGTGTGAAAGATTCCCCTTGAACAGCATCTTTAGTCATGATTGAACTATTTTTGCTTATTTTGCCTTGGATCTTTCCCCAGTGTGTTGGGTCCCCCGTGAGTAGTTACTCGTCGTATTGTCATTTTTTTATCCTTGCTCGTATGTCTGCATCTGTCTTGCATTCAAGCATCATAAAGCATCATTTAGATTCATTACATTTTCACATTTGTCCTTTTGCATATCATCGGATCTAAGGGACAAAATTTTTGGTTTGATATATTTAAATACCTTTTCACTACGATTCTATGAGGATTGTCATCTCTCATTGCCATCTAGTGAAAATATTTAAATAGGGGCAACTGTTGCACCCCAAATTTTGACCCCTTAGATCTTCATCATCATTCTAGGGTCATATTCATTTGATTATCTAACCTTAATCTATTTCAAGTTGGTCTTTGTCAAGATACAGGTGAATTAGGGTTCCGTACAGTCGAGAATCGAGGTTTCGATGGTTTAATCAGTCAACGTATTTGATTGATTCTCCATGAAATAAGTCCCCACATAATCAAATATACTCCATTGGGTCAAGTATGAATCCAATTTGAGGTTGTCACCCAAAGGTCAAGAACAATGCAGTTCAGGATACCCGATTAGGATTTTCGATAAGGAAAAGTCAACCGTAGTTTGACTTTTGATTTAAATGGTGTTCCAATGGTGTGATCATGGTCCATGAAGTTAATATGGCTTAGTGAAGTCCACTCAAGAAGTTTCAAGGCCTCAAAAGACCCGGAACATCAACAGTCGGCTCGGTAGTCATCGATCGATCGTTCGGTTGACCGAAACGTCAACTCTTCAATCATAAAGAATTTGACCTCAAAATATGAAGCAAAAATGTTCCTAGTAACATATTACACCTATCCATGAAGTTTCATGACCATTGGATCAAGGATTGAGGAGTAATCGAGAAATCGGGAAATTAGGGTTTTGAAAGGGGCAAAACCATAACTCCCTAACCACACATCCAATTTAGTTGGTTCAAGGCTCATTTGAAAGGTCTTGACAAGTCCTAAAAAAGTCTCACAGCGGTCCATGGGCAGAAAATGCATAGATTTGGATTTATGGCCAAAATCATCATAAGAGGGAGAAAACACTTCGAAAAATTCTAAGTTACTAGCTTTTTTAGGCATGTTTTTAGCCAACTTTGAGTGGATTTTTGACCTAGTTCCACTTGGAATCTGAAGATCATGAAAACATGAAAGTTGTAGAGCTCCATGAGGGATTACCAAAATGTACTAGAACTCCTCCATAGCTCTTATGAGTTGAGAGTTATGAATCCAGCAAGTTGGGGTCTCAACACTTGAGTGCACCATTTCCACTTTTTCACAAACTCACTTTTTAATCACTTGAACCATTCTCAGTCATTTGATCATGTTTCTATCTGATAATTAGAGATTATGGTGATTAGAAATGCATATAATAAAGGGATTTGGTAAACTTTGCAAGTTGGAGGCAAGTTGCAATATTTTAATCAAAAAATCAAAGAGGAAAGAGAAACTTTTCATGAAAATCTTGCAGCTGCAGCCTCTCCTACTCTCTAGCTTCACTTCAGTCACTTCCATGTCCTCCTTACCACTTGAATTATTCCTTGCATTGAGCCAAGGACTTGAGTGTGCAGCTGTCCATAATCTTGAACAAGATTTCATTACAAAACTCCCTCCAAAAGCCAAAATACAAATCTGCCCCAAACCATTCCTTGCCAATAAATAGAGGTTTCCTCTATGTTAGAACACACACCAGAGCACTCTAAAACCCAAGATAAAACCATAGCTCTCATCTTGCCTTGCTTTTATTATAAGTAAAGAAACCATTCCAAAACCCCTCAAAAATCTGCCTTGAGCAGTTGGCCTTCCAAAACCATTTCCACCCACTTAAAATCATCACAAACTATCTACACAATCCACAAATGATGTGTGGGAGGTGTTCAAGCTCTTAAACCAGTCAAGAACTCCATTTTCTTAAAAGTCAACTCTCAACCAAGGAAACTTTGACTTTCCACACAAAATCAGATAAATCTCTGCTCGGGCCTGTTTTGATCACTTTAACCCTCCAAACACCTTTGGTTTATGATGTACCAACTGTCCATAACCTAAAATACCTTCATCATCACTTATTTTGAGATGTGTCACAAAGTTCACTTATTTACTTCAAGTGCAAGAAAAGTTGTATTTTCATCAAGGCATTGGTTGGATCTCATTTGGAAGTCTTCAAGGTTTTCCTTATTGTATAAGCTTGCTTGGAGGTCTACAAGAGGTTAGTAGTCACATCTCCTATCTTGAACTGTCATGAACATGATTAACATGCTTGGTGTGTGATGTGTTTAAATGCAAGAGCAGTTCATGTTTGAATGTGCCATACTTTGTTTGTTTTGCTCATCAATATGTGCAGTGCTATGTATTGTTGTAGTTTGATGCGAATCATGAGAGGATGTTTTCCATGACTATTGTTGAAGGGATACTACATGTTTTGGTTCAAGGCATTGCATTAGCTACTTATGTTGGATAAGATCATGTTGATTTGGTTCTGTTGCAAGTAGCATCTTTAGATCTTGAATCTTTTTGCCGGAATTTTAGATTAGAAGTCTCTATATGTTTGATTCATGTGATGCTTGACATTGTATTATTTGAAACTATGTTTAGTTTTGGATCTGCAACATTCTGTTTTGACCATTTTCAATCAAAAATGCATTTTGCAACTCACATACCATTTTCAATTCCAACACATTTTTGATGCATCCTTCTGTTGGAACTTTGTCTATAACATGTTTATAATGTATGTACACCTTTAAACCAATACAAGCATGTTAGTTTCGCACTCAAGCTTTGAAATTGCATCTCAACTGTTTTGAAAAAAAAAACTGCTTGTAGTCTAGCATAGTCATGGCCAATATTGAAGTGATTCACCTAGATGCTGTTGAAACACATCTTAATCTATGACGATCAATAGTGCCATTTTGTTTTGAATGTGCTGTCAAGTTGTATAGTTCTATTGGACTTGGTAAAAATCATTGGGATGATTCATGTGACTGTTGTGGCTTGTTTTGATGACCAATACCTTTTTTGCTGTCAATTGGTTGTAACCATCATGAGATATATGCATTGAAGTTTGTTGCTTGCCATTGTCATGCTAAGTGTACATCTGTGATAATTTGAACTATTGATGTGTGTTTGGTTTATGTTTTTTAACATGAGAATATAGTATCATTGAATCATGTTTTGCTAGATAATTGACATTGTTCATTTTGCACCAGTTGTTGTCAGCATTAGGCATTGTAGTAGGGCTGTTTTTTTTTAATCATGATTTGTCCATATTTGGTTTGTGTTGTCATTTATGATAAGCATGTATGTACCTTTCCCATGTCTTGTAAATCATGTTTGAATCTGTCATGAAACTGCTTGTGAGCATCATTGATCAATGTTTTGAATGGTTATGTTATGTTGTCATGCTTATTTTGTTACAACTCAACTGCCATAGCACTATTGTTATAGGATACCATTGTCATAAGCTTGTAAGTTATTATGTGCATGAGATATTAGGACTAATTGTTGAATGATGTTAGCATTGTCATGTTAGGATTCACCATATTGTCGTTAAGTGTTGTCTAAATTCATGAACCACTGCCATGTAATGCTGCTACCACCCTTTGCTTCTAACCATTGCCACTTTTTGCTCTTTTGCTGTTTGTAAACAAGAACTTTGTTGTTTGGTGTTGATTGACATGTTTTGCATCTGTTGCTGTTAAGAACTAGGTTTTCTTGCTAGATTCTGTTTATGTTTGCTGTCAGAGTTGTAACTCTCATTTTAAGGCATGTGTTGAATTGATGTATTGATTGGCATGGTAATGACCAAGGATTGGCTGCTGCTTTTGTATAGTTGTCATGCTATTTGACCTGTTGCAAAACCATTAATCATGTTTAGCTTGTTATAGACCAAGTTGTCTTGGTATGGAAACTGTATGTGTGTGTGTAAGATTCATCATGCCTGATTGTTTGATATTTTGTTTTGACAAGTACAAGCTTGCTGTCAGCTTCTGTTTTGTGGTTTTCACCTCTTGTGCTATCATTTTGTTGAGTTTTCTTGCAATTAGTGTATGAGTCCATGTCTTGTTAGTGTGTGAATCATTGAATGTGTGTTGATGAGTTGAAGTATGGATTGATGCACCATGAATGTTCTTATTTTCTAAAAACAACATTTGAAACTTTTGAACCATAATTGCAACATACATACCAGTTTCTGTTTTGAGTTGTTTTTTAGTGTCCTTTTAATCTAGAATCTATGAACTATGTGTTTGAAGTTTGTGTATGGTGATCACATGGAATGAAACAGTTTAGTTTGAATCATGACTTCTAAAATGCATATCCAAGCTTCCATTTGCATCTACAGTCGTGTTCCAATTTTTTCTCTTTGTTTTGAAAAATTAATAATGCCATCATGATCCTCTTCAAATTTCAGGTGGTTTAGACTCAAATTTTGTAAAATTTGGTTGTGTTTTGAAAGAGTTATGATGAAACCGTTTTGACAACAACTTGCCTTGTTTTGCTTGTCTTGCCTGGCCCAGATTGCTTGCTTTGTTAGGTTTAAGTGTTTATTGGGGTGGCATAATACACGGATATATCGCCACCCCAGTGGTTATGCCTTGCTTTTCAATTGCCTTGCCATGCTTCCTGACCTCTTTTGGTTATTTTCAACGTTTTTCATGTTTTTACATTTTTCTCTCTTTTTCCTTCAACTATCACGCGCGCGCCTTTGGCTAGATTGGCAAGATTTTAAACTTGTAATCACAAGGTGGTGGGTTTAACACCCACCAAGTGCACTCCTTTATTTTTAATTATTAAAATGTTTGTTTTTTTTCTTTACAAATTCAAAGTAGCACAATTTCATCATTTTTTATCATTTTTGAATGATTCTTTTTGCTAATATCTTGTATTATTGCATATTTTCATATGGTATGAAAAGAATCCTATAATTTTCATTTGAGAAACACTTCACACTAAAAATAGTTATGCTTCATTTTTAGGATTTTTACCCTCCTCTCTTTCAATCTTTCCATTCAAAACTTTTGATTCCTTTTCTTGAGTTTGATTTTGCACTTGATGTGAGCCTTGTTTGTCAACTCCTTTGTGTATGTGATTTTGATTTCAACTTTTGCTTGTAAGCATTGTAATTGGTTATTTTCTACAAACATTTGAAATCCCCATGAAAGTTTGAACCATTTATCAAGTTATAACTTGTTTGCATTGCTTGTTACCTTTTATCTTTGTCAAGATATGTCTTTGGTTTTCACCTTTTGTACTTAAGTCTTGTAAGAGCTTACCCTTCTTGATATTGTAATATCTTGATACTTTCTTTGGTTGTGACCATCTATCTTGATTGAAATCACTAATATTGTAATATCTTGATACTTGCTTTGGTTGTGACCATCTATCTTGATTGAAATCATTAATATTGTAATATCTTGATACTTGCTTTGGTTATGACCATCTATCTTGATTGAAATCATTAATATTGTAATATCTTGATACTTGCTTTGGTTGTGACCATCTATCTTGATTGAAATCATTAATATTGTAATATCTTGATACTTGTTTTGGTTGTGACCATCTATCTTGATTAAAATAATTAATATTGTAATATCTTGATACTTGCTTTGGTTGTGACCATTTATCTTGTTTGAAATCATTGATATTGTGATATCCTTATACCTTATTTTGGTTGTAACCATTCATCCTGATTGAAATCCTTGCTTATTGTGATATGCTTGTTTATTCTTGGTTGTAACCATATCTCTTTGTATTCATCATGTTTGAATGATTATTGCTTTGTTAAGTTTATTCCCCTAAGTGATGGAACTCTTTAGTTCTCATCCAAGTTGCCTCATATTTTCCCTTCCAAAGGAAAGTCTCTCTATTGACCTTTGGGTCATAGATAGCTCATTACCCTCCCTTGACTTTATAAATTCATCTATACACTTAGTTAAGTTAGAACCTATCCATTAGACTTTGCTTAAGTCTAAAAAGCTTACCCTTTGTTAGGAGTTCTCTTTCAATTAGAACTTAAGATAGAGTTTGTTAACTCTATGTAAGAATCATGGAGATGATTACTTACTCCCCTTTCTTGAGTGTTCAATGTAGATCTAGAGAGTTTTCTTAAACTCTACACAAGCATTGTAATGTTTGTTCCCCTTTGAACCTTGATCATAATCAAGTGTTCTTTAATCCTAGTGAGGTGAACTATGATTGCTCTGATTCTATCCTAGTAAGGATACGTAGGCAGAGGACGCGACGTCATTGTGGGCAAACTTAGAAACTATCCTTAGGTCTTAACCTACACCTTTTATCCAATCCCAATCCATAGCAAACATTTAGAAAACTTAGCATACAAATAAACAAAAGGTTCCTGTAGAGTACTACAGATGTTTAGGATGTGAAATACCTACCCTAGGCATAACCAACCCCCGATCCCCGAATCTCTTAGCGTTGTTGTTACATCGCACAAAAGGTTCTTTCTTTCTTTAGACCTTTCCTTTGGATAAATTAAATTCCGGTTGTGAATTTAAGAATTAAGATTCAAGTTAATCAATATCTTAATATCATGATTCTCACTGCAACAGAAATGGTGACTTCACTGGGAAAGTTAAAACTTGAGGGTTTAGCCTATTTTGTTTGATTGTATGCTATATTTGTGAATATTTGCTCAACATGTATATTTGTCAATATATTTGTTTGTGTGTTGGATATTGGGTGCTTTGAGTTGTGAGGAAGTCCTATACCCGGACTCGAGTGAACTTATGATAGGATGGTGATATATTCAAGAACGCTTATATGGAGTTGATTCTCGACCAAGCTAACTTGAGAAACCACCGCTCAGTGGAGGCCCTTTTGAGAGTGGTTTTGTTAAACGAGTATTCGTGAAAACAATACTACTTTCAACCTAGGAGCCCGTGACACTGTGGACTTTTAGATTACATTTTCCCCCACTTCGGCCTTATTAGGACGTAGTGCGATGGCTATGAGGGAGTAGTCCCGAAGTAGTTGACACGCGATACTACACTCGAACGAGACTCTCTTGAGAATATTATCGATTACCGAGTGATTTGGGAAATTGATAATATCCGAAAGATGGGTTGTTGACCCTGGGAACTCTGTTAGAACCCGTTCGGCAGGTACAAATTAACCCATAGTACAAATCCTTGGGGATGGGTAGAACTTTGACTCCTTGCTTTGATCTTGAGCCTAGGAGGTCTTTGTGTGTGCATGTATTTGTGAATACTTGCCTTTGTGTTATGTGTACATCATCCCATCATATCACCACGAGCATATCATGTTGCAACTAGTTTTGTAAAACTCATTCGATCTCTGGTATTTTTAAAAGTTGTAACTTTTCCAACGATTGATGAAATAAGGGTTTTGACCTAATCAATCTTCTGAGTTTTGTAAAAGGAAAACTCAAAAAGATTTGGAAATTCAGCATTCTGCTCTACAAATTTCATACTAAAATTCTGTACAAAAATCTCGTGTGAGATCTGCTCAATATAGTTTTGTAAATTTTCAAGGAACTTTTGTTCATATCTTTCAATTGACATTGTTCTGTTATTAAGCTTAAATACTGCGTAATCTGCTTATGTAGAAGCATTCTTGTATACACATCTGTAATCACTTTGAATTATGTTTCCTCAAGTGACTAAGTGATAGCCTGTATACTTGAGAGGGCTAAGGTATTTTTCTAAACACTTAGATGAAATGTTTCTAATCTTTAAAGATTATTAGATTAAGTCCTTTTTGAAGGCGAAATCACCTTGGCGGGTAGACTGGAGTAACTTAGTTAATAGTGAATCAGGATAAAAATGATTGTGTTCATTATTTTATTTCTTTCATTTGTTAACTCTGGTATGAAAGTTATAAAAGATTATATTTGGTGAAAACTAATTCAAATTCCAATTTCTTGTGTTTCTCGCACCTTTAGTATCTTTCCCGGTGGGTCTGATGTGAGGAAGGTTCTAGATGCCATCATGACAGAGGCATGGGGGGCATTGATGTACCGGAGTTAGTGATGGAGGACGGGGGTATTGATGGCTGAGGAGCCCAAGGAGGAAGAGGAGCCAAAGAAGGAAGATGAGGCAGAGGAGATGTGGTCTGACATACACAGTAGTGCATTAGTATATAATAGTAGTACAATGGATTGTATTTTATTTTCACATCATGCTACTTTATCGTTGTTCTCAACTTTAATTATATATGACATTTTTTGACGATCTGGATTTATGTACGTCATATTTTTGCATTGCGATTGTATGGTTTAAATCTCGTCACATAACATGATACATAAGCATTATAAATTTGCATCAATACACGTAAACAAAATATAACATAAACTATTATATTCTGATTGGTTACAGAGATGCATCTTCGGGATAATAAACTTGTAAAATGACTTCTGAGTGTGATGCATGGTATACATTTTAAATTATTATAGAGATGCATCTCTAGAATATGTTAATGTTAGACTCCTTCAAAATACTCATGTAATGAAAACTTAAATATAGCCTTCCTTCAAAAATAAATGAAAGGGAGTTTGAACCTCATTTACTAGAAGAGACACGCATGTAGGGAAAGAACACATCTGGTGCACCGAGTGCGCAATCTTTTATCATTTTCAAGGGGTATTACCCTCAATTGAAAGAAGGACTTACATTAGTGAAGGTGTTTCCCACACCTTCTTCATCCGTAAATATCAGAGCAGGACTTTCTTGAGGCCAGTATCAACAATTCTACAATAAACGTGAAATTTTGTATCTAATAGCAAGACTAAGGGGACAACAGTTTGGGATCGGCTAAAATGCTCCATTAAGACCTGCTTAATACGAAGGCCTAATCCAGAATGTCACATGCACATTCTGACAAACAAATGCACCTTCACTAAAGATTTGCACACAAAATCTAGAAGATACATCCATCTCAACCATTGGAACCCATCTAAAGGTCCACTGTTCTAGGTGTCACATTCACTAAGGACGGCTTTAACCATCATTCATATATAATTTTGATTTTGCGTCACATCGAGATATGATTCATTACATGTTTACAAGTTTCTTCTCTCTTACTTAGTTGACTTATGCATTAGAGCGTTAACCTTACAGGTGCCTTTCTCTCTCTCTCTCTCTCTCTCTCTCTCTCTCTCTCTCTCTCTCTCTCTCTCTCTCTCTCTCTCTCTCTCTCTCTCTCTCTCTCTCTCTCTCTCTCTCTCTCTCTCGTCCACTTGAGACTTTTATACTGCACCAGAGACCTTCCATATTAGACTTCACCAGCTCATCATCAACTTTTTATTCACATCGAAATAGCTTTTAATTGGGAACATAAAATCATGATAGGTTTTAAATTAAATATCCCAATAAAAAGCCTTTGTATTAAATTATTTTTAAATTAAAATTAATATAATACCCATATGTGTTGGGTTACTAGCTTAGGCGTACCATGCATTCATGTGCTTTTTGACTAGTACAAGACTAAATTCTAGGAAGAAAATATTATTTTGTTCCCCATTGAAGACTTTGATAGAACGAAGTGAAGGTAGCTATGGAACGAAGTTGGGAGTTTCCAAGATTCTTGAGTGGAACTCAGGCTCATACAAGGTACTAGTAGAGTTGAGTGAAGATTGTTGCAAAACGGAAGTTTGGAGCAGAACTTTGATTCTAACAAGGAAATCAACTCAAGACCAAGTTAAGATCATATGAATTCAATAGTTTTTAGTGTTATGCTACAACAGAATGGAAATTCAGATTTAGAGTTTTGTTGGTTTAAGTAGTTGGCTTAAAGTGTTCGGTGTTGTCTTGATTATTTGTTGTAACACAAAGTTTTCTAGTTTCTATCATCATTCTAAATGTTATAACAAACACTTTAAGTTAAAACGTCGAAATAACCTCCACCTTCACTGCAAGGGTAATTTTCGGGATCCAAAATGTTTCAAAATCTCCACTGACTCCAAGACACACTCAGGATGCAAGGCGTAAACAAACTCATAACAAGCATCTATAACTTGGTGTAGCATATGAGTTTTGATATACATCATTTTTCGTTTTGAAGGACACGCACCTTAAGATCTCACATCTTTAACAAAGTCAAGATATTTCCAGAAGATGGTGAACTTGATCTTCAAATATTTTTCTTCTTGAGATAGGTCTCTAGGATAATATATATACGACCATGGTCCTACCAAAAAATGATTTTGTCACCAAAAATTTGGGAGTTTGTTGTCAGATCTTGAAGGGGATCTAGCCTGAATTTAATAAATACTTTCATGAGCACAAAGACTAAGAGGGGTTACTAGGTAATACATGCCTTTGAAATTCTTGAGAATATATATGTATACTTCAAACATCTTCTTGCCTTGGCTAAACAAGAGAAACCCTTGACCTAGTTTGACTTGGCCAAAGTTCATTGAATATTAAACAAATGGAAAAAGAGCGTCAAAGTCGAGACAACGTTCTTGTATTCACACCAGTGTTGAAACATTTAAACATATACCTACTTCAAAATAATTTAAAGGGGGTATGAACCTCATTTGCGAGAAAGGCTTTCATGAAGGTAATAACACATTTGGTGTATCGAATGCACAATCTTTTATCACTTAGCATCCCATCCCAAAGGGAAGAAGGTCCTACATTAGTGAAGGCGTTGTCTAGACCCTCTTCATCTGCGAAAGTCAAAGTGGAACTTTCTTGATGTCGGTCTCGACAATTATACAACAATAATCATAGCTTTGTATCGATAGCAAGGAATTAGGGGACAATTGTTCTAGACCTGCTAAAACAACCCAATAAGACCCGCTCATTACGAATGCCCAATCCATAATGTCGTGCACACACAATGATAAATAGGTGTACCCTAACTAAAGATCCACACACATAACTCAAACCTTGCATTCATCTCAACCGTTGAAACCCATATAACACTCTTATCTCTGAAACACTGCATTCAGCAGGGGCGATTCTAATTGTAATTCATATATAAGTATGATTTCGCATCACATATATAAGTATGATTTCATTACATTCTTGCAAAAAAAAAATCTCTAACTTCAATAACTTTAACATTTAAGTGTTAATCTTGCATGTATATTCCTCTCTCCATTTACCAAAGACTTCCACCATCATAGAGAGACCATCGATTTCTTCCACCTCGAAATAGCTTCTAATTGGGAACATAAATTCATGACAAGTTCTATATTAAAATTCTCAATATATGAAGTTCTTGTATAAAATAATTTTAAAATTAAAATTAATAAAATTTATTTAAGAGTAATATTGTCTCCATATGTATTGGGTTGGCGGCCTATTCTTGACACTACATGACAAATTAACGAATCCTAAGTTGTCTACACGCAACCATTTATTGAAAGACAGGTGTATCTCAAAGACATATATACCAAACTTGTAAGTATAAGTTAGCTATCAAAGGGAAGTATTAATGTAAACCACACAAACAACCTATAACTAATTCTAAACAAATCTTAACAAACTAATTATTTAAATGTTTGATTTACATTAGAACTACCTTAAGAAAAAGCCACTAAAAGTATATACAAATTAACCGTTATGCTAGAATTAATAAAACAATGAGATTTAGATTTGCCCTAGTAAAATTAAAACTATACCCAAAGTTGGAGAATTATGCCCCATGCTTATGATATATTAATATTAAACTTTTGTCATATATCAATAATTGCAAACTTTCAGTCAAAAAAATAAAATTGCAAACTTATCCAACCGAAGTTGCTTAATAATACACGTATATTAACTGATTTATTTTTCTAGTCAATTAATCAGAAATAGTGACTAATGATCAATCAAATATAAAATATCTTGTTACTACATTATAGTTTATAGTTCACCTAAATATTAAGCATTTCAACTTTTTTTTTTTTTTTGATGAAAAAACTCAACCTAATTTAATTAAACATTAAATATTACATGAACAAATGGAGAATAGTGTGCACGCAATAATATACCTTGTCCTGTTAAGGAAATTTTATAAAAGCCTAAAAATTGATTATTGCATCAATCATATTAATATTATGGCAAGCATGCTTATGGTTCCTAAGCTACCCTTATTAGTCCTAAAAAATCATAGGTTGAATAGTCATTTCCCTACAAAAACAGCTTCATATAGAGTGATTAGGAGTGAAAAAACTTCCTCATTCAATTATAGAACCACTGTTAATGTTCCTCTTAATGAGTTGCCAGGGGTATATCAGGGTTTTCATCCTTACTATCTTCATCTTCCAATTCAAAAGCCAATGTTTCTAACAATGATTTTTTTGATTTTCTTTGTAGGCTTCTTTTGATCAATATATGGATGATAAGGTCAGGGTTTTCAGAGCAGTGTTTCCTGACAAAGGAAAAACTAAACAACTCAATGAGGTACTTACTATACGCAATTGTGTGTTCATTATATCGTCAGACCGTCCAAATTTTATAGAGACAGACTTTTTTTTAATTTGGACGGTCTGATCTCAATTCAACGGCTACTAAATGCGTGAATGTGTGAATCTATTGTGTGTGTTTTTTGTGTAGGAAGAATGGAGAGTTAAAATGCCTCCAATACAATGCTTATTCTTGAATGTTGAGCCAACAGCAGATGTAAGGTTAAGATTTAAGTCTAATGGTGAAGATTATCCACCTCATATTCCTAATCATATTACCAAAGTTCTTGAGCTTCACTTTGTAAGCACTTTCATTTTTTTACGATTAAAGATATAACTGACGGTGTAAAATATTTTTATACTGACCGATGAAATATTTCAGATGAGATGGGAGCTTCGAGGACTGAATAGCTTTTACAATGATCCTTACCATTTCAGTTTGGATGTAAGAGGTAGTATATATCCGGAAAGAAGAGGAAAACGTAGTTGGCTCAAGAATCAAATGGAGATGAAGATAAGCTTTATTGTTTCACCAGCAATGATTTTTGTTCCTGAACATGTCTTACAAGATGCATTAGAAATGGTTAGATGGTTTGTTTATCTTTTTTTGTATGTATTAACATTTAATTAAACATGTTTTTGATTGGTTAATTTGATTTTTAACAGGTTTTTCAAACAATGTGGAATGAAATGAAGAAGGAATTTCATGGTAAATTGTTGGCAGATTATAACAGTTTCAAGAAATACAAATCGGAGAAGAATTTCAGTCTAAACTAAACATGTTTGTTCATCAATTGAATCAATGGATCATAACAATGTCATTCATTTTTCATCTGTAAATTAGTAATGATTAACTGTAATTAATGAATTAGTAATTCTTTAAATACATTTGATTAAGACTTAACAAAGCTTGCATAATTCAATGTTTGGCAAGCAATAATGTTATGATTAAATGAAATTGTCTGATTTTTATTGTACAATAATTGTCAATAAATGTGTAGCGTGAGGTTTTGGTGCATTAAGACATTTTTGTTTTCTTATTCCATTATTATCCAACATGATTTTCATTCTTTTAAGTTTATTACAATGAAAAGAAGATATAAAACTATTATAACGTGAGAATGAAAAAATTGGAGATGCGGGGGATCGAACCCCGTGCCTCTCGCATGCAAAGCGAGCGCTCTACCATTTGAGCTACATCCCCGTTGTGATTTTCTTCTCAGAATTGATATATATATATAACTTTAGTTTCCGAGACTTGCATACACAAAAAATGAGGAACTAGATTGAATAATAAGAATTTATTTTATGTAATACAAATGATATCACAGTAAATTCCTGACTATTTTATGTATTGTGTATCAACCACAAACAATGTATAAAATAAGAAATCTTATGTACATTAAATATGTGAAAAAGATTCACCAATAATCAGAGCAAGAACAAGAACCATGCATGAAACTATGAAAACGATAACGATCTCGGACAACAATTTCACGTTTGTATACATCGGAGGCAATCTTAATAGCAGAATGACAGTCTAGGCATATCCTCAGGTTCTTGAAAATATGTAAAGGAGAACCAGATGGTGTGTTCATTAGGCCAAAACACAGTGCCAGCTTCTCACTATGAGTGAACAACACTTGTTCTACCTCCTCCAATGCTTCACTACAATCATCCCTATTGGAACAACCAAACAAAACTTGACAACTTGTATTTGGAACATAGCCACCCAACCTCAATTTGCAAATCATCTCATCTAACTTCATGTAAATTTCTGAAGTTCTTGTGTGTGACTTATCCCCTGCAATGAACTGATGAAGTTTGCCGTCAATATATATGGAACTCGTTCCCGGAACTTTTCTGATACCCCATTTCTTAAGAACCTGCCTAAGCGAATTCGCCTTTTCTACTTTTCCAGATAATGCATACATGTTTGAAAGCACGATATGATACTCAGTGTTGAGAGGATTCATCTCAACCAACTCTCTCATAATCTTTTCGCCTAGCTGCAACTTACCATGTGCAAAACAAGAACCAAGAAGGGACCCTAAAACAACCTCATTTGGAGGAATTGGCATCCTCTTCACAAAAGTTTCAGCTTCTTCTAAACGTCCAGCTCGGCCGAGAATACCTACCATGCAAGCATAATGCTCGATTTCTGGCTTGATCCCATAAACAGACTCAAGATCATGAAAATATTCCCAACCCTTTTCAACAAAACCTGAATGGCTACACGCACTTAACAAGGACATAAAAGTCACACCATCAGGTTTCACTTCTTCCACCATGGAAGGAAATATATCCACCGCAACTTTCCCCATCCCGTGCATTGCTAACCCGCCTAGCATAGCATTCCAAACCACCACATTCCTCTTTAACATATTCCTAAACACCATCAATGCAGCATTTATCCTTCCACATTTTGCATACATATCAACCAAACTAGTCCCCACCATAACATCAAAATCCAACCCCACTTCCTTAACAACATAAGCATGAACCCACCTACCCACACACACATCACCAGATTGAGAACAAGCTGACAAAACAGAACACAGGGTAACACAATTCAACCCAAACTCACACCCAAAAACCATTTCTTTCATAAGTGATAAAGCTTCTTTTGTATATCCATTCCCAACATAACCAGCAATCATAACAGTCCAAGCAACCTCATTCCTCTCAGGCATTTCATCAAATACAACCCTCCCACTCTCCACACTCTCCCATTTCACTAAGCCTTCCAAAAAACAACTCCATGACACAACACTAGGAACTTCAATCTCTTCAAACACCTTTCTAGCCTCACCCAGAAGCCCAAACTTTACATACACATTCATCAAAGCATTGCACACCTTGTCAAACTTCTCAAACCCGAACTTCACCACACCAACATGCATTTGAGACCCAACTTTGGGATCCCCGAGTCTTGTACTAGCATTGAGGGCACAAACCATGGCTACCCCGTCAAAAGGAAGATCTAGCTGACGCATTTGGAGGAACAGTTTGAGGGATTCAAAGGGAGAACAGCGACGAATGAGAGCGGTGTAATCTACCGAGTCTTTATGCGAGTGAGGAATTTGATCAAACAGTTTACGGGCGTGTGAAGGACGAGAGCATGAGGCATATAGGTGGAGAAGGGCGTTGCGGAGAAAAAGGTTTGGAGAAGAGAGAAGGCCGGTGACGGTTACGGCGGCGTGGAGTTGTTTGCCGGGGAGGAGAGCGGTGGCGCGTGCGCATTGTCGGAGAAGAGAGCGGAAACGAAGAGCGAGAGATGATAAGGAAGCACTTTGAAAATTTGTTGTCTTTGACTCTGACCAACTCATTTACGCGAAAACAAAAAATGATTGATTTAAGTAATCTATATATTTGTTTAAGTAATTTATTATCACAAACTAAAAATAAAGATTATTTGATTTTTGAGAATAAAAATGAATAAAATTTTAGAGTTTAAGGAACTTGCAACTTCATCGTTCAATAAAAAAAGTTTAGTAAAAAATTATCAATTTGTCAAATTATTTCAGTTGTTTTAAATTATCAGTATGGTTGTAATATAATGCACGTCATTTTCTCAAAGTTTTAATAGAAATAAAAATCATATTTTATTAATTAATTTTATAAAGTTCAAAAATTTATTTAGCCTTCTATTTGTTTTCACCACCCTGTTAACACAACCAAATTTAATGTAGAGCAAAGCAAAATTTTCAGGATCTTCTCAACTCCGTTGAAATAATTGAAATTGGCAAAACATAGTCAAGAGTATTTCATCTGCATGTTCCCAGCAGCTTCTTTAGAGATTCTTCACTACAGCCTATTCTGAGAACCAGGTTATAGTTTTATCTACATTCCTTGGTAATTTGAAATTGTTATACATGATGGATTATACAACATTGTAAGCAGTAGATTTACATGCAGCACTGTGTCAAGTAACAACATTACTTACTCAGATAGATTAGAGGCAAATATCAGTAATTCAAACAGTATGGCCACAGAATTCTGGTTTCATGATTAAAATCATGCAACAATAGGTCAAAAAATAGAAAATTTTCAAACACTACAAAACAACCCCGGCATAAGACACGAGTGAATGCTGTCTCCCTTGAAAGAAACCAAGTTAGCTTGCAGCACTGCACAACGCAACATCTTTTTCTGCCCACTCACAAATCAGAATAAGACAAAGGGAAACAAAAAATATCATTGAATCTTGTGATATTTATGAACCACTATGAGTAAAGGTAGGCATTTGGCTATTTAACAAGTTTGAAGTATAGGATCGCAATGATAGCAACAAGCAGGACAAGCACAATGCAGCCAATGATCCATTTGTTCTTGTTCATCCTTCTTGACATGTTTGTCATAATTCTCTTGCTCTTTCCTATGTTATCATCCACTCCATGAAGCTGCATGTGGGCATATAAGCATCAGTAAATCAAAGGGATACTTTCACCACTACGATTCGGAGAAAAGAACGGTTAATATTGTTGCTCAAAGTTTAAAAGCAATGAGTAAATATTAGTCATGATCCAATTATACATAAAGTAAGCTATTAGTTAAGAGGTAAGAAACACGTGAACAATAATATGTTACCTCGCATAGCCTTTTGGATCTAAAACATGAATAACCAATATGCCCAACATGCCTAGAACTAAAACTGAAATTTTTTATTTATTTAGAAGAATAACCACGGAAATCAAAACATTAATATGAACTCTGAAACGATTTTAGGAACCAACAACTCCAAAAGCTCAAGTTGTTGAGTAGAGAAGAGTCGTTTTTCATTTCTAAGAATAATTTTAAAGGAAACCCAGATGCAAAAAATTGTAATATAAGAAATAGAACCAACAACTGCTACTAGATAGTTAGCATGTAAACATAAAAATATTAGAAAGATGAAGTTCCCATGGAATTTCCAGCATAACTCAGGTAAGATACAGAGTATGCATAAAGGAATTACTGTACAGGAAATGAAGCATGTCCTAGTTGAACCAGAAACACATCATAATCATAAACAAGAAATAGAAAAGATTACCGCGCTATGTGCATGCAATAGAGATTGTCGCTGTGAATGCAAATCTTGGAGAATAGAAACACCAAGCTCTTCGGTTTCCAGCATTGTTCTCCTACTATCCTTAACCCGTTCACCAGTTTTGTTCAATCTCTCAGTTGATGTCATTAATCTTGTTCTCTGATCAGCTGATGCCTAATGCAACCATAAAGAAAGGGGATCGTCAGATTGTTTCCTTATAGTATTTTCACAGCATAATAAATCAGTTATGAGAGCATTAAAAAAAAAGAATGTTAAAAATGAATCCTACCGTTATAGCATCTGCCATGCCTGATTCCAACAACTCATCCCGTGCAGAAGGATTCAAGTTTCCAGATACAATTTTCTTAATTTCACTTTTAAGGTTGTTTAGATCTGATTTATACTCCCGCAACTTAGCAAGAAGTACACCCTTGATATTTGGCTGCAAACTTCTTGCCTCAAGATCCATTTTTCGAATCTACAAATTCATTAAAACAATTATATTGAAATCCCAGTCAACATGAAAGAAAGAAAGAAAAAAGCCAGCTTTACAAAAGAAGAAGAAAAGCACCAAAGCTTCTGCTTCATCAATTCCAGCCTTTATTTCAGAAACTTTTTGTTTCTTTTGCTCTGCAGATCAAACAGAAAATGACAACTATAATTAAATATACATTATTCCAAGAAAAATCATAAGTTCGATTTTTCCTATAGTTATTGCTTCAAGAATTAAGATATTATTTCATAAGTATGTTAGAATTCATAGGAATTGGTAGTGAATCACTCTTATCACGTAAAATGAGTAGAGATTAAAGATAGTGCATTGTCAGTGTAAAATAGTTTTACACCACCATCCAATAGAATTTTAATATTCAGCCATGTCATGTCAGTATTTTAAAAATAAAAGTGTGACTTGGCGGGATACACGTCCCTTATTGGTTGACAGTGTAAAAAGATTTTACACTGTCAGTGCATATTCCTTTTTCTCAAATGAGTATTAGAATCCACGTTATGATGAACGCATTAGAATACTTCAACCACCCAATCAATTGACAAAAAGAAGAGGAAAAAAACAAGGAGGGGCATCAATAAATTAAGTGAATCAACATCCCAGAAAATCATTTTAGTTTTATGTCGTGGATACCAACTATGGAAGCCATATACAGTAATACATAACTAAAAAAACTACATATGATTTGCATTGTTTAGAAAAGGACGTAGATACAGTACATAATTAGGTTGTGTGAAAACCTTTTGAGAAAAAGGTATTTGAATACACGAGAATAACGTAAGTATAGCTAAGATGAGAATGTTGTGTGGTAAGACTAGACGGGATAAGATTAGAAATGACAATATTAGAGAGAGTGTTGAGGTAGCACCTATAGTAGAAAAGATGGTGGAAAAGGCTTAGGTGTATTGGGCATGTAAAGAGAAACCTATAGATTCTGTTGTAAGGAGATTAGATCAGATGGAGAGGAATCAAACAACTAGAGGTAGAGGAAGACCTAGAAAAACTATAAGAGAAACTATTAATAAAGATCTTGAGATTAACGAATCGGTTAGAAACATGGTATTAGATTGAACATTATGGCGAATTTGATCCATGTAGCCGACCCCACTTAGTGGAATAAGGCTTGATTGTTTTTGTTATGAAGGGGCTGCGACTAATATGAGAACTCAGTAGGATTACAGAATATTTTTTATAACTACAGGTGTTTGGTTCCAGATGCGCATGCTTTTGGCACATGATAAGTTGGAGAGTTAATAGAACAAACATATGAAAATTAAAGATATAGAGGCAAGCCTTAGAAACAAGCAATTTGCCCAAGTAGAAATAAACTAGTAACATATATGGAATGCCAAATTTAGCACACAGATCCTAATGTGGAGATAAAAATATGAGAACATATAGTACTGTAAGTATCACATCTGAAGCACCTCTGATCCATTTTACAAAGTAACAAGGGAAAAGAGAAAAGTATCGGCCAAAAAATTTAAAATAAAAAAAAGGATGAAATGGAGAAATACTTCAGGTGTTGTTTCTGATAGAAAATTTTCTTTCAGCTTCCTGCATAGCTATTAGACCTATGATGCCATGTAAAACTAAATGCTGGACGATATAGAACCGCTTTGAAAATATGAGAATGTTACAATAGATGAGTGTTTATGCCTTCATTGTAGAATCAATTATAATCATAATCAGAAACCCGGAAGCATCAATGGCATAACAAAACTTGATGAAAAAGTAACAACAACAACAAAAATTACCTCCATTAAGAGCAGTAGTTGCAGTGCACTTTTTTGATAGATTAGCAGAAAGTTCGCAGTACTGGCGTTCGTATCCCTCGAACACGTTACTCATTGTTCACAATCTTCTACTCCTTCTGTTCAATTCACGATCAACCAAAACATAAATAAGTAACGGAAACCGAATTTAGAAAAACGGAAGTGGAACCTAGGGATCTAGAATCACACACTGAAACCCTAATTCGATCAACGTAACATGGAAACATAAAAGTTGAGAAATCATAGCGATGTGAACATTCGAGAATGAAAAGGTAAGAGAGATCGAAACCGTACGTGCGGAGGTCGGATGATCGGAGATTACGCCGGACGTTGAAGAAACCGCGGGAAAATTGACCGGAACAAGATTGGGAAAGCTCCAAAAGGAGAAGTTGAATTAAGTGCGTTTCGTTTGTGTGAAGTATTAAACGACCGTGGGTTGAATCAGTGAGGACGAAACAAAATGGTAAGCAATGATTAAATGTACATTATCTATCTATAATAATTAATTACTTTTTTTACTTATCAATTCATTGTTTGGGTTTTTAGTGGAATTGCGGAGTGTGACTAGGAGACTGTTGTGACTTTTTCTTTCTTTTGGAGTAAGATGGGCAAACAAATGCATAAGCTCACATTTTTGTTTTGTTGTTTACAATGAATGGTCATTAATGGTAATATAGAGCAAATCTAATTGCAGATAAATGAATAATGGAATAAATTGTAAATATGTATTGAGTACTCCCTCTGTATAGGTGCTGTATTTCAGATTTTCATATTTTTTAAAATAATAAATATTTGTGTTGATTTTAATGATAAAATGAATGTTATTTATTAAAATAAACTTATAAAATAAAATAAATAAAAATAAGTGAGTGGAAAAAATAATAAATATTATTTTAAAAGAACAAATAATTTTAGATAAATAAAAATAGAAAAGAGGACACCTATTGTAAGATGAAATGAGTATAATTTATTGAGATAATTATGAATAATTTATGTATTGTTGAGATAAGTATGTGGGGTTGAGTATAACTCTTTATTGTTGAGATAAGTAAATGTAGATTATGGTTTAGATAAATTGAATCATAGTATTATATAAATAGCCTTAATGCATGTTTTAGTCTCTTAACCTAATTTATTATTTCATTTTAATCTCTTATCTAAAAACATTAGATGTTAATCCTTTAAAAGTGATTCATTAGTTTAATTGGTCGTTTCCGTTAAATTTTGTGGAAAAAACGTTAACTTCTACCTATGTGGCAATTTCGTTGAATTTATTTATCTAACATGATTTTTTTTTCTCTTTGGAATTTATTATTATTATTTGTTATTGTTGAAACACGTGTTGTTCAAAATGAATTAGTCCTGGGTTTAGTCAAAGTTAAAACATGTTATCATAAGAGCAAAAAGAATACAAAAGGAGGTCAACAAGACGAAGAGGAAAGCAGTTGAAACCCTAGTTTTTTTAGAAAACGGAGTTGGTTGAAGAGAGACGAAAGTCTCATAAGTTTTTTTAAGAGTAACGAAGAAAGATAGAGAATACAAAGAGTGGTAGTGAAGACGAATAGGAGGCGTATGTTGCACCCTAAAATTTGACCAACATTTATTTACTCATCAAGTGTTCAAAGGTTGATACCTTTGTCAGAGAGCCCAAGAGATCCTCAGAGGAATTGGTTGAAACCAAGGTTGTGTGACTCATAACTTGAGAGTTGTGGGAGCTCCTCAGATGATTCTGAGATTATGAGGATAGACTTGAAGCTTTGAGAAAGCTTATGAGATGTCTTGAGAGCCATCATGAAGACTAGAGAGGTCATTGTACAAGAATTCAGAAGATTCAGCCATGAGTGGTGGAATTAGGGTTTGACTGGGTCAACCCTAGGTCAACTGAAGATTTGGAGAGGGTTGAGACCTAATCCAAGAGCCATGTGATTATGGAATGATGTATTGAGATACTATAAGGATGATTCCTAGACCAACTCATCATGATTGAGGAGTTTGAGAAGTTTCAAGCTAGGGTTTATAAGGACTGACAGTGTAAAATCCCCTAGTTTAATCCCTATCTTCAAGACAGTTTTAGCTCACGATGTGATTGTCATCTCATCTTCCCCATAACATGAATGTTGTAGATCTTGTTCTTAGCTTTAATTTCAGTGGTGGAAGTCCTTGATAGGATTTGTGGAGCTCAAGTTATGGTTTTGACAAATTACAGGTCATCTGAGGTATGTGAATCTGGGTCCTTGAAAGTCACCCAACTTGCAGACAACTTTTGCCCTAGTAGGATGATTCCTATGAATTCTTGGTCAACATGAATGTTGAAGAGCATCTTCTTAGATTTCTATAGAGTACTAGAAGTCCTTGATAGGATTTGTAGAACTCAACTTATGGCTTTGACAAGCCAAGGGCATTTTGGTCATTTGGAAGTTATAGGTCATTTCAAGCACAAGGCCATATCTCCTACTTCCAAGTTTCAAATGGAAAAATCTTCAACATCAAACTTGCTTAGAATGATGTTTTAAGGCTAGTAGGGAGTTCATGAGATGTTGAAAAGGCTCATATCAAAAAGTGATAAAAATGGCCTAAAAAGGAGGCATAAGTTAATTCAAGTGAATTTGAAAAATGGAAATCCCAAGTTATAAGTCCAAACCATGTCATGTAATAGGTCATTTTGACTCCAAATGACATTCTAAGAACAATGGTTCAGCCACAATTTTGATTTGAGGCTTGCATCATAGGGCTGCCTTGTAATTGGATTGCTTGCATATTAGGGTACCAAACCAAAACTCAAAATAACTCAACAAACAAGGAAGATAAGCATTGTAACTCATCCAAAATATCATGTGGGGATAAATTCAAGTTGGTTACCAAAGTTACAAGGGTTTTTGCATGAGATACCATGTGGAGAGAATTGAATTCAAAATACCATGACATGAAAACTTGATTTTCTCATTAGATGATCCTAGATGGTTCTAGATTGTTCTAAACCTCTCTATATAATCATTGTGACTTGCTCAAATGCAAGGTTGGTGTTAATTGGTGTAGAGAAGAGAGATTAAAATCCAAATTCCTCCATTGCAAATCACATTCAAGCTTCACATTCTTCTTCATTGTCATCCCATTTTTCTTCACAAACCTTCTCCATAGATCTTTCTGAGTGTGTTCATACTGGTTTGAAGCTCCATCCATGGAATATTGAAGGTTGCCATTGGAAATTGCAAGAAAGCAAATCACATTCGAATTCAAGTATACAAGCTCTCTCCTTCAAATTTTTTGCATGCAGAAGAGTTTTCATCATCCAATGAGTGTTCTTGAAGAGTTCCAAGCCTTGAATTGAAGATCTACCATCACTACCAATCCAAGAAGCCAGGTATGTAAAATCATCTCTACACCCTAATCTAGGCATGGTTAGGTTAATTTATTAGCTTAGAACTGTTAGAGACAATTAGGTGATCATTTCTGATGAGTTTGGGAGTGATTGGTGAAGTTTCATTCATGGATGCCAATTCTTGATGGAGTAAGAACTAGTGATATAGTGAGTTTTAATGCAAGATTATTAGATGATTTTAACCCATGGAACGTGATAATCATTTTGATATAAAGAAAGTTGAGTTTGGTTGAAGTTGAGTATGGATCAGATTTTGAGATTGGTTTGGATTCACCTTCGGGTTTGGTGATAGAGATCTTTTCAATGAAAACTAAGACCATAGGCGTGATCAGGGTGAAATTCTAAGCAAGATTGTGTTTTACATCGTGGAAATTGATGCTGAAATGAAGGAGTACGCGTGGGTAAAAGTCTGGTGCATGGAAGCTGTATTTTCATGGAGTTTCAGGTGAAACCCTAACCCAAGGTTGATGATGATGTTTCTACCGTTTGATAAGGCGCTGACCCTTGACCAAAGAACAGATCCTACGGCCATGATTCAAAACGAAAATGAGAGGGAAAGCTGAGCGATGAAACTCAGCGTTTCATTAAACGCTCTTTTGGGCTTTAGTGGATCAATTCTATTCCCACCCCCCTATCAGGCCCAATATCATTTTATAACTATAATTTGTTTCTTTTTGCACCGCTCTTTTTTCATTTTTCTTATTGTTTTATTATTTGATTTTTCTGAATAAATGGGCCCAGGCGCGCATGCTATTCAGACCCCCCAGTTTGGGCCCAAGCATGATTTTAACTGCATGTCATTTCTTCCTGCACCCCATTTGCATATTTTGATTTTATTTTTACCATTTTATTTCATATTTTAGAAAAATCATAGTAAATTGAAAAATCAATATTTTTTAATGGGAGTTTTTTCTCCCCTTTCATATTTTTGTCTAGAAAAATATAAAATAAAAACATTTGCCATTTCATGCATTTTAATATTTTTTGCATATTTTTCATTTTAATAGCTTTTTAATGCTTTTATGTTGATACCATAATTTTGTAGAATTTAGTTTAGGTAGCTCCCTTTAGATTTTTAAGTCAATCTTTTTAGGATGATTAGATATATGTTTTAGGTTCCCCCTGGATTAATTCCATATTTTTGTGATGATTTTTAGGATAGTTTTGGTTAGATGCTATTAGGTTGTGTAGAATTAGGTTAAAACTTCAACATAGGTCCATAATAACTTTAGATTTTGGGTTTTTAGGGCAAATTAGACTATGGGGCATATATGGGTATTAAGGGTAGGTATGTAGGATCCCTTAGAAATTATATTAGGATTTAATATGATAGTATGCTATTTTTAGTTGATTTTTGTATTGGTTGATTGTTTGTGTTGCCTTTAGGGCATTGTATTGTTGTTTGCTTTGCTTTGTGAGCTTGGAAAGCTTGGTATCTCATTGTGGAGCATTGAGGAGCATAGTAGAAGACTTGAAGATGCATTGAGGAGCTTGAGAGCTTGATCTTTCTTCTTTTTATTTTGTTTTAGGGTTAGGGATTAAGAAGAGTTTAAATGTAGATAACTTCTTTCTCAAACATGGATGGTATCATTCACCTCCATTCCTCCCTATGATTCAAAGTCCTTCCATAGTATACACCTCTCTCCTTTGGAGGGATAAGTGATTATACCTAGGAGGTAGAACTTTTGAGGGAACCATTCCTTGATGTTGAGCCCTTAAAGGTCACCTTTGGTGATCAATAAGCAGTTCAATATCCCTCAGCTTATCCAGTAAGTGATTTTTCTCTGGTTTGACTGTCTTGAGAGATGCTGTGCCTGAGCTTGAAGATGAAGACTTTATTGAAGAGTATAGAAGAGGATGAATCCTTGAATAGTGCCATTCCAGCTGAAGCTTGAAGAGCAGCAAGAGCAAGTTGATACTTGAAGATCCCTGAAGATTAGGTGAAGCCTGAAGGTGGAGCTGATCAAGAAGTTGAAGCTTAAGGGAGAAGATGAGTTGAAACTTATGTTGTAGGGTTGAAACCTGGAAAAGCAGATTGATGTTTGTCAAGAGTGATTGAAGTCTGAAGACTGAGTTGCTGTTGGAAGAGCTGAAGCTTGAAGTTGAGAGAGGAGTTGATCTGCTTTCTTCTTTTATTTTCTGTATTGCTGTGTTTTGTTTGACCTGTTTGATGCATTAGAATAAGTTCATATCTAGAGTAGGTAGAATCTAGGAGCATGATTGCACTAGAGGTTGAGTTGCTCCCTCTGCTTGTATTGTTACTGTGTGGCTTTGCTTGCGGGTATTCGGTAGAGCCCAGCTCCCTTGCCCATGTGGTTTGTTTGCCTGATGGCATTTCATTTCATTTTATCTGTATGATTGCAGTTTACTGTTTATTGCTTGATAGCATGTTGTTTATGTTTCAGTATGATTACTGTTATTTCATTCTGGCTTGAAGTTGAGATGGGCTTGTGGAGGCTGAAGCCCCACACACATTTCCTCCCTCACTTGCATTGCATGCATTTTACTGTTAAGCTGATGCTTTGTCTGTTTTGGTGTATCATTGACATGATCCCTTAGGACTCTCATTTCCTTTGATAAGGATTTGATGATAGAATTTTAGGTTGAAACCTATGCATGACAACTTCTAGGAGTTCTTTTATTCAAACCTCAACCATAGGATGAATCCATGGCATGACAACAGTAGGACTTGATAGTCTCCCTCCTAGTTGGGCCTGTTCTCTTCTCATCTCAAAACAGTTTAAGATACAGTAATCATGAATGATTTCTTTCGTACGTTACGAGCCTTAAGCTATCTGAGAGAGGATAGTGGGAGAGCTTCTTTTCCACAGTCTGGATGTTTAGTATGGTACCCTTTGGGTGACATGCGACGCATTCACTCTCAGGTCATAGTCTCTAGTGCGGTTGAAATCGCAAACACGATAAAAAACACTTCTTTCGTAAAAGACAGGAAATAAACCGTAGTTTCCCGAACTACGTATGCTCTGATCTCTCATGCCTGTTGAGAGTACGTAGGCACAAGATGGCGATGTCTTGGCGAGCTACCTTCCCCCATAACCCTTCATAGGCCGAACTACGTTGACTCTGATTTCTCATTCTCTGATGAGAATACGTAGGCATAAAGCGCGACGCTTTGCCGAGTCATTTTTCTTTTCTTTTTCAGCTAGCCTTGATAGGTAGATAGAATAAAACCAACCTGTCCAAGTAAACCAACAAGCATGGATCCCGTCGAGTACGACGGACGTGAGGGGTGCTAATACCTTCCCCTTGCGTAACCGACTCCCGAATCCAGACAATGGTTGCGACGACCTTGTCTTACCCTTATTCGTGAGGTTTTTCCGATCGTTTCCTTTCCTGCTCTGAGGGATAAATAACGAAAGGTGGCGACTCTTCTGTTGTGCCGGCACCTTATTTTCGCGCAAGCGACAGCTGGCGACTCTGCTGGGGACCTTATATGGTTCCCTACGAGAGTCAATCCTAACGCTTGTATGTTTACCTGCTGGGTTGCGTTTATTTATCGCATTTTACTTCTCGCACTTTATTTCCCGCATTTTATTTTCAGTATAATATGATTATTTGTGCTGTTGTGGGATGGGAGTTCTGATGAGTGAAAAGCCAGACCCAGGCTTGAGTGCACTATAGAATTAGAGTGGAAATTAGTGGGCGCGTGCTTGCTTTGCAGGCACTAGTGTCTCATGAAATCCACGCTCATACGAGGTTCATCCGGTTGGCTTCACTTTCAACCCTTTGGGTTGAGACGGTTGCTGGTTTGGTGGATTGTCGACTCTGGGGATCGATCATTTGTGATTCAGCTAAGTGAGGCCGCTTCATGAGCTGGTGATGCCACACCTTCTCGGTATCGTATCACCCCTCTTGAAAGTCTGTGACGCTGATGAACGCATAGGATGCCGTACCTTGAGTCAGTTTAGGTCCATACCTGTGAGTGGGATTGGGTTTATTGCAGGAAACTTTGACCTTCAGACTACCTGGTTTTCTTGGCAATGAATCAGTTGTGTTGGTACCAGGGTTTCTCAGTCGCAGATATGTCTGTTCTTGATAGAGCAGGTGTTGATCAGAGGATCTTATCATCAGGTGTATGTCTGTTCTTGATAGAACAGGTGTTGATCAGAGGATCTTATCATCAGGTGTATGTCTGTTCTTGATAGAGCAGGTGTTGATCAGAGGATCTTATCATCAGGTGTATGTTTGTTCTTGATAGAGCAGGTTTTGATCAGAGTATTGTCATCAGTTGTTTGTTCTTGATAGAGCAGATTTTGAGTAGGGTCTGAAGATCTCATCAGCAGTTGTATGTTTGTTCTTGATAGAGCAGATTTTTGAGTTGGGGTCTGAAGACTTCATCAGCAGATATTTCTTGATCATACATCTGAGGTCCTTATTATCAGACATTTGTTCTCGACAGAGCAGAGTTATGAGCCTGTGTATATGGTCCTATCAGATGGTTGTTCTTGGCAGATCAGATCTGTGGTCCTACAACGGGGTTTTCTTCTCATCAGTGATTGTTGATACAGAATCTCCACAGCACCAGTTGCCCGGATATATTATTGCATGACTGCATTTTGCATTAGTTTGCATGTCATTTGCATTCCATTAACGTGTGTCTGTGTTGCAGGTACCGTTTTCCCCGATCCAGGACTTCTCGCCTCCTATTGTATTGTTATGGCCTCTCTCAGGAAGACCGTTGCATACAAGTTCCCTACCCCTAATGTGGTTAAGTTGACTGGTTTGATAGCTCTAGCAGGTGATTCTGTGAAGGATGAGTTCAGAAAATCTTATGGCAGGTTGCTCAGTTTGGTTTGCAAGCCCTCTACGTTCGAGTTGAATGGGTTGCACGCTCTGCTGCAGTTCTACGACCCTCCGCTGAGATGTTTCACTTTTCAGAACTTTGTTCTCGCGCCGACGCTGGAAGAGTATGCTGATTTGCTAGGTGTGCCTATCAAGAGGCAGATGCCTTTTGTTCACATGGATGCTGAGCCTGATCTGGATGGTTTAGCTTCTTCACTTTATTTGGACGCCTCCAAGTTAGTACTGACTAGTTGGAACAAGGTTCCTGGATTCTCCTTGCAGTTTCTGGTGGTTAAAGCTCAGCAGTGTGCCAAGGATGGATGTTGGGACGCGTTCAATGCCATCCTCGCTCTATGCATATATGGCATTATCCTGTTCCACAACATGCCTGATTTTGTAGACTTTGATGCGTTTCACATCTTCGCTTCAGGGAATCCAGTCCCTACTCTGATCGGAGATGTTTATCACTCAATCCACTACAAGAATGAGAACAGGAGGGGGAATAATGTCTCATGCTGCGTACCCTTGCTGTACAAATGGCTTGATAGCCATCTGCCTAAGAGGGGTCCTTTTGTCTTGTCTGCTGCCACAGCTGAGTGGCCTGAGCGTCTGATGAGTTTATCTGCAGAAGATATTGACTGGTTCGACAGAGACAGGTTGGGTACTGAGGTGATCTTCAGTTGCAGCGGGTTTCCTAATGTGCCTCTGATAGGTAGGAAGGGCTGCATAAACTACAATCCGTCGTTGCTGGTTCGACAGTTCGCGTATGCTTTGAGGAATCCGCCGAAGGATGAGGAGGTACAGGAATCTCTGTACCTCACGGGTATTCTAGAAGGGGATTTGTTGTCCAAGCTTCAGCGTGCGTGGAATAGTATTAGTAAGCGAGGAAAGCCTTTGCTGGGAAAAAGCAATAGTCAAGCCTACCCTCCGTATACAGCATGGATCAGAGCCAGGGCCAAAGCTATAGGGATGCTGTTTCCTCATGCCAAGCCAGAAAGTCCTCCAACAGTCGAAGAGCCTACTACTGTGCCCATTCATCAGCATAACCAGGTATTAGCTGAGCGGGATGAGTTGAAGCGGGCGAACGCAGAACTAGAGAAGGAGTTAGCTCAGCTTCGAAGCGAGAGGAACGAAGTCGTTCATTCTCTCAAAAGGCAGACAGAGTTGGTGAACCAACTGGGTACGGGCCTGACGAAGCAAATAGCCGAGCATGAACGCATGGGTCAAGACTTCAGGGCTGTCAACGACGTACTAGCTACAAAGAAGCAGCATTTGGACGAGGCATATCGGAGGATATCCAAGTTCGACCAGCACTGGAAGGCTTCCCTGGCCACCAGGAAAGAGCGGGAGGATAAGCTGATGCTGCAAATCTCCAAGCTGGAAGCCGAGGTGAGGGACAGTGAACAAAGGTTTGATGAAGAAACCGCCCGCAGGTACGCCGCCGAAGGCCAACTCAATAAAGCTCTCGCTAACCTGAGGGAGCGCGAGCTGAAGTTTGAGTCTAAGAAGCGAAAATTAGAAGATTGCTTCGACGAAGGAGCATGGGAAGGTTCGATCGAAGGACTTCAGTATACCATTGTGCAGAGGGAGCTACTCGTCGAGGGGTTGCACACTTTGCCAGATCATCCAGAGACGAAGGAGTTATTAGCAGAGTATCGCGCCCGTGGCCGTACTTGACTAGTTGTATTCCTTTTGTTTTGATCTTTGTTGTATGCTGACCATCACCAGGCTTGTTGGCTGAGGTCACGCTGTTGATTTGTCTTGTACTTGCTGATGCTATGTACTGCCTTGATAGGCTTTCCTTTATATATGAGATTGATGTTTCCATGATTGGGCTCGGACTTCTTATTATTATTATTATCAGCACTAGCACTCAGGCACTAGGATCGGGGGAAATATCCCAAACACACAGACACACGCATGCATCTGCATGAGGCATTTGCATGGCGCACATTTTGTTGTTTTCCCTAACCTTTAGTGTTTGCAGGTTTTTCAGGTTCACAGGTCCCAAGCTGTTTTCGGTGATTCCAGGATTGATCAGAGACTAATTCACCATTATTCAACTAGAGCTAATCAGACCAGGATCATGGATCAAGTGCAGACAGATGTCCAGGAGCTCCGTGAGAGGATGGATCGCTTTATGGAACTGATGCAGGTGGTCGCCAATGGTCAAGACCAGCTTAGGACTTTGGTTCAGCCTTTGATCTCCAGGGTTGATAGTAACTGCATACTTCATGGCGGGGTTGTGCCTACTCCTCCACCAGTTGATACTCCGCAGAATGGTGTCCCTGTGGCCGGGGTCAATGGCAGTGCTAATGGGAATGTGATGGCCAACATCGGACTCAATGCGATGGGCGTCAGCAATGGTAGTCTGGGAGCTAATGTCAACATCGGGCCGGTCAACGGCAATGCTGGCGTCGGGAATCTGTTGGTGCCTCAACCATGGCTTGAGGATCACCAGGATGATGTGTTTTCTCAAAGAGGTGCGGAAGCGGAGCTGAATGCTGAAGCGCGACTCAGATTCAAAGCACTTGAAGATAAAATGAGAGATATTGAGAATCAGAATACTTTGGGCGTTGATATGTCCAAGCTGGGGTTAATTGCTGATTTCAAGGTACCTCCTAAATTCAGGGTGCCTGACTTTGAGAAATATAAGGGCACCATTTGCCCTCGTGTCCACTTGCAATCATATTATAGGAAGATGTCTTCCTATTCCGAAGACGAGAAGTTGCTGATGCACTTCTTCCAAGATAGTCTTTCTGGGCCATCCCTCGAGTGGTACATGGGCTTGGAGCCCACTAGCGTGCGCACATGGAAAGATCTCGCTGAAGCGTTTGTCCACCATTATCAGTATAATAGCGACTTGGCCCCGAACCGAGTCCAGCTCTAGAACCTTTCGCAGAGGAATAATGAAGGATTTAAGGAGTACGCCCAGCGGTGGCGTGAGTTGGCAGCCCGGGTTCAACTGCCGATGGTTGAGCGCGAGCTCGTGCAGATGTTTGTTGCCACCCTATCGGGGTTGTACTATGAAAAGTTAGTCAGCGGTATGTCTGGGACGTTCTCAGCTCTCATTACCATGGGCGAGCACGTCGAGAATGGTATCAAGATCGGGAAAATTCAAGGTGAATCATCCTCAGCTGGAGGAGGTGGAAAGAAACCTTATGCTGGTAAACGACGAGAAGGAGATGCGAGCGCTGTGACCAACGCTCGGAGAAAGGGCAAGGGCCCTCAGCAGCAGATAGCCAGTATAAATATCCCAGCAGCAGCAGCAGTAACAAAATCCACAGGGATATAGAAAGTACCAGAATCGGGCACCTTTGACAAACCGTCACTTCGAAGCACCGCCCATGTCGTATGCGCAACTCTTGCAGACTTTGCTTCAGCTTCAGTTGGTTCAGAAGAGGACGATGGCTCCCTTGACAGGGGCACCTCCACCAGGGTACGACGCAAATGCCACTTGCGACTTCCATACAGGGGCACCAGGCCATACAATCGAGAACTGCAAAGCCTTTAAGCACAAGGTGCAGGACCTGGTAGATGCCAAGATTATTAATTTCTCCAATAATGTGCCCAATGTTACGAAAAACCATATGTCGAATCATAGGGGAGGCGGAGTGAACGCCATTATCGAAGAAGAGAGCACAGATCTGTTGACTGATGTCAAAGACCTAAAGACGCCGCTTAGTTTCGTCAAAGCTGAGTTGTTGAAGAAAGGGTTCTTTCCAGGATGCGGAGAGTTATGCATGGACTGTGCTACACATTCTGATGGATGTGAGCAGCTGGTAGAAGGAATCCAAAGTCTGATGACTGTGGGGATTCTGCAGTTCAGCCGGAGGGCTGAAAGTGTATCAGGAGAGGTCGTGTTGAAGCAGGCCGATGAAGTCGCCACCATCACCATTCCTCGTCAACCAATAACTATTTATGCGCCCCGACCGCCTACAATCACTATTACCAAAGCTGGGCCAATCCCATTCGAGAGCACTAACTCCGTTCCGTGGCATTATGGAGCTGAAGTCTATTGCAACGGTCAGAGGTTAGAGCTGGAGCCGTATGGGTCGACTGTGGAGAATCTCGCAGGAGTCAGTGGTATTACCCGTAGCGGAAGAGTGTTTGCACTGCCGGAAGTCGTGGCGGATAAAGTGGTCAGAGCTGATGCTGCTGATAAGGGTAAAGGCAAAGTCGTCGAAGAGGTCCCGTGTGGGGTAGAGAAAGATTTGCTTGTCAAAGATGCCGAGGAGTTTATGTGGTTGATCAGAAAGAGCGACTACAAGATTGTAGACCATCTCCATCAGACGCCTTCAAAGATTTCTATTCTCAACTTGTTGCTGTGTTCTGAAGCGCACCGCAACGCGTTACTGAAGGTATTGAACGCTGCCTACGTACCGCAAGAGATATCAGTGAATCAGCTAGAAGAGGTGGTAGCCCATGTTAATGCTGGCAATGGGCTAGGTTTCACAGATTTAGAGTTGACGCCTAAAGGGAGAGATCACAACAGCGCCTTGCACATCTCGATAGAGTGCAGAGGCACAATCATGTCGCATGTCCTGGTGGACACGGGTTCGTCGCTTAATGTGCTTTCGAAGAAGGCATTAATGAAGTTGGACACTCGTGGATTGCTTTGCACACCCAGTGATCTGGTGGTGAAAGCGTTTGATGGAACTAAGCGCCACATTTTCGGAGAGTTGACCCTGCCGATCCAGGTCGGTCCGGAAATGTTCGACACGGTCTTTTATATCATGGACATCATGCCTGCCTACAGTTGCCTCTTGGTCCGGCCATGGATCCATGTTGCTGGTGTCGTGACCTCCACGTTGCACCAAAAGCTCAAATATGCTGTCGGAGGAAGCATAGTAACCGTGTGCGGTGAGGAGGACATAATGGTGAGCCATTTGTCATCCTTTAAGTATGTTGAAATGGATGGCGAAATCCATGAAACTCTTTGTCAAGCATTTGAAGCCGTCAAGGTGAAAGAGGTAGCTCATGTCCTCACAGAGAAGCCAGAGATGAATCTCTCCTCATTCAAAGAAGCTCGGGCCGTCGTCCAAGCTGGTTCTACCCCAGGCTGGGGGCATATTTTGGAGATACCGAACAAGCAGGATAAGTTTGGATTGGGGTATTCTCCTGAAGCTGAAGCTTCATCTTCTTCGTCTAGCAGCGCGTCACGGGGTAAGGGGTCGATCCTATTTACCAGTGGCGGAGTGATCTTCGAAAGCATCAACGCGGCGTCTGAAGACAGCGGGGATAGCGATTGTGATCTCGACTCTTGGATTCAGCCAAGCAAGCCAGGCGAGCGCCTCAACAATTGGACCATCAAGGATATCATCCAGCTGACAAGTGAAGAGTAATGATTTACTTTCTTCAATCATTGTACAACCCTATGTCCTACCCGGGGCATAGCGGTTTTATTGTCAGGGCCTTGTTGGATTATGTACATGCATTTTGTTAATAAATCAAAGGCGTTTTCTTTGTATTCAAATATTGTGTTCTCTGTTATTCCTGTTTTATGTTTGTTTTGAAAAAACAGTAAAATGGCAATGGGGTTTGTGCTAACCTGCATATTCTTGTTTTAAACTTAACCCTTGTTATTGCAGGATCCACATGACAGACGACATCGACTCTGGACCTTCTACGGCTCACTTCGACTTTGATTGCCCGATCTATCAAGCCGAGGAAGAGATTGATGAAGACGAAGACCTTCCTGAAGAGTTGGCCCGCTTGTTGAAACAAGAGGAAAAGGTTATTCTGCCTCACGAGGAGGATATTGAGATCGTAAATCTGGGTTCCGAAGAGCTCGTCAGAAATGTCAGGGTAGGGGCTGCGCTGCAGAGTAATGTCAAGCAGAGATTGGTCGAGATGCTTCGAGAGTATAGTGACGTCTTTGCTTGGTCATACGAGGATATGCCCGGACTTGACACGGACATCGTGGTCCACCGCTTGCCGCTGCGAGAAGATTGCCCTCCCGTCAAGCAGAAGCTTAGGAGGACGAGACCAGATATGGCCGTTAAGATCAAAGAAGAAGTGCAGAAACAGCTCGATGCTGGCTTCTTAGCGGTCACCACTTACCCTCTGTGGGTCGCCAACATAGTGCTTGTACCGAAGAAGGACGTTAAGGTACGCATGTGCGTCGATTATCGGGATTTGAATAGGGCGAGCCCTAAAGATGATTTCCCGTTGCCTCATATCGATGTGTTGGTCGACAACACAGCCCAGTTCTCCGTGTTTTCGTTCATGGATGGCTTCTCCGGTTACAACCAGATCAAGATGGCGCCGGAGGACATGGAGAAAACGACGTTTATCACCCCCTGGGGAACGTTTTGCTATAAGGTAATGCCCTTCGGTCTGAAGAACGCAGGGGCTACTTACCAACGAGCAATGGTAACTTCGTTTCATGATATGATTCATCATGAGATCGAGGTCTATGTTGATGACATGATTGCAAAGTCCCAAACGGAGGAAGAGCATCTGGTCAACTTATTGAAGCTTTTTGAGAGGCTTAGGAAATTCAGGTTGAGGCTGAATCCTAACAAGTGCACTTTCGGAGTGCGGTCCGGAAAGTTGCTGGGGTTTATCGTTAGTGAACGAGGTATCGAGGTTGATCCTGCGAAAATAAAAGTTATCCAAGAAATGCCAGCGCCGAAAACAGAAAAAGAAGTTCGCGGTTTCTTGGGCCGAATAAACTACATTGCAAGGTTTATCTCTCAGCTCACGACCACTTGTGAACCGATGTTCAAGCTTTTAAAGAAAAATCAGGCGATTACTTGGAATGAAGATTGTCAGAAGGCATTCGACAAGATAAAGCAGTATCTTCAAGAACCTCCAATCTTGATACCCCCAGTGGCTGGACGGCCTTTAATCATGTACTTGACAGTTCTGGAGAACAGTATGGGGTGTGTTCTCGGTCAGCACGACGAGACAGGCAGAAAAGAGCATGTCATCTATTATTTGAGTAAAAAGTTCACTGAGTGTGAATCTCGATACTCGATGCTGGAGAATACGTGTTGTGCACTAGCTTGGGCTGCCAAACGTCTACGACAGTACATGCTCAATCACACCACTATGCTAATTTCGAAGATGGATCCGATCAAGTACGTCTTCGAGAAGCAGGCTCTTTCGGGCAGGATTGCCAGGTGGCAAATGGTGTTAACAGAATATGATATTCAGTACGTGTCCCAGAAGGCCATCAAGGGAAGCGTATTGTCTGATTACCTTGCCGAACAGCCGATCAAAGATTACCAGCCGATGAAATTTGAATTCCCTGACGAGGATATTATGTTTCTCAAAGCGAAGGATTGCAATGAGCCATTGCCCGGCGAGGGGCCAGATAGGAAATCCCAGTGGAAGTTGATATTCGATGGAGCGGTTAATTCCTATGGAAGTGGCATCGGGGCTATCATCACGACTCCCCACGGATCCCATATCCCGTTTACTGCGAGACTGACGTTTCCAGTCACCAATAATGAGGCGGAGTACGAAGCATGCATCATGGGTCTAGAGGAGGCAATTGATTTGAGAATCAAGAACCTAGACGTATATGGCGACTCAGCGCTTGTGATCAACCAAATTAAAGGGGAGTGGGAGACTCGTCAATCGAATTTGGTGTCGTACATGAATTATGCCAGGAGGCTACTTCCATTCTTCGATCGAGTGGAACTCCATCATGTGCCCAGAGTGGAAAATCAGATGGCTGATGCCTTAGCCACGTTGGCTTCAATGTATAAAGTCAATTTTTGGAATGAGGCTCCAAGAATTGTCCTTTCGCGTCTTGATAGACCGGCATTTGTCTTTGCAATCGAGGATGCCGCTGACGGCAAGCCATGGTTCCATGACATCCAGACTTTCCTTATGACTAAGGAGTATCCTGCAGGTGCGTCAGCCCAGGATAAGAAGACTCTGAGGAGGCTGTCTGGAAATTTTTATCTCAATCCTGATGGAGTGTTATATAAGAGAAACCACGATCTCGTGCTACTCAGATGTGTAGATGATAAAGAGGCGAGTATGCTTATGGAGGAAGTCCATGAAGGCACATTTGGTACGCACGCCGGCGGGCATGCTATGACGAGAAAGATCCTGAGAGCAGGATACTACTGGCTGACGATGGAGTCGGATTGCTTCAGATTCGCGAAGAGATGTCATAAATGCCAGATTTATGTTGATAAAGTTCATGTGTCGCCGTGCCCGTTGAATGTCATGTCCTCCCCTCGATCGTTCTCCATGTGGGGCATCGACATGATAGGCAAGATCGAGCCCACTGCATCCAACGGTCATCGCTTTATTCTGGTAGCTATCGACTACTTCACCAAGTGGGTGGAGGCAGCCTCGTATGCTAATGTGACCAAGCAGGTAGTGGCTAAATTCATAAAGAGGGACATCATCTGTCGTTACGAAATTCCCGAGCAGATCATTACTGATAATGGTTCGAACTTGAATAACAAGATGATGAAGGAGTTGTGCCAGAGTTTCAAGATTGAACACCACAACTCATCTCCTTACCGGCCGAAGATGAATGGCGCCGTCGAAGCCGCAAACAAGAACATAAAAAAGATTGTTCAGAAGATGGTTGTGACCTACAAAGATTGGCACGAGATGCTGCCGTTTGCACTGCACGGTTATCGTACGACGGTACGTACGTCAACCGGGGCAACTCCTTTCTCCTTGGTGTACGGTATGGAAGCAGTCCTACCGTTAGAAGTGGAGATCCCTTCTTTGCGAGTTTTGGTTGATGTGAAACTCGACGAGGCAGAATGGATTACGAATCGTCTGAACCAACTCAGCCTGATGGACGAGAAGAGGTTAGCATCGATTGCTTTTGGTCGTCTGTACCAAAGTCGAATGAAGAAAGCTTATGATAAGAAGGTGCGTCCTAGAAGCTTTCAGACGGGTGATCTCGTCCTGAAGAAGATTCTTCCTCCACACTCCGATCACCGGGGCAAGTGGACTCCGAATTACGAAGGTGCGTACGTCGTCAACAAGGTTTTCTCGGGAGGAGCTTTGTTGTTATCCACGATGGATGGTGAAGATTTTGCATCCCCGGTGAACACGGACGCAGTTAAAAAATACTTTGCTTGAAAGCGACCCGCTGGACAAAAAAGGAAAGTCCAGGCAAAAAAGGGGCATCCCGGCGAACCAAAAATAGAATAAAAGGTTCGAGCAAAAATTAGGGATATATTGAAAAAATGTACACCCGCGAAGTCGAAAACCTACACTGGGCGGCTCCGGCAAAAAAGGGTATCCCGGTGAACTGAAAACCCGTAAAGGGCGGTTCACGCAAAAGTTAGGGATTTGAAAAAGCAAATGACTGCGTTCCGCGTGTGGACTTTCATTGTTTAGTGGTTTGGAGGACCTGAGGGCCGTTCATCTGAATCAATCTCTTCCGAAGCTGAAGCGTCGGAGAAGTATCGAAGTCGAGTGGGTCTTAGAGGGATCGACTCATGGTGTTCGTCTATGCCTCGTTGCCAACATTTGTATATACTGATGTATATTTATGTTTTATTTTGCGCGGCTTCCTCATTCCAGGAGCTTGCATCTGTTGTAAAACATTTTTACTCATTCAGGGGTTCATTATCAATAAAATGCATATTATTCAACAATTATGTTTGCCTGTTTAGCATTTATCTGTTTTGTTTGCGAAAAAGAACGCCAAGGTTTTAGTTAAAATGCGCATACATAAACTTACTGGCCTAGGCCACTGATTGTTGAAACAATTAGATACTTGAATGTTGTCACGAGATAATAACCTTGATAGGCCCCTTTAAGAAGGATATCTTGTCTGTTTGTTTGTGTTGTTACAGGTGTAGCATATCCCAGACAGTACGCCGTGTGCATCCCGAAGCAGGATGATTCCTCCTTCTCCAGCAGAGTTCAGTAGCCTCTTCCCGCAGAGTCTGAATGCAGGATAGTGAGCATTGATATGTCTCCCCATGCAGAGATGATTCTCTTCCCCAAGCAGACGCATCCTGAAGGAACATCACCTCCTCAGCTGAGTCGTGCGCCGAAGCATGAATTCTTCCCCTGCACCGGGTCACAAGTGCAGGTTTCGTAGGAAACTATTCATACGCCGAAGTATGCAGCAACTGTTGGTGCCAGACTGAAGTCTCCAGCGGAATTGTGATTCCCCACCAAAGTGGTATTCTCTCCCGAAGTCGGACGAGTCCCTCTTCCCCAGTAGAGTGTTGGAACAGCTGATGTTGTATTCCCCTACAGAGTTGTACTCTCCCCCGAAGTCGGATGATTCCTTCTTCCCCAGCGGAATTAAAATTCCTCATCAGAGTCGTATTCTCTAGTGAAGTAGAATGATTTCTCCTTCCCCGACTGAGTTCGCAAACCCCCAAGAGAGCCGAGTCCTTGGAAGCAGTTAGGACCATGATTGGTTTTCCCTAGCAGAGCATTGAACAGCTGATGCTGTATCTCCCCCAGAGTCGTACTCTCTCCAGCGAAGCAGAATGATTTCTCCTTCCCCAGCCGAGTTTGCAGTTCCCCAAGAGAGCTGAATCCTTGGAAGTTGATCAGACCATGAGTGGTTTTCCCCCAGTGGAGTGTTGAGCAGCTGAAGTTGTTTCCCCATAGAGTTCTTATCCCCAGAAGAGTAGCCATAATGGCCGCGCAGTTTGTTCCCGCGATTGACATCGTCTTCCATCAGCAGGTCCTGGTTCTCGTAGAGCTTTGTTCCCCTGCAGCAATCAACCGAAGTTGTTTTCCCCGCAGCAGTCAACTGAAGTTGTGTCCCCTGCGGAGCCCAATTGATATTGGCGTAGCCATGTTCTCCTCAGCAGGATGATTCCTCTATCTTAGTAGTTCTTTCTCCTTGACAGGAGGATTTCTCCCTTCGGCATTTATTTTGCTGACGGGATCGCATCATTGTGCATGATTGCATAGCATTTATCATAAACACATAGCATTTCCACCGTGTGGAGCATGGCGCCGAAGCATATGCATAATAAACATGATCTAGGTTGCTACCGTTCTTGTTTTGCAGGTGTTCCGCCGCAGAATCGATTGCTCAGGATGATTCCTGACATTCTCCCCAACGAAGTCGCTTGCTCAAGATGATTTTTGAGATCCCCAGCGAAGTCTTCGATGATTCTTGAATTCCTCAGCAGGGCCGTTCGCTTAAGATGATTCTTAAGACCCCAGTAGAGTCCCCAGTGAAGGTTGCCCAGGATGATTCCTGAAGCCCCAAGAGAGCCGAATCCTTGGAAGTTGCTCAAGCCATGATTGGTTTGTCCCCAGCAAAAGTTGCCCAGGATGATTCCTGGAATCCCCAACAGAGTGTTTGCTCAGAATGGTTATCGGTTCAAGATGATTCTTGAGGTCCCCGACAGAGTTATTTGTTCAAGACGATTCTTGAAGTCCTCAACAGAGTTGATTCATCCAGAATGATTTCTGGACCCCCGGAGCGGAGTTGCTTGATAGTTCTCCAGAATCCCCAGCGGCGAAGCATCCTCCCCAGCAGGTTTTCCGACGGCGAAGTTGAAATCTCCTTTGAAGGCTCCATGATTGAAGTCTGACCGTGGTAATGAAGCAGTTATCTCAGCTAATGTGGAATGCCTGATGGCATGATCAACCTGATGGTTGAAGTCTGGCTGATGCCCGACGATTTCCTTGAATGCTTGATGGCATGATCAACCTGATGGTTGAAGTCCGGCTGATGCCCGACAGTCTCTTTGGATGCCTGATGGCATGATCGACTACGTATTACCGGTTACCGTGTGACCAATTCCCCAATGGATGTTTGTTTCTGACGGCGATGTCAGATCATGTTTGTTTCCAGCGGCGATGTTGGATGTTTGTCCGACGGCGATGTTGGCTGTTTGTTTCCAGCGGCGATGTTGGGTATCTTGTTTATCTCTGGCGGCGATGTCAGATGATGTCAATTCTCCAGCGGTGATGTTGGATGTTGGTTCGACGGTGATGTCGAGTGTCTCTCAGATTATGTTTGTCTCTGACGGCGATGTCAGGTGATTTAGCTTTCCAGCGGCGATGTTGGATGTTCCTTTATGACGGCGATGTCAGATTCGTTGATTTTCCAGCGGCAATGTTAGATGTTTGTTTTGACGGCGATGTCAGATCCTTTTTAGCTCCATCGGCGATGTTGGATGTTTGTGTTTGACGGCGAGGTCAGGTTATGTTGAGTACCTGACGACGATGTCGAGTGTTTCCTAGGGTTATGTTTTGTTCTTGACGGCGATGTCAAGTTGATCTTGTTCCCCAGCGGCGATGTTGGATGTTTGGTTCTGGAGGCGATGTTGGGTGTTTTGATTCTCCAGCGGCGATGTTGGATATCTGTTTCTGGCGGCGATGTCAGGTGGTTTAGCTTTCCAGCGGCGATGTTGGGTATGTTGTTTGTGCTCGACGACGATGTTGGGTGTTTTCAGGTTCTTTAGTTCTCCAGCGGTGATGTTGGATGTTTTGTTCTTGGCGGCGATGTCAAGTTGATCTAGTTCCCCAGCGGCGATGTCAGATGGTTCATCTTTCCAGCGGCGATGTTGGGTGTTTTGTTTCTGACGGCGATGTCAGATTATCCTTTAGTCTTCCAGCGGCGATGTTGGGTGTTTTGGTTGTCTGATGACAATGTCAGAAGAATTTAATGTGGATAACTGACGGCGATGTCAGATCAGTATTTCTCCAGCTAGTTGCCGTGCAGCTACTATTCCAGTTTTCGAAGATTTGTCCCCCTCAGAGTACCGTGTGCTCGTGCAGTTGGCAAATTTTCGGGTTTATCGGTATTCAACCGTCTCGCACCTTGATTGGCTGAGAGTCGTTCGCTCCTCACCCAGTCAGGTTCAAGCCGTTTGAATAGGGGCAGCTGTTGCACCCTAAAATTTGACCAACATTTATTTACTCATCAAGTGTTCAAAGGTTGATACCTTTGTCAGAGAGCCCAAGAGATCCTCAGAGGAATTGGTTGAAACCAAGGTTGTGTGACTCATAACTTGAGAGTTGTGGGAGCTCCTCAGATGATTCTGAGATTATGAGGATAGACTTGAAGCTTTGAGAAAGCTTATGAGATGTCTTGAGAGCCATCATGAAGACTAGAGAGGTCATTGTACAAGAATTCAGAAGATTCAGCCATGAGTGGTGGAATTAGGGTTTGACTGGGTCAACCCTAGGTCAACTGAAGATTTGGAGAGGGTTGAGACCTAATCCAAGAGCCATGTGATTATGGAATGATGTATTGAGATACTATAAGGATGATTCCTAGACCAACTCATCATGATTGAGGAGTTTGAGAAGTTTCAAGCTAGGGTTTCTAAGGACTAACAGTGTAAAATCCCCTAGTTTGATCCCTATCTTCAAGACAGTTTTAGCTCAAGATGTGATTGCCATATCATCTTCCCCATAACATGAATGTTGTAGATCTTGTTCTTAGCTTTAATTTGAGTGGTGGAAGTCCTTGATAGGATTTGTGGAGCTCAAGTTATGGTTTTAACAAATTACAGGTCATCTGAGGTATGTGAATTTGGGTCCTTGAAAGTCACCCAACTTGCAGACAACGTTTGCCCTAGTAGGATGATTCCTATGAATTCTTGGTCAACATGAATGTTGAAGAGCATCTTCTTAGCTTTCTAGAGAGTACTAGAAGTCCTTGATAGGATTTGTAGAACTCAACTTATGGCTTTGACAAGCCAAGGGCATTTTGGTCATTTGGAAGTTATAGGTCATTTCAAGCACAAGGCCATATCTCCTACTTCCAAGCTTAAAATGGAAAAATATTCAACATAAAACTTGCTTAGAATGATGTTTTAAGGCTATTAGGGAGGTCATGAGATGTTGAAAAGGCTCATATCAAAAAGTGATAAAAATGACCTAAAAAGGAGGCATAAGTTAATTCAAGTGAATTTGAAAAATGGAAATCCCAAGTTATAAGTCCAAACCATGTCATGTAATAGGTCATTTTGACTCCAAATGACATTCTAAGAACAATGGTTCAGCCACAATTTTGATTTGAGGCTTGCATCATAGGGCTGCCTTGTAATTGGATTGCTTGCATATTAGGGTACCAAACCAAAACTCAAAATAACTCAACAAACAAGGAAGATAAGCATTGTAACTCATCCAAAATATCATGTGGGGATAAATTCAAGTTGGTTACCAAAGTTACAAGGGTTTTTGCATGATATACCATGTGGAGAGAATTGAATTCAAAATACCATGACATGAAAACTTGATTTTCTCATTAGATGATCCTAGATGGTTCTAGATTGTTCTAAACCTCTCTATATAACCATTGTGACTTGCTCAAATGCAAGGTTGGTGTTAATTGGTGTAGAGAAGAGAGATTGAAATCCAAATTCCTCCATTGCAAATCACATTCAAGCTTCACATTCTTCTTCATTGCCATCCCATTTTTCTTCACAAACCTTCTCCATAGATCTTTCTGAGTGTGTTCATACTGGTTTGAAGCTCCATCCATGGAAGATTGAAGGTTGCCATTGGAAATTGCAAGAAATCAAATCACATTCGAATTCAAGTATACAAGCTCTCTCCTTCAAATCTTTTGCATACAGAAGAGTTTTCATCATCCAAGGAGTGTTCTTGAAGAGTTCCAAGCCTTGAATTGAAGATCTACCATCACTACCAATCCAAGAAGCCAGATATGCAAAATCATCTCTACACCCTAATCTAGACATGGTTAGGTTAATTTATTAGCTTAGAACTGTTAGAGACAATTAGGTGATCATTTCTGATGAGTTTAGGAGTGATTGGTGAAGTTTCATTCATGGATGCCAATTCTTGATGGAGTAAGAACTAGTGATATAGTGAGTTTTAATGCAAGATTATTAGATGATTTTAACCCATGGAACGTGATAATCATTTTGATATAAAGAAAGTTGAGTTTGGTTGAAGTTGAGTATGGATCAGATTTTGAGATTGGTTTGGATTCACCTTCGGGTTTGGTGATAGAGATCTTTTCAATGAAAACTAAGATCATAGGCGTGATCAGGGTGAAATTCTAAGCAAGATTGTGTTTTACATCGTGGAAATTGATGCTGAAACGAAGGAGTACGCATGGGTAGAAGTCTGGTGCATGGAAGCTGTATTTTCATGGAGTTTCAGGTGAAACCCTAACCCAAGGTTGATGATGATGTTTCTACCGTTGGATAAGGCGTTGACCCTTGACCAAAGACCAGATCCTACGGCCGTGATTCAAAATGAAAATGAGAGGGAAAGCTGAGCGATGAAACTCAGCGTTTCATTAAACGCTCTTCTGGGCTTTAGTGGATCAATTCTATTCCCACCCCCTATCAGGCCCAATATCATTTTATAACTATAATCTGTTTCTTTTTGCACCGCTCTTTTTTCATTTTTCTTATTGTTTTATTATTTGATTTTTCTGAATAAATGGGCCCAGGCGCGCATGCTATTCAGACCCCCCAGTTTGGGCCCAAGCATGATTTTAACTGCATGTCATTTCTTCCTGCACCCCATTTGCATATTTTGATTTTATTTTTACCATTTTATTTCATATTTTAGAAAAATCATAGTAAATTGAAAAATCAATATTTTTTAATGGGAGTTTTTTCTCCCTTTTCATATTTTTGTCTAGAAAAATATAAAATAAAAACATTTGCCATTTCATGCATTTTAATATTTTTTGCATATTTTTCATTTTAATAGCTTTTTAATGCTTTTATGTTGATACCATAATTTTGTAGAATTTATTTTAGGTAGATCCCTTTAGATTTTTATGTCAATATTTTTAGGATGACTAGATATATGTTTTAGGTTCCCCCTGGATTAATTCCATATTTTTGTGATGATTTTTAGGATAGTTTTGGTTAGATGTTATTAGGTTGTGTAGAATTAGGTTAAAACTTCAACATAGGTCCATAATAACTTTAGATTTTGGGTTTTTAGGGAAAATTAGACTATGGGGCATATATGGGTATTAAGGGTAGGTATGTAGGATCTCTTAGAAATTATATTAGGATTTAATATGATAGTATGCTATTTTTAGTTGATTTTTGTATTGGTTGATTGTTTGTGTTGCCTTTAGGGCATTGTATTGTTGTTTGCTTTGCTTTGTGAGCTTGGAAAGCTTGGTATCTCATTGTGGAGCATTGAGGAGCATAGTAGAAGACTTGAAGATACATTGAGGAGCTTGAGAGCTTGATCTTTCTTCTTTTTGTTTTGTTTTAGGGTTAGGGATTAGGAAGAGTTTAGATGTAGATAACTTCTTTCTCAAACATGGATGGTATCATTCACCTTCATTCCTCCCTATGATTCAAAGTCCTTCCATAGTATACACCTCTCTCCTTTGGAGGGATAAGTGATTATACCTAGGAGGTAGAACTTTTGAGGGAACCATTCCTTGATGTTGAGCCCTTAAAGGTCACCTTTGGTGATCAATAAGCAGTTCAATATCCCCCAGCTTATCTAGTAAGTGATTTTTCTCTGGTTTGACTGTCTTGAGAGATGCTGAGCCTGAGCTTGAAGATGAAGACTTCATTGAAGAGTATAGAAGAGGATGAATCCTTGAATAGTGCCATTCCAGCTGAAGCTTGAAAAGCAGCAAGAGCAAGTTGATACTTGAAGATCCCTGAAGATTAGGTGAAGCCTGAAGGTGGAGCTGATCAAGAAGCTGAAGCTTAAGGGAGAAGATGAGTTGAAACTTATGTTGTAGGGTTGAAACCTGGAAAAGCAAATTGATGTTTGTCAAGAGTGATTGAAGTCTGAAGACTGAGTTGCTGTTGGAAGAGCTGAAGCTTGAAGTTGAGAGAGGAGTTGATCTGCTTTCTTCTTTTCTTTTCTGTATTGCTGTGTTTTGTTTGACCTGTTTGATGCATTAGAATAAGTTCATATCTAGAGTAGGTAGAATCTAGGAGCATGATTGCACTAGAGGTTGAGTTGCTCCCTCTGCTTGTATTGTTACTGTGTGGCTTTGCTTGCGGGTATTCGGTAGAGCCCAGCTCCCTTGCCCATGTGGTTTGTTTGCCTGATGTCATTTCATTTCATTTTATCTGTATGATTGCAGTTTACTGTTTATTGCTTGATAGCATGTTGTTTATGTTTCAGTATGATTACTGTTATTTCATTCTGGCTTGAGGTTGAGATGGGCTTGTGGAGGCTGAAGCCACACACACATTTCCTCCCTCACTTGCATTGCATGCATTTTACTGTTAAGCTGATGCTTTGTCTGTTTTGGTGTATCATTGACATGATCCCTTAGGACTCTCATTTCCTTTGATAAGGATTTGATGATAGAATTTTAGGTTGAAACCTATGCATGACAACTTCTAGGAGTTCCCTGTTCAAACCTCAACCATAGGATAAATCCATGGCATGACAACAGTAGGACTTGATAGTCTCCCTCCTAGTTGGGCCTGTTCTCTTCTCATCTCAAAACAATTTAAGATACAGTAATCATGAATTATTTCTTTCGTACGTTACGAGCCTTAAGCTATCTGAGAGAGGATAGTGGGAGAGCTTCTTTTCCACAGTCTGGATGTTTAGTATGGTACCCTTTGGGTGACATGCGACGCATTCACTCTCAGGTCATAGTCTCTAGTGCGGTTGAAATTGCAAACACGATAAAAAACACTTCTTTCGTAAAAGACAGGAAATAAACCGTAGTTTCCCGAACTACGTATGCTCTGATCTCTCATGCCTGTTGAGAGTACGTAGGCACAAGATGGTGATGTCTTGGCGAGCTACCTTCCCCCATAACCCTTCATAGGCCGAACTACGTTGACTCTGATTTCTCATTCTCTGATGAGAATACGTAGGCATAAAGCGCGACGCTTTGCCGAGTCATTTTTCTTTTCTTTTTCAGCTAGCCTTGATAGGTAGATAGAATAAAACCAACCCGTCCAAGTAAACCAACAAGCGTGGATCCCGTCGAGTACGATGGACGTGAGGGGTGCTAATACCTTCCCCTTGCGTAACCGACTCCCGAATCCAGACAATGGTTGCGACGACCTTGTCTTACCCTTATTCGTGAGGTTTTTCCGATCGTTTCCTTTCCCGCTCTGAGGGATAAATAACGAAAGGTGGCGACTCTTCTGTTGTGCCAGCACCTTATTTTCGCGCAAGCGACAACGTAAACCCTAGCTTTCTCTGAAGACAAATGTAAATATCTCACATCCTCTTAAATACTCTATTTGTTATCAGTTGAAAGCAATTGAGTTCCTATATGCTCTAATTCTTGTCAGTTAGGAGAAATAAAGTAATTAGTATATTCAAATGAGTTTAACTCTAATTCAATTTAATTGACCTTTATTAATTACTAAAAGAAATTAACATTTTGGTAACATTAATAAATGGTCAATTGCTCTTTAAGAGAAATATCTCTCTTAAGATATTTTCTTATATCTCTCTTTTCTTTCCTCCTTGCCATTTGTTAGTAACAAAAAGAAGAAAAAGAGAAAGAAGATAAGATAAGAGAAAGGAGAAAGAAAGAGAAAAGTTTGGAGGAGGAAATCAACAACTTGGATCATCATATTTCCATCTCAAATCTCTATTCATCTCCATCTTCTAAGGGGGTTCTAGGTAGTATTAGCTTTTGGAGAAGCTTTTATGGAAATGGGGATTAAGGTTTGTGCGTTTGCTTTGATCATGAAGTTGTTGCTAATACAAGATGTCTTTGTTGTTTTACACGCTTATTTATGTCATTATATGATCTTTAGATGTCCATTGGTATAACATAGTGTTTTGGGATGTTATTATTACTCATTTCCCTTCATCGTGTTACATTTTCTCACTAGTTGAGTTCTTCCATCCTCTCTAGGCGAGGGAACAACTTGCTAAGCAAACATATAAGGATCTGGAAGCAAAATATTTTCTACTAAGCTTGATAGGCGAGGGTGAAACTCGCTAAGCGAGATAAGTACAATTGAGGAAATATGACATTCTAACTTGTCTCTCTTGAACCTCGCTAGGCGAGAGCTTGCTTGAAGGCCTCACCGGGTCTCGCTACGCGTGATAAATAAAAATATAGGCTTGAGCATTCTGCCTCACCTCGCTTGGATCTCGCCCCGAGCTCGCTAAGCAAGGGTTTTTATACTTTGAAAAGTGCTTTGTGTTCCTCTTTCTAACATAAAATGGGAATCATAACTTTGATTAACGGGGGGTCTAATGCTTGAAAAGATAATGCAATACTTTATCTATTGAGAAGTAAATCGTGTATGCATCTCATAATGTTTGATGTATTATTATGTTTATGTTGTGAACGATATTATGAATTGTTGTTTGTATTGAATGCTTAATAATTTAATTAACTTATGAAGATGAGTGAGGTGAACCTAGGTTAATAACTAGGTGAATGAAATAGTAATAACAACTTATAAGGTTATGAATATGACTTAGTATGTGTCATTTTGTATATTATTCTTTTATATATATATATATATATATATATATATATATATATATATATATATATATATATATATATATATATATATATATATATATATATATATATATATATATATATATATATATATATATATATATATATATATATATATATATATATATATATATATATATATATATATATATATATATATATATATATATATATATATATATATATATATATATTGATATCGCTAGACAATTATATGCAACGGTATAAATTTACACTATATGGAATATATTTTCTTTATTATATTATGTGCGGGCGTTACAATTAGTATCAGAGCGGATTGATTATCGACCCAACTGATCGCGACTTTCTATGTCTAATACAACCTAACTGCAAGTGCACAGTCTATCGCGTAGTAATAATAGATATCGATCCCACAGGGACTCGTAGTCAAACTAGTGTTCTCGGGAGTTACTATGTTTAGCTAGGTAGAATATGTTTAAGGGAATAAGATTGTCACTAAAAGGGAACTAAGAATACTATTTAGATTATAAATGATTGAATCGATACGTAGTAATTGTGTTCTTCATGGATTTGATAAGTTACTGGTGTATGAAATAATTTTCAAAGTTTATTTAAGCAGAAAATGGAGATTTGAAGACTCTCGCCTCACGATGGTTATTGACGCTAATCATAATCCTAAGGGACAAACGTACACTTTCGTATCCCGTTCGGGGTTAAAATTATTTTTTGGAAACCTCTAAGTTCTAATTCATTTTAAAGTGCTTTCGCTGTTATTAAAACAAATGCCTAGTGTTTACTATCTGACCTTACCGCAGCTTTCGCTTGTTGGTTCGTATCTTAATTAATTTCCCACTTTCGTGGCAAAACTACTTTTAAATAAGTTCTCGCTTTCGCGACGAAGTTTATTCAGTGAATCAATTTTAAACACTCAGACCATAGATTACTTTTATGAAAAGAAAGTTTTTCAACCAGTTGTTATCAAATCCCATTCGAATTATCACTACATATCGATTACCTAAGTTTAGCTAGACATGGATTTGGGAAAGATAAAATATAAATAAAAACAATAAATAATGATTTGCATTATAATAATAACTGAAATCGATCAAAATGAAAACCTGTAAATATTCCAATTGGCCTTTGGGCAGATCCTCCACAGATGTTGGCAGGATTCTGATCTCTAATGCCAAATTGATCGTACAGTACAATTGGAAATTATAGAAGAATGGAAAAAGCAATACAGGAAAAGTAAAGAGAAACAAATAAGAATAAAACTGGAAAATAATGCTCTGGAAAGTAAATTCGGCAGCACTTCGTGGTATGAATGCAACACCCTTTCTGAAGTCCCCTGCTTCCTTTTTTATAGAACTGGAATCCCAACGGTTATCACTGAAGATGATGGACCTTGAGGCAGATAATTTAGGGAGCAGTGGTCCACTCTGTGGGAATTGGAACTGATCCTTTGACGTGTAATCTGAGTGGGGCGTTTTTGCCTGCATGACGGTCGTCACAAGGTGTGACGGTCGTCACCCGTGTGACGGTTGTCATGAAGCTGTGACGGTCGTCACATCAGCAAAAACAGCTTGCTGCGCTTTTCATTGTGCTTTTACTCCTTTTTCGTCCATATTTCATCTGAGATTGCTTCTTTTCTTCATGTTGCCTTGTTTAGACGTGATCGTTGAATACCTGCAAAACATCAGACAAATACACGAAAATAACCCGAAATCGGATCGAAAACGGTTAGACTTTAGTTGAATTATGCATGAAAATATATATATGATTTCGTGTTATCAAACTCCCCTAAGCTTGAATCTTTGCTTGTCCTCAAGTAAAACATGGAAAAGTCGGCAAGCACGAGGCAGCTTCTTCGTTCGCAGAGTTTGGAAAAATCGGGATTCTTGGTAGGAACAAGACGAGTATCATGATAACACTGGACTACAAGTCTTCGGAGGTCTCCTTTTTTATGCAAATCGGTCTCAGTCATGCTACTGTAGCTTGGTGTCAAGGTTCTCGCGGCAAGTTCACCCTGTTTGTTCTAGCGCAATCACATTAAGCCCGTTGTCCGCACACTTTCATGGCAAGTCGACCTGTTAGTGAATATGACCTCATTTCTGTTTTTGATCTTCTTCATTGATCATAAGTTTATGTCATTGATTTTTCAATGAGTTTTTCGTGCCGTTGGGCTAAATGCTCGGGGTGAGGAGCATCTAACTTAGAAGGAAACGTGTCTTATATTTTTGGGCTATTTAGCTCTCTTTTCATGATTTTTCATCTTTTTGGAGATCATACACTTATTTTCATCGGTCGCTCGCTTAGAAGTGTTTTTAGGATGGTGCTGACTGCTAGTATAAACTACTTGGGGTTGAGTTTGCGTAGACACTTGAGACTTTTGTACGCGTAGGTAGTGAAACCGACTCGCATAAACTAGAGATCTAAGGTGTCTGTACGATACTGGTTTTGTTAGAACTGTCGTTTCCTCGGAGTTTCAAAACTTGTTTTGAACTCAGGTGCATTCTCGCGGTGCTTTTGCTTTTGAGGAACGAACTAAAATTTTGGTTTACGTTGAATAATGTGGGGATTGTTTGCGTAACGGGCAAAATATATAGACGAGCTTTATTTGCTAGAAATAGAAAGTGTTAAAATAGAAATTACTAAAATTCAAAGTGCAGTGAAATGGAAATAAAGGAAATTCAGAGTACAATGGAATGGAAATAAAGGCTCCGCTCCCACACTATCTCGATCAGTGTCCTCACTGATACTTGAAGCATGCGAGAGGGAGATACAACTGAAAATGAAAATACAAATAACTGAAATATAGTAAACAATGAAGGAAAAAATGAAAATCTAGTCACGGCCTCTGTCACGTCCGCGCTGGCGTCCTCTGGCTCTGGCAAGGGCTACTCTGTCCTCATAGCTCATAGCTCCGGTGTGGTAGACGGTGTCTCGGAGTCCTTCGACCTGCAAAGTCAGATTCGCCAGGTTCTCAGTGATATTAGCTTGGCCGGTGTGAAGTTGTTGCATTTGAGTCCGGTGCCAAGCTTCGAACTGGTCAGCTTGCTGATTCTGCTGCTGCATCATCGCGAGTATCTGTGCCTGCTGGTCTAGGGAGCGGCGGAGGTCCTCTTCTGTGTAGTCTGGTACGGGATGATGGCGGCGGCGGCGGGAGGATGTACCTACGGGAGGAGGAGGCTGCGATGCCTCTGGCTGCTCGGACCTGTCCAACTCAGCTTGGATTTCATCGTCAGAACCGTGAGTGTGATCCTGAGTTGGAACAGCGGCAGCAGGAGGGGCAGTGAGGTAGAACAACCAGTTGGTACGGTCCTCTGGATGGATGCGGGTGCGGGACGGAAGGATGATGCTTCGGACGGTTTTGCCACGCACAACCGGATGGTATTTGCCGTCAGCTCTGGAGCGGATGAGATGGGAGGCTCTGCAGTGGTTGGTGTCAAGGAACACCGAGGGGATGGAATGGAGGTGCTGGAGGCGGTCACCAAGGTTCAGCCCAAGTGCAATAGCCGTGACAATCCCGCCAAAGTAGAATGGCTTCGAGCCACGGTTGCAGTTGGCCTGAATATGAGCCAGCAGAAACGGGGCAGCGTTGACAGGTTCATTGTTGAAGACGCAATGGAGAAAGAAGAGCTCTTTCGAGTTCACTTTGTGGTTGCTGTCTCTGGCGAAAATAGTGTTGCTCAACGCTCTGTGAAAGTACCGGATGGTTGGGTTATGAATATGAGTAGCGTGCAAGGAGTCCCAACCATCGGCATTGAGGCCGGTCAACTGATACCACAACGCGAAAGCTTCATGCTGGAACTGATCGGTGATGCGGCGATGAGCGTTGTCGCCGCGAGGTAGCTGTAGAATGCTGGCAATCTGATTTTGGTGCATCTGGTAGTTGACGCCAAACATCCGGAAGCAAGCGGCACCTGAATGCTAGTTAAGTTCGCCGCTGCTTGTGACGTAAGTGAACAAACTCAAGAACTCAAGAGTGAGTTGTTCGTATGTTGGTTGTGGGCTGGTGCAGAGGTTCCAGATGCCTGCTCTTTGAAGCATCCAGGTTACACCTTCAAGGAGTCCGAGCTCCGTAAGCGATGGAAGGTGCGGATAATGAGTCGGCTTGAGTGACCTCTGATGAAATGCAATGTAGTTTGCTCGTTGTCTTTCGCCTAAGTCTCCTTCACTGAAGGTAATGTTGCTGATATCTGGGGTTTCTGCATTCCTTGCCATTGTTGGAAGGTGGAGAGGTTTCTGAGGTTTGGGGTTTTTCTGCAGAGAGGGAAAAACTGACAGAAGTGTGGTTTGGAGGTTGAATTTGGAGTTGAAATTTATAGTTCAATGTGGGGAGGACGAAAATTCGTAGTGGGGTAGGAGTTAGGATGATTGAAAGTGATAATGGGGGGAAGTGGAAGAGAACACGAACCCTGTTTTATCAGATATCAGTTTTTGACTGCGTGACGGTCGTTACGTAGGTGTGACGGTCGTCACCCGCGTGACGCTCACAGCAGCAAAATCTGCAGAACGCAGAATTTTGCTCTGAGGGCGTACTCGTAGTGACTTTAAGGCTTAGTATTGATACGGTGATGCAATATAACAGCCAACAAACAACAAATAATGCGAAAACAGAATAATTGAATAAAAACTAGAATTGAAATAACATAAAATTGAAACAATTGTATGTAGTACATAAAGAAAACTAACAATGCGAAAAATCCAAATGATTAAATGAAACTAACTAGACTAGACTAAACTGAAACTACTGATAAGAGCTAATAACTAATCTTTTCGTGCCTTCAACTCATCGAATTTCTGTGAATAGTAGTCGAGTTGGTCGCAGACTAAATCCATGAAGCCTACCAGTTCGCTGTGCATGCTTGCGATGTCAGCTTTTACATTAGTCAGAGCTGTATCAACATCGTCCAATCTGAGTAACACGGTATCCATTTTGTCGGTGGTCTCCTCAGGGATAGGCTCAGGATAAGTATTGTAGTGTGGAGGAGTCGTAGGGTCTACTTCAGTTTCAGATACAGCATCCTCATAGTACATATAGTCGTGTGCCTCAGAGATGTGGTCACTGTCATACATATAGTTCTGGGGTGTTGACTATGGTGAAGGAGGTCCCATAGGCTCATCCAATTCGTAGAGCCAGTTATCCTTGTTGTGGATGCTTGTCATCAGATGATCAGGCAGCGTGAATAGCTGTACTGGTTTTTCGTTAATAAGGTACTCATACGGTCCAGGTCCCATAGTTCCTAAGATGCGCCTGTTAAAGCAGAATTGTATGTTCATGGGTCGGATGGTGCCAAAACGAGTGCTGGCATTTAAATGGAATCTAAGGCCAAGCTCGTGGGAAATCATTGTTACTAGGCCTCCTATAAGGATAGGTGTCTGAGGTTCCAGCGTGAGGCGTTTGAAAGATCTCATCATGAAAGGCACTGCATTTACTGTCCGTCCCTGAGAAGCACAGAACATGATGAATAACTCCTCTTTAGATACTGTAGTAATATTTTCTTCTTTTCCAAACAAGGTGTGAGCTAGTATCTTATGGAAGTATCTGAAGGCTGGGTTATGAATGTCATCATTGTACATTCTGTCTGGTTCAGGGTGATAGTCGCCTGTGATTCTACCCCAGAATTGATCGAGTTGAAAATCAATATCGTCATCTTCTGCACTGATGAACACATGCGGTCCGCTAGGGAATCCTAGGAGGTTAGCTAGTGACATCCGGCTATGGGTTTGGTCCATTCCAAACAATCGGAAGGTAATCAACTCTGTGCTGGATCCAAAACCATAGTTGGGTGTGTATCTGAAAGAACTAAGGAATTCATAGGTAAGATCCTTATAGGTAGCAAAACGTGTTTTCAGAGCAGTGTTCTCCCAACCCAGTTGATTGAACAGGTATTGAATGCTATCTGTGATCCCTAGTTTATCCATAGTAGCCTTATCATAATACAGCGTTAAGGCGAATTCTCTTTCGGTCAGTGCTGCAAATCTTGCCTTTTGAGCGAGTCCTCGGAAGTGAACCTTTGTGAAGTCGTACTCGGCCATACTCGCAGGTAATTCGGAGAAAACAGAAGGAATGTTTTGAAGACTTTAAAAATCCTGAAAAGTTTGAAACAGGAAATTGAAGTCAGGATTTTTAGAAACGAAAAGCGGTAGAAACAAAAGACAAAAGAGAGAAAATAAAATAAGAATAAAAGTACGAAAATGAACGAAAGTAGAAAGTAGTAGTAATTTTAGAATTTTTGTTGGATTTTTCAAAGTAGAATTTTAAGGAAAAATGAAATGCAATAACGAGGGAAATTTGGGTTGCCTCCCAGTAAGCGCTGTTTTTAACGTCTAAAGCCTGACGATAGCTTGGTGAGAAGCTATTCGGGTGTTTGAGCTGGAAGTTCAAGCAATGTTATATTGCTGACTTGAGGACTGTTGTCGTTCTTATTGTAATGTTTTAGACGTTGCCCGTTTACGATAAATGGTGCATTTGTCTTATCGGTAATTTCAACAGCTCCACTCTGAAGTACTTTAGTCACTTCATAGGATCCAGACCACCTAGATTTTAGTTTACCTGGGAAGAGTTTTAATCGTGAATTAAAGATCAATACGATGTCTCCCATACTGAATTGTTTCCTGATTGAACGTTTATCATGCCACTTTTTAGTTCGTTCTTTGTAGATACGAGCATTTTCGTAAGCGTCTAATCGAAGTTCTTCCAACTCGTGTAAGTTCAAGATTCACTTTTCTCCTGCCTCGGTGTAGTTGAAGTTGAGTGTCTTAATGGCCCAAAAGGCCTTATGCTCTAATTCTACAGGGAGATGGTAGGATTTACCGTAAACCAATTTATAGGGGGTAGTACCTATTGGTGTCTTAAATGCGGTCCTATAAGCCCATAAAGCTCCTTATAGCTTCGACGACCAATCTTTCCTTGAGGTAGCGAAAGTCTTTTCCAAGATCTGTTTTATTTCTCTGTTCGAGACCTCTACTTGTCCGCTAGTTTGCGAATGATAGGGTGTAGCTACTCGGTGGCGGACTCCATATTTAGAGAGAAGTTTATCGAATATTCGTGATATGAAGTGAGATCCGCCGTCACTAATGACGAGTCTGGGTACACCGAATCTAGGAAAGATTGTGTTTTTGAAGAGTTTGATTACTACTCGTGCGTCGTTTGTTGGAGCAGCTATGGCTTCTATCCATTTAGACACGTAATCGACAGTGACGAGTATGTAGTTATTACCAAAAAAGGATGGGAATGGTCCCATGAAATCTATTCCCCAGACGTCGAAGATTTCTACCTCTAAGATTCCTTTCAGAGGCATTTCATCGCGTCGTGAGATGTTGCCAGTTCGTTGGCATCGATCGCACTTTTGCACAGCGATGTGAACGTCTTTCCAGAGATTAGGCCAAAATAAGTCGGCTTGGAGAATCTTAGCGCACGTCTTGGATGTACTAGCATGACCACCGTATGGTGCTGAGTGGCATTGGGAAATGATATTTTCTATTTCTTCCTCTGGGACACAGCGACGATATATGTTGTTGGCCCCTCTCTTGAAGAGTAGAGGTTCGTCCCAGTAATAGTGTTTCAGATCATGGAAGAATTTCTTCTTTTGCTGATAAGTAAGATCCGGTGGAAGCACGCCCGCAGCGAGGTAATTAACGATGTCAGCATACCAAGGTAATGTGACTTAGGCATAGACGGCTTCTACGGCTTTTTCGAATTCTGGATCTTCCGAGATTGAATTGGGTGTGTCACTTTCTAGTTTGGCTATCAGACATTCGTACGGGAAATCGTCATTTATCGGTACTGGTTCATGTTTGATGCCTTCTATTCGGGATAAGTGATCTGCAACAACGTTCTCGGTTCCTTTCTTATCTTTGATTTCTAAGTCAAACTCTTGTAATAACAGGATCCATCTCAATAGTCTTGGTTTGGCATCCTTTTTGCTTATTAGGTACCTTATGGCAGCGTGGTCTGTGTATATGATAATTTTTGCTCCTACTAAGTAAGAATGAAATTTGTCAAGCGCAAATATAACTGCTAGAAGTTCCTTTTCTGTGGTAGCGTAGTTCATTTGGGCAGGATCTAAGGTTCTACTGGCATAGTAGATAGCATGGAGTTTCTTGTCCTTCCTTTGTCCTAGAACTGCGCCTACAGCGTAATCACTCGCATCGCACATGATTTCGAACGGTAGTCGCCAATCGGGTGGTTGCATGATTGGTGCGGTGATAAGGGCTGATTTCAATGTTTCGAATGCTTTTAAACAGTCGTCGTCAAAGACGAACTCAACATCTTTCATTAACAGGCCGGTCAGAGGTTTTTTGATTTTCGAAAAATCTTTTATAAATCTTCTGTAGAAACCGGCGTGTCCTAGAAAACTCCGTATTTCTCGTACGGATTTTGGAGGTTGGAGATCTTTTATAATCTCTATTTTAGCTTTATCTACCTCGATTCCTCTATCTGATATAATGTGTCCTAGAACTATTCCTTGTCGGACCATAAAATGGCATTTCTCCCAATTTAGGACGAGGTTTACTTTTACGCAACGTTCTAATACCATTTCTAAGTTCTGTAGGCATCCTTCGAAACTTTGTCCACATACCGAGAAATCGTCCATAAATACTTCCATAATGCCGTCTATGAAATCTGCGAAGATTGCCATCATGCATCTTTGGAAGGTTGCAGGAGCATTACAGAGTCTGAACGGCATTCAGCGGTAAGCAAAAGTACCATAAGGACAGGTGAATGTAGTCTTTTCTTGGTCATCAGGATGGATGGGAATTTGGAAGAATCCTGAGTAACCATCTAGATAGCAGAAATATGAATGTTTGGCTAATCTTTCCAACATTTGGTCTATGAAGGGTAACGGGAAGTGATCTTTGTGCGTAGCCTTGTTAAGCTTTCTATAGTCAATGCACATCCTGCTTCCAGTCACGACTCTTTTTGTTATTGATTCGCTTTTTTCGTTTTTAACTACTGTGACTCCTCCTTTCTTTGGTACGACGTGAACTGGGCTAACCCATTCACTGTCGAAGATCGGATAGATGATTCCTGCATCTAGCAATTTCTTTACTTCATCTCTGACTATAGTGCTCAGGATGGGGTTCAGTCTTCTCTGATGCTCTCGAGAGGTTTTAGAGTCTTCCTCTATTGTAATTCGATGCATACAGATCGAAGGGCTTATACCTTTTAAATCGCTTATGTTATAGCCTAACGCGGTGGGGTATTTCTTTAGGACTTCTAATAGCTTTTCGGTTTCTGGTTGTCCTAAGTCGGCGTTGACTATAACTGGTCTTTTTAGTTCATCGTCTAGAAATTCATATCTGAGGTTTTTGGGTAGTGTTTTAAGTTCTAAAGATGGGTTCTTCGGACCTGGCATATGGTTTGGGGTCAGTGCTAAGCTTTCACTTAGGCTGTCATCTTTATACGGTTTACGCCAATTATCGTCTTCAGAAATATCGGGTATTTGAATCTTTATTATTTCTGAATACGTGGTCTCTTCATTTTCAAGTTCTCTTATGCATTCGTCGATTTCGTCTACTAAATAGCAGGTATCGTCTATTGCTGGTGCTTGTAAGAACTTGGTGAGAATGAACTCTATCTTTTCTTCTCCTACTTCGAATGTTAGCCTTCCTTTCTTCACGTCTATAATCGCTCCGGCTATAGCTAGGAACGGTCTTCCTAGGATAATTAGGGTTACAGTGTCCTCCTTGATGTCCATGATTATGAAGTCGGTTGGAATGTAGAATTGTCCTATGCATACTGGAACGTTTTCCAGTATTCCGACGGGGTATTTTACTGATCTGTCAGCTAATTGTACAGACATTTTGGTTGGTCTGAGGTCTCCCATATTCAGCTTTTTGCATATAGATAAGGGCATAACACTGATACTGGCTCCTAAATCGCATTGAGCTTTGTCTATTACGAACTTTCCTATGACGCAGGGTATGGAGAAACTACCTGGGTCTTTTAATTTAGGAGGCATGCGGTTTTGAATAATGGCGCTACACTCTGCAGTAAGTGTAACTGTTTCATTATCCTCGATCTTTCTCTTATTCGACAGGATTTCTTTGAGAAATTTAGCGTATGACGGCATTTGAGTTATCGCTTCTGTAAAAGGAATAGTAATATTCAACTGTTTAAGGAGCTCTACAAATTTCTTAAACTGTCCTGAAGTTTTGGAGTTTATTAGTCTTTGCGGGTAAGGAATAGGTGGTTTATATGGCGCTGGAGGTGCTTGAGTTTTTTCACTTGCGGTATCCTCCTTCTCGTTGTCCTCCTTCTTCTCTAACTCGGATTCCTTTTCTGCTTGTTCAGTTGGTTTTTGTTGCATGGCTGAGTTTTCGGTCCTCGGATCGATCGGTTCGTCCAATTCTTTTCCACTTCTTAGTATCACAGCATTTGCTTGGCCTTTTGGATTTTGTTCGGGTTGTCCAGGAAATATGCCAGCAGGTGCGGCAGCAGAGGCTTGTTGTTGAGCCACTTGTGATATCTGTGTTTCTAACATTTTGTTGTGGGTGGCTAAAGCGTCTACTTTTCCTGTCAACTGTTTAATTTGCTCGCTAGTGTGTATGTTTTGATTCAGGAATTCTTTGTTTGTTTGAGCTTGAGTTGCTATGAATTTTTCCATCATCAATTCGAGGTTCGATTTCCTAGGTGCATTCTGAGCAGCTGGTTTTTGATATCCTTGCGGAGCAGTAGGCATTTGCAATGCATTTTCACTTTTGTAAGAAAAGTTTGGATGATTTCGCCAACCTGGGTTATAGGTATTTGCGTAGGGATTTCCTTGAGCATAATTTACCTGGTCTGGTGGGATTCCGGCTAGCAATGGGCATTCGGGTGCATTATGAGTGGTGCTTCCGCATAACTCGCAATTTGGAGTTACTGCAGCGACAGTTGCAGTGGGGTTAACGGTCAGACTATCGATTTTCTGTGCTAGAGCATCTACTTTAGCATTGAACTTTTCAAGGCTGCTGATTTCGTACATCCCACCTTTCGCTGTTGTTTTCTCAGTTGGAGTGCGTTCACCTCCCCATTGGCAATGGTTTTGTGACATGTTTTCTATCAGTTGATAGGCTTCATCGTATGGATTATCCATAAGTGCACCGCCCGCGGCAGCGTCTATTGTCAATCTAGTATTGTATAGAAGCCCATTATAGAAAGTATGGATTGTCACCCAGTCTTCTAGACCGTGGTAAGGACATGTTCTCATCATATCTTTGAATCGTTCCCATGCTTCGTAAAGAGATTCAGTATCTTTCTATCGAAATCCGTTGATTTGAGCTCTAAGCATAGAAGTTTTGCTTGGTGGAAAATATCTCGCTAAGAAGACGTTCTTCAATTGCTCCCACGTCGTAACGGAGTTGGTTGGTAACGATTGTAACCATGTCCATGCTCTTTCTCTAAGAGAGAATGGAAAAAGACGAAGTCTTATCGCGTCTGGAGTTACTCCATTTGCTTTCACTGTGTCCGCGTATTGTACAAACTTTGTTAGATGTTCGTTCGGATCCTCAGTTGCATTTCCTGAGAATTGGTTTTGTTGCACAGCCGACAGCAATGATGGTTTCAGCTCAAAATCGTTTCGGGTAATTGTTGGGGCAACAATGCTACTTCTAGGCTCCATCTGAGATGGTGTAGCGTACGCCTTCAGCGGTTTGTTTGGAGGTCCTTCAGCCATCTCTGGTTCTTCTTCTTCTGATTTGGGAATGGGAGTGAGAGGTTCGGGAGTGTTATGTTTGAGTTGTTTGAGTTGGTACTCAATGATTCTACTTCTTAAATGTAAGAAGCGTTCTAGTTCTGCGACTGAAGGTTTTACGATATCGCTTTGCAGGCGATTTCTTGGCATACAATCGACAGAACTAGTGAAGGGAAAATGAAAATTGTTAACCTAGTCTATACGGCGTAACAGAAGGTTACACTATTGACTAAACGGGTCCCCGGCAACGGCGCCAAAAACTTGATCGCGACTTTCTATGTCTAATACAACCTAACTGCAAGTGCACAGTCTATCGCGTAGTAATAATAGATATCGATCCCACAGGGACTCGTAGTCAAACTAGTGTTCTCGGGAGTTACTATGTTTAGCTAGGTAGAATATGTTTAAGGGAATAAGATTGCCACTAAAAGGGAACTAAGAATACTATTTAGATTATAAATGATTGAATCGATACGTAGTAATTGTGTTCTTCAGGGATTTGATAAGTTACTGGTGTATGAAATAATTTTCAAAGTTTATTTAAGCAGAAAATGGAGATTTGAAGACTCTCGCCTCATGATGGTTATTGACGCTAATCATAATCCTAAGGGCCAAACGTACACTTTCGTATCCCGTTCGGGGTTAAAATTATTTTTTGGAAACCTCTAAGTTCTAATTCATTTTAAAGTGCTTTCGCTGTTATTAAAACAAATGCCTAGTGTTTACTATTTGACCTTACCGCAGCTTTCGCTTGTTGGTTCGTATCTTAATTAATTTCCCACTTTCGTGGCAAAACTACTTTTAAATAAGTTCTCGCTTTCGCGACGAAGTTTATTCAGTGAATCAATTTTAAACACTCAGACCATAGATTACTTTTATGAAAAGAAAGTTTTTCAACCAGTTGTTATCAAATCCCATTCGAATTATCACTACATATCGATTACCTAAGTTTAGCTAGACATGGATTTGGGAAAGATAAAATATAAATAAAAACAATAAATAATGATTTGCATTATAATAATAACTGAAATCGATCAAAATGAAAACCTGTAAATATTCCAATTGGCCTTTGGGCAGATCCTCCACAGATGTTGGCAGGATTCTGATCTATAATGCCAAATTGATCGTACAGTACAAGTGGAAATTATAGAAGAATGGAAAAAGAAATACAGGAAAAGTAAAGAGAAACAAATAAGAATAAAATTGGAAAATAATGCTCTGGAAAGTAAATTCGGCAGCACTTCGTGGTATGAATGCAACACCCTTTCTGAAGTCCCCTGCTTCCCTTTTTATAGAAGTGAAATCCCAACGGTTATCACTGAAGATGATGGACCTTGAGGCAGATAATTTAGGGAGTAGTGGTCCACTCTATGGGAATTGGAACTGATCCTTTGACGTGTAATCTGAGTGGGGCGTTTTTGCCTGCATGACGGTCGTTACAAGGTGTGACGGTCGTCACCCGTGTGACGGTCGTCATGAAACTGTGACGGTCGTCACATCAGCAAAAACAGCTTGCTGCGCTTTTCATTGTGTTTTTACTCCTTTTTCGTCCATATTTCATCTGAGATTGCTTCTTTTCTTCATGTTGCCTTGTTTAGACGTGATCGTTGAATACCTGCAAAACATCAGACAAATACACGGAAATAACCCGAAATCGGATCGAAAACGGTTAGACTTTAGTTGAATTATGCATGAAAATATCTATATGATTTCGTGTTATCACCAACCGTGAAACATTATAAGTAAAACAAGTTTTGCCTCATATGTGTAATTGTCGTTGTTATCCTTGATGTTCTGTACTATAGTATTGAATATGGTCAACTTAATTCTATATGTATGAAAATTAGGAGCATGACTGACAGACGCAGAAATCGGAATCAACAATTGAAGATAACGGTACTTAGAGATTGCCTCAATTTCTAAAGTTTATGCAACAAGTGAATGATGGTTCTCAACCACCAGTTGTTCCTAGTGGAAACTTTAAGGACTTATTTAGAATGAATCCTCCATAATTCCAAGGTATTTTGGATCCATTGAAGGCTCATGACTGGTTATCTAATATGAATAGAGATTTCAGATTGTGCCTAATAGTGAAGAGAACAAAGTGATATTTGCTTCGCATATGCTAAAGGGTCCTGTTGTTAGGTGGTGGGGTAGTGCCTCGACCCTTATGGCTAATAAAAGAATTCCAAGAGATTTGGAATATTTTAAGACTATTTTCCTTGATAAGTATTTTCCAAGTAGTTTGAAGACACAAAAGGAATTTGAACTTCATCAACTTAGACAATGTAACATGTCAACGACTGAGTATGCTCAGAAGTTTGAGAACATGGATGTCTACTCCAGGCAGACCGTGTATGCCCCAAACAAAAAGTGGAAGAAGGATCAGTTTATGTTTGGATTAAGAGGTGAAATTACTCACATTGTTTCTTAGAGAGAGAGTTCACTACTTGTGGTGAATTGTTGAGACAATGTTATATGGTGGATAATAGTTTAAAAAGGGCCCGAGAGGAAAGATATCAGTATAGGTTTGGTCAAAAGGACCAAGGAAGACCAAGTCACTAGTTTATGCATAAGCCTCAATCTTGTAAAGGGAAGCAGGTACAAAGTGCAAGGACCACCCAACCTCCTTAATGTCAAATGTGTAAGAAGTTTCATTTTAGGAGATGTGCTGGAAGGGTATTTAGGTGTTTTCTATGTCAGAAAGAGGGTCACATGGCTAGAGATTTCCCTTAGAAGGATGTACAAGTGCAAGGGAAAAATGTCGATCAATTTTATACTTTGGATGCTAAAAAGACCAATGACAATAATGATTTGATTACCAGTACGTGTCACTTGAGTAAATATCCTTGCTTTGTATTATTTGATTGTGGAGCAACACATTCCTTTATATCGAACCAATGCATGGAGCGTCTTGGACTAAGAACAATTCCATTAACTATTCAGATGGTGGTAACTACCGCCGCAAATGATGTTGTAGAGATATAGTGGACATGTGAAAACTATTTGTTATCAGTGAATGGTCGAGTATTCCACATTGATCTTATATGTTTACCGCATAAGAAGATTTATATAGTATTAGGAATGGATTGAATTTCCACCAATTCTGTGTATATTGGTTGTAAGGAAAAAGCAATTTATATTCCAACCAAGAAATCTACTCATAATAAGGTGATAACCACTCTCTTAGAGGATACGTTTAGCATGGATAATCTTTTATTTGAGCAAGAAAGGCTTATTCTCTTAATTCTCACTAAGGAATCGAGTGAAGGATTGAATGTTGCACAAATTCCTATAGTCTGTTACTTTCCCGAGTTTTCCCCGAGGATATCAATTATCTTCCCTCAAAAATAGAAATGGATTTATCTATCAATCTTGTATTGGGAACTAATCATATCTCAGTCGCACCATATCGCATGTCACCAATGGAACTTGTAGAATTCAAGAGCCAGTTAGAAGAGTTATTGCTTAAGCATGTTTTGACCGACGTCAATAAGATGAAAGATGAATTCAGAAGATTGAGAAATAAAGAGAGTACAAACCAGGGTTTCTTCACTAGATGAATTCAGAAGAGTGAGAAACAAAGAGACTACAAACGTCCTTACTTTGTTTGCTCTTTTTTTAAGGCCCTACAACTTAAGAAGTTTTCCCTTTCTTTAAACCTGAAGGAGTAAGATAAAATATTAGGAAGTCGACAAAAAACTAATAACCTAAAGGAAAATAAGGTTAGAAATTTTACCTGCAAAGTTTCATGGGTAGGTAGAGACCTCCCTCCTGTTTTGCATGTTTCTCGAGAGACATCAGTCGATGATTTTGGATTGTAGGAAATGCATGTAATAGGTCAGAAGAAATGGGTTAGAGTCCAAGAGGAAATTAAAATAAGTTAAAGCAAGTTTATCCTTGGTTTTTCTTACATCCTAAAAATAGACGGCAAGATTTACCTCTGCTTTTCTTGTCCATGTCCCGTAGAAAGGAGAAAGCATCGCCCAGGCGCTAGACCATAAGGCAAAGATCTGGCACTCCTTTGTAATAAAGAGAACACCAGTTCTCAAACTCTTTAGTGCAATGGAAATAGAACGAGATTTCCAAATAATCGAGGACCACTTTCTTCTTCTCGAAGAATTCCTTACAACTCTCAAGTCATTTCTCATTTGGTTTGTTAGTGGAAAAGAAGATAACCTCTGCTTGGGGGATCAAGGATTTGGGTAGTATTTGGCTTAAACCAAACTACCTAGCCACCAAGTTTGGTTGATAGGTAGCTGCCTTAATCCCCATTTTAGAGGAGCTGAGTTTTGTCCATAGAGGAGTGGGTTGGAAACATTTCAGCAAAATGTCATGAGTTTCCCTCTCTTAATTAGGTGAGGTATGTGGAAATGATTCTTGAAGAAAATAAAATCAAAAGTTTCAACCTGGAACACTAAAGGTTCACACGAATCATAGGTGGGGAAGAAATATTTCATAACATTTGGTTTCTTAACACGCCTAGGAAGGGGACCCATGAAAGTGAAAGTGGTACTTGAAATGGAGTAAGGAATCAATACGTCAGAATACCATACGTTTCTTCTACCATCTTCCATGGGAGGCTCCGAGATGTAGGCGTGATCATCCATAAGAAGGGGTTCTTCAATGGTAGCAATAAAGGGAGTATGTGGAGCAGGTCTGAATGCACTTTTAGGAGCCATTGTTGATTCTCAGATGTTTTTAGAAAAGAAATGCATAAAAGAATATAATAGAAGTTGCAGAATCTCTCTAGGGTTTTACTTTCTTTTTCAGAGAGGGAAATGGTGAAAGAGAATAGAGTTGATAAAAAAGCGTTTAAATAGCCAAAAGGGGAACAGAGTGTTTCAATTTTCCCTTGACCATTTAGATAAATGGCACGTTCGTATCGACAGTTGGCACTAAGAGTTATGGGAAAAGATGATAATATTGAAATCAAATAATTTATTTTTAATTTCATTTAAGTTAATGGCTCATTAATCTCCTTGGAAATTGGAGATGATGATGAACAGCCGCGTACATCTATATGACATGGCGGTTTGGTAGAAAGTGATCATGATGAGTTGATGACCAATAATAAAATAATAATAATAATAATAATAATAATAATAAACTTCTAACTGATATGACGTGTACACACTATTGGAACAGTGTCTAGGAGTTACAAAAAATGTCACCTTTCTTCCATTTGTTAGCCTGAAATTTCTAGTTGAAGAAAAGTAAACAAAGAATACTAAGTGGAGGAAATACTAAGTGTTAGTATTTATTAACAAGCTTCAACAGGAATATACACGGCAATTGGAGCATTTCGACTAGTGTGATGAACATAGTTTGGAAGAATCTCAAGCATAAATTTAGCTAATCTTTTGACATAATGTCAAAGTCCAAGAGTTAGATACACATCAAGGACTTAGGATATTTTGGAATCCAAAGACTTGAAAGAAGTTTTTTAAGCACTAGAGTTTTACATAAATTACCTTTGACAAGAAGGCAATTAGATGCTTGTAGTAGTTAAGGATGTGGGATAATGGTATTCAGCAGTGTGTAAGTTATGACAGTGTGGAGGTGTTTTAGAAGACTAAATTACATGTTCTTAATACATGTCCAGTTTCTAGGAAGAAACTGTTGGAGACAGTTATCTTGAGATTAATATAAATAGCAAACTCATGCATTGTAATCAAGGTCGCAATATTCATATATTTCTCTATAGAACCGGAGTACCCGAGTCAAAGAGCGAAACAATTTGCGAGGAGCATGTATGAGTTTACGTCCCTTTCTTTCATTGTTTTGACGTTTCCTTAATTGAAACATTTTTCTTTAATTGTCATTTACTACATTTTCTGTTTAATGTCATTTATTGCACTTTTCGTTTATTATCTTAATCCAAGCTTTTTTTCTATTAAATTTTGTGTCCATTTTGTCTTTGCACAAACATTCACATTCAATTCAAAAACATTTTTCCTTGTACATTTGTTTTGTACATATTGCTTTTGAGGTTTTTCGAGTTAATCTCACAAGTGAACTAAACTCGTAATTGTTTGCTAAAAACACCTGCGAATAATAGAACTATTAGAAATCAATAGTATGCAAAGGTTCTTCAAGACATGAGGTACAAAAAATGGGAATTATATGTGAGTGCAATATACTCTTAAATAGGTTTTGAATGATGTTAAAACTAGGTATTTTAGCTCTGTGTGTATGTTAAACATTATATTCTTTATCTGGATGTGCATCATCATTATAGAACATGTTAAAATAGATTCAATAGGCCATAACATGCTACAAATATGATTTGTCATGAAAAAGTAGTCAATCTGTCAATACATACCAAGATGAGTCGATACATACTGAAGTGATTTTCAAAAGAAATGATTTTGCCTTGTATGTATTGATACAAGCTGCAAATTAGTCAATACAGGTTGCGAATGAGACGAGTCATCCGTGGTTTGAGTCGACTCAATCTGAAAGCATTTTTTTTATCAAAATAGTTATGTCGTGAATGAGTTGATACATAGCTCGGTTGATCCGATACATAGCTCAAATGAGTCGAATTATCCTGTCTTGGAGTCAACTCACACTGAAGCAAAATTTAATGTATATTTTTCTACCCCTGATGTATTAACTCATTAAGGATTTGTATTGACTCATTAGCCTTATGTATTGACTCATTCAAATTTAGAGTCAATACATCTTGTGTTGAGCAAATACATGTATTGAGTCAATATTTTTAAAACTTGTAACTTTGGCCAAAAATAATTTATTTGTTTGTTATTTCTTTTATACACACACACACACACACACACACACAAATATATATATATATATATATATATATATATATATATATATATATATATATATATATATATATATATATATATATATATATATATATATATATATATATATATATATATATATATATATATATATATATATATATATATATATATATATATATATATATATATATATATATATATATATATATATATATATATATATATATATATATATATATATATATATATATATATATATATATATATATATACGCACACACATATACACACACATTCATGCATCATTCCATAACATTGAAACCTGTAAGTTATGTGATTTTAGGATTGGCAACAATTTTGTTAAAACAAGTATCACATCAAGATGTTAAGCCATATGTCTTGACATGTTGGTCAGACATCATTTATGCTCGAAAGCTTTGGAAAATATAAAGCTTTGAATGCCCTATTCAATGAAGTTGACAAATACATGTTCAGATTAATAAACACATGTACTGTGGCTAAAGATGCTTCGGAAATTCTCAAAACCACTCATGAAGGCACATATAAGGTGAAAATGTTTAGACTTCAGCTGCTCACTACCAGATTTGAAAATTTAAATATGAAATATGATTAAAGAATTCATGACTTTCACATGAATGTTCTTGAAATAGAAAATTCTTTTAGTGCATTGGGAGAAAAGCTGACTGAAGAAAAGCTGGTTAGAAAAATTCTCAAGTTTCTACCTAAGAGATTTAACATGAAGGTCACAATCATTGAAGAAGCCTAAGACATAAGCAAATGAGATTAGATGAACTTGTTGGGTCACTTCAAACTTTTGAATTGGCTATCAATGAAAGATCTTAAAAGAAGAACAAGATCATGGCTTTTATCTTAAACACTAATGATGAAGAGGTTAAATGTGACATGGAGACAGATGAAGGAATTTCTAATGCTATTGTGCTTCTTGGGAGGCAATTCAATAAGTTGTTGAAGAGTTTGGGTTGGAAGTCAAGACCAGATGTCGAGAACATGTCATTCAACATCAGGAAGAATATTAATTTTCAGAGAAAAACAAGAACAGAGGAGAAGCCAATTAATGCAAAAAGTATTCAGTGTCATGAATGTGAGGGTTTTGGTCATGTTAGATCATAATGTCCCACGTACCTCAAGAAACAAAAGAAAGGCTTGTTTGATGATGATTCTGAAAGTGAACTTGATGATGAAACTTCTAAGCATGTTACACCACTCACTGGTAGATATGATTTTGATGAAGATTCTTGTGATGAAGAGGTCACTTATGAAGAATTAGTTGTTTCCTACAAGGAACTTTGTATCATAAGTGAAGAAGTGTGTAAGTTAGGAGAAGAGAAGAATTATAGCTCAACTTCAGGGTGAAAAAGAGAAATTTCTATCTAGCATCTCTGAACCTCAAGGTGAAGTAGTTCTATTAACCTCAAAGCTTGAACATATGACCAAATCCATAAGGATGTTGAACAATGGATCTGATGTGTTGGATGAGATTCTTCAAGTTGGAAAGGAGGTAAAATATTTACCGATATAGGGTTTAATTACCAGTTTTTAAATAATTAAAGAAAAACCCATGTGACAAAGTTTGTTTATGCTGAAGTAAAGAGTGAGCTCATAATGCCTGACCAAATGTTACAACATCTTGCCGGACGTCAGAAAACTCAGACCAGAGGCAAGCTCTAGCCTTGGAAATGTCATTATTGTGATAAATATGGTCATATAAAGCCCTTATGTTACAAACTGTATGGTTACCCAAAGCATCCAACACAACCTAGGATTAATAATGTGATGACTAAAACTAGAAAAGAATGGAAATCTAAGGTTGTTAATTCTAGCCGTATAGCCCATACTTCCTTTAGCACTTCATCTAGAGGAGACTGGTACTTTGACAGTAAGTGTTCTAGATATATGACTAGGGTCAAGAAGTATTTAGTGGACATCAAGTATTATTCCACAAGTTTTGTCACATTTGATGATGGTGCTAGAGGTGAAATTAAGGGAGTGGGAAGGTTAGCTTGTACTGGACTTCCTAGTCTATATGATGTACTTCTTGTAAAAGAACTGACTACCAATCTGATATGTATCAGTCAGTTATGTGATCACGGTCTAACTGTGAATTTCACCAAGTCTGAATGCTTGGTTACAAATGAGAAGAATGGTGTTCTGATGAAGGGAGTTAAGACTAAAGACAATTACTATTTGTGGGTTCCTCAAGAAAATAAATGCTCTTGCACTTGCTTAGTTCTCAAGGAAGATAAAGTCAAGGTATAGTCTCATAAGCTTGGACAACTGAATCTCAAAGGTATAAAAACAATTGTGCCTGAAGAAGCCTTTGAAGGTATTCCTAAGCTCAGAATAGAGGAAGGAAGAAAATATGGTGAGTGTCAAATTGGAAGTAAACCAAGATGTCACACCCAATGTCGCAACATCAAACTACGCCTAGAGTTCTATAACTTCTTCATATGGACTTAATGGGGCCATTGTAGGTCAAAATCCTATGTGTAAAGAGACATGCCTTTGTGGGTGTTATTGATACTTCTGGTTTGCATGTTTCAAATGGCGTTACCTCTAAAACTGTGAGTCTTGATAACCCTCAAGTGGAAGAAACCCTAAGTTAATCTAGTTTGAATGTTGTTTTTAATGACACTATTAATACAAGTATTCATATGTCTCTCTCTAATATCTTGGTTACTGACCCGGAGAATGATGTTGTGTCAAATGTTGCATCATCCTTGGCCCAACCTGATCATCCTATTGAAACCACACAAGAAAACACTCATAGTGAGACTCCTAAAAAAATGTCAAGAGAATATGGCTGAAGATGATTTTGTTGGTGGTAAAAGAGATGGTTATAATGATAATAATATGTTTGTTGAAAATGAGAAATATATGTTTGACAAAGAAGATAAAGAAGAGAGTGTTCATGTGAAGAAGGACCAATTTACTGGTCGTGTCAATATAGACGGTCTAGATTCTGATGATGAGCTTATAGGAAAGAAATTGGCTCTTGGTATTGCTAAAAGATTGAGGAGAAAAAAGGGAAGGTTGTTGTGTCTACAAGAAAGCTTTCTAAGGCATCCAAGGAAAGTACTAAGGTTGGACTTGACAAAGGATAGAGTAAAGTTGTGGCCCTTTCTACCAAGAAAAAGTCATTGGAAAAAAAGGAAGTGCCCTTAAGTGACTCTGAGTATGATGTTGAACAAGATGTTCAAGATATCATGCCTTATGCTAAGAAAGAAAGTGTTGATATAGATCAAAGTTTACACATGAGTATGACTGGTATTCTGTTGTATCTTACAGCTAATAGACCAGACATCACTTTTGTCATAGAAGTTTCTGCTAAATATCAAGTTGATCCTAAAATGAGCCAAATTAATCAAGTAAAAAGGATCTTGAAATACATCAATGGTACTAGTGATTATGGAATGTTGTATTTTCATAGTCCAAATTCCTTGCTTGTATGGCATTGTGATGCAGACCGGGCAGCCGAGGCTGAGTATATTGTTGTAGGAAGTAGTTGCTCTTAATTTATTTGGATGAAACAAATGCTAAAGGAATATAATGTCGAATAGGATGTCATGACATTATATTGTGACAATCTGAGTGCAATCAATTTATCCAAGAATCCTATCCAACATAGCAGGACAAGGCATATTGACATTCATCATCATTTTATTAGGGATCTTGTTGAGGACAAAATTGTTACTCTTGAGAATGTGGACACTGAGAAGCAACTGGAAGGCATATTTACTAAGGCTTTGGATGTAAATCAGTTTGAGAAGTTAAAGAGAGAATTAGGAATTTGCACGTTTAAGGAGTTATAATAATTACAGGTGTAGAAGAGTGCAAAGAATACTTTCTCTTCCCTTCATTCGATGGTTAATCTTATTGAGGATGTTGGTGAAGAAATTCATTGTACACATTTTTTAGAACTGTAACCATAAGATGAGCAAGAAGTATAAGAAGGTTTTTGACAGAGGTAAATTTGTGGATTTTTCTCCTGAAATTATCAACAGGTTTATGGATGGGAGCGAGGAGGAGGAAGCTGAGGTGGAAGTGACTGATAATGGTGTTATTCTTAGTCAACACCCTGGTGTTGCATGTAAGAGGAAATCTTATCTTTGTTTGCACTATAAGTTGTTTGTAGGGACACATATCCCAAACAATATTGTGACATCTGGTGAGGTGGTGATAAAGATGGGGAAACAGATAGCAGTGCTAACGTATGTTATGCCCTGTTTTTTTTTTGTATCTGTATCTGTTATAGAGATTGTTTTTTGCTTCTGGAGAATGTATGGTTATTTTGACTAACTTGTGGCTAAAAAGGGGGAGTAATTAGTATGTTTACTTGGTAGATGTTTGTTTCCCTGAGTATTACTTGAGGGGGAATAATTGCTTTTGCTCCTGATATGGTGCTTATGGGGAGCATGATGTTTTGTTGCTGACATCATGATCGGAGATGATTTTGTTGTTGATGTCATACCTCATGTCTGGGAGAATTTATTTTTCTCTACAGAATGTTTTTAGCACCCGTATGCTTGTGCTTGTATTACAAAGTGATAAGTGTTGTGGTTGTGTTCTTGAGGGGGAGCTTTGTGACATGGGGATCTATATATACATATGAATTGATGGTCATGTAATTCATGGGGACTTTAGTTGTTTGGTGTTTTGATGCATAAGTTTGTTGCTATTGATGTGATGTCAGATAGAATGTCTTGACATGGTGCTTCAGTTGTTTTGGAAGTTATTGGTCCTTGCTGCGTGAGAGTTTATTATGTTTATTCCTCTCTGTTAGATTTCTTCTTTTTCCGTAGTTTATTTCATTTATTCCTCTCTGTGAGGTTTCTTTTGTGCCTCTGACTTATTTCTCTTGTAATTTATTCAAAGGTTGTTTTAGCCAAAATTTTCCAAAAGGGGGGAGATTTTGAGTTCTGTGATTTTGGAACTGACAACAATTTTGTTAAAACAAGTGTGACATCAAGATGTTAGGCCAGATGTCTTGACATGTTGGTCAGACGTCATTGATAATCAGCACGGTGTCATGATATGATGTCATGACATGTTATACCAGAAGATTAGGATTTTATGTATTTGGAAGATATGTTATTTAAAGTGTGAGATTCTATATCATTTTAGTTCACACTCTGTCGCAATCCAAGAAGGGATATTTTAGGAACACCTGCCAATGTCAGAAGTGAATTTGTTTCATTAAAAGGACCCTGGAGACTTTTTAGGAAACTTTCTTTTTAGTTCCTATTTTTGTACAGAAGCTCTTGGAAAATATTTGAAGCTTCTATTTTGGGATTTGTGAATTATTTATCTGAAGAGCCCAAGCTCATGCTGATCAAAAGCTATAAAAAGGGCAGTTCTAAACATAATGCATTAGAGAAGTCGTGTATCAAAAGAAAGAGTATAGGGTTTAATGTGTTTTTGTTATTTGTGATCTACTCTTATATCACTTTGATATCTAAGTTGGGTTGTGTTGTTTTGTGCATTTATGAGCCATTCATGTACCTCTTAGGTGCTTGAATTAGACCGAGTTTTGAGTTGTAAATCACTCATAAGATTTTAAGCAAGAGTGAATTTTGTGTCATTGGAAGTGTGTCTTCTATTGTTCATTGTTCTTGATCTTTATCATTGTTGTGTGATTGAAGAAAGTGAGAAGGGTCTCATATCTAGGAGTTCTTAGATAGAAATAGCATGGTAGTGATTAGGTGCGAAGTTTGTAAAACCAAAGGTTGTATAGAACTTCAAACTAATACTATTATAGTGGATTTCCTTCTTGGCTTGATGCCCCCAGATGTAGGTGAGGTTGCACCGAACTGGGTTAACAACTTCCTTGTGTTATTTACTTCCTGCAATTTTGTTTAAATTGTTCATTGTTAATTTTGCTATTATGATGTCTTGACATTGCATTCGACATCCTGGTTTCCTGACATCGTATATAACATCTGTCCACTTAGTGCTAGAATTTCAAAACCTGAAAGATGCAAAGAATTTTCATCATCTTCAACCTTTCTTTGACGCATTCAACAACTACACATAATTATATCTGTTGTTTGTTGTCCAGACAAGATTGATAAGGTCCAATTTAGATTGTGTAATCAAATTGGGTTGAGGTTTTCTTGAGGGATTCAAGGATAAAACCTTTAGGATTTTTACTCCAAGATCAAGGGTTAATTTGGAAGTTTTTGCATGAGTCTTGTCAACTTGGATTCAGCTGAGCAAAGGCTTTGAATAATGGTAGTTCTTGCAAAGGAGTAGTGGTAACCGGAGGATCAATTGAAAGGCTTAGGGCAATATTTCGCAATTTGGATTCAATCGTGAAAGCTTTAAAGAATGGGAAGTTCGGTCAAAGGAGTAGCGGTAACCGGAGGATCATATTGGAGATCTTGTGTGACTTTATATCGCTAAGATCAAGGGTATAGAAGGAGATATGATCAACATCAAACATAAGGTGCGGAGGTTTGAATTTCTACTACCTCTCTTATAAACTAATATTGCAAAGGTTAATTGCAATATCTCAAGTTGATTTCGAATTAAGGGCAAATGTACCCATAGTGAGGACAACTGGGGAACTGTCTAAACAAATCTTGATGCTCTCTCTCTCTCTCTCTCTCTCTCTCTCTCTTGATTTTGAGGATAATTAATGTGTAAATTGATTTGTTGAAATTCTGGTTGTGTTGAAGTGTTTAAAATTGTTTTTATGAAACCATTGCAATTGATTTGTTACAACTTCAACACAAAGAGAATCAATCCTAGTGTATTGCATACCAAGTGTTCGATAAAATTATTGCACACTAAGTGTTCGACAAAATTCCTTAGTCAAGTTCTATTTTACTTTTCATTAGAAATTGTTTATCTTAAGTATGGTTTATATTCAAACAAATTATATTGCACTTGTTGATTGACTTTTCTCATCTTTGGCATACATTCTACTATGATTGTATGCATGTCCGATTCTACCAATAATGGTTTGGATAAACGAGAGTGTATCCGGATTTGCTTTTGCTTGCCATAGAAAAATACTTTTCAAAACAAAATTTTGAATAAGATTTTTTTTATTAGGCGATCTATTCAACCCTCCCTTCTAAATCGTTGTCCTCATCTAACATTATAAACAATGTGCCTTTTAGACCACCCTAATGATGTAACTTTGAAGCATTGTTTCTTTTAAACAACTGAAAAAGACGAGCTTTATCTTAACTTGGTACTTGAGTATGTTCCCAAGACTATCTATCATGTGATCAAACACTACAACATGTCGCTACTGCGAAAATCGGCGCCGACTGAACAGAAGAGTCGCCACCGTGCGTTATTTATCCCAACAGAGGGAAAGGAAACGCTCGAAGTAAACCTACCGCAAAGACGGGAAAGGAATGGTCATCGCAACCAAATCCTGGATTCGGGAGTCGGTTACGTAAGGGGAAGGTATTAGCACCCCTCACGTCCGTCGTACTCGACGGGATCCACGCTTGTTTTCTAGTACGGATTGTTATTCTATCTATTCTACAGGTCAAGGGTTAAAAGAAAATAAAATGACTCGGCAAAGTATCGCACTTTAGCCTACGTATTCCCGTCTGGAATGAGAAATCAAATTCAACGTAGTTCGCCTACCTACGGGAAAGGAACGGAAGGTTGCTCGCTAGGATATCGCATCCTATGCCTACGTACTTTCATACAGCATGAAAGATCAGAGCAAACGTAGTTCGGGCTACGGACGACACAGATTTGTTTGACTGTTTTTTATCCTTCTGAAAAAGGTTTTCTCCTGATTACGGGTCCAAGCGGATAAAAATGACTCTTTTGATTGGTTTACAGTCTTTTACGCAAGAACTGTTTTTTATTGATGTTTGACCTTTTATTGTATTTTTTGATTGTTTTGAGATAGAAGAGAAAGAACTCTAAAACCTAGGGTTAAAATGGGAATCTAAATCTACCCTAATGTTGTCATGCATGGATGAGAGCCTAATGTCTGTCATATTTCTCTCTTGCGCAGAGAAAAACAGAGATCCTAAGGGATAGACGGAAAAGAAACAGCATATATACAGTAAAGCAGTAAAATGCATGAATGCAGCAGTACAAGCGAGGCAAGGGATTCCCACTCAACCTCGAACCTAGAAAACAATAGGCAAAGTGAAACAGCTTCACCTCAACCTAAGGGGAAATTAGCAAACAATACAACAAAGAAAAGAAACCCCAAAACCAACCTTGACAGCACAACCCCAACTCCTACAGCAGCAGCTCTGAAAAACATCAAACTCTGGCAGCAAACAGCAATCTCCCCAATGAGCCCTAAAATCAAGCTCCAATGATACCCAAGCTACAATAAGCTTCCATCTTCAAGAAATCCCCAGGCTCAAACAAGCACAGAATCTTAACCAGTTGACAGCATCAGACAGCAGATAGCTCCAGACAGCAGTAAACCCTAGCTTTAACAGTTGCACAGCTTTGACATGAATAATCTCCATCTTTGATCTTCATCTCTATCTTCAATGGCTTCTTTCTTCAAGGAAAGATCTCCTAGATGATTTGATTTATCAGAATAAATTGAATGTCAAACGGTTCATTGACAACCAAAGGAAGTCTATGAACAATTAACATTCTAACAGACTGTTTCCCTCAAAGTTCTACCTCTAGGGTAAGGCCACTTATCCCTCCAAAGGAGAGAAGTGAATACCATAGAGGGACTTTATGTCATAGAGAGGAATGGAAGCACAAGAAGCTTACCATGTTTGTACAAAGAATTCAGTCTATTCTAAGGCTCTGCTTATTCCTATTATCTCCTATTCCTTCAATCAACTTCCCAGCTCAAGCAATCTTCAAGCTTCAACCTTTGATCATCATCTTCAATCTTCTCTTTTTGATGTCTTCATGCTCCACAAGCTCAAACCAAGCCCCACACCCCAAATAAAAACCCAAAAGCCCAAGCAAACAAATATAAACCCCAAGTGGAAACACCAAACACACACACCATTTGCAAAATATACTAAAAATAGTAAAATAGTATTTAAAATTCTAGGATTTGTTCTAAGGGGATTGCTATATCTACCCTACATACCCTATATGTCCCATAACCTAATTCATGCTAAAAACCCCAAAAGAAAATGTTATAATGCACCTATGTTGAGTTTGAACCCTAAAACTATCACCCTAATGTTTTCTAATCAAAACTAATCAAGATTAATCCACAAAAATGTGGAATAAATCTCTAAGGGAACCTAGTGTTCTAATCTAGCTAGCACAAAAAGAATGGAATCAAAATATGAAAGGAAATGGTTAAACAAAATTCACCAAATAATATGTACAACCAAAATGGAAATAAAAAGCAATTAAATGTGAAAATTCACCATAAATGGAAAAAAGCCTAAAATAGTATTTTTATTTTCTCACAATTTTCTTGACATCATTATTGAAATGGAGGAAAATATCCCATGCAAAAAGGATTATTTTTGGATTTTATATGAATTATTTGGTAAACTAAATGCAAATGAAAAGAAAAGAGTAATTCAATTAAAAAAATAGAGCAGGGGGTAGCAACAGCAAATGTTTACCTTCAGAAACACGTTGGGCCCAAGAGGGGGGGTGTTGAAAGCAACACGCTGGGCCCATATTCAATTCATAAAAAACACTACCAAAAAAACACAAACGGGGGGGCGAATAGCGAGTAACTCGCTTGGTATTCTTGCTGGGCCTCGAATGGGGGGTGCAAACAGTAAATCTGCCTGGGCCCAAACCAAATTCCAAAGGGGAAGAGGGGGTGCTACTGGCAAACATGGGAGTGTACTCAGCAAATTGCATTTGGGCTTAAGGCCTGAGATCCACTCATGTTCAACCTTAGTACAAACAAACCCTAAACAACTTCTCCTAACACTGTTCATTATCCTCCTCGTCAAGCCCTAGCGACGCCTCTCCTCTCTCCCTCAAACTCTCTCGCTCTGAACCTCTCTGAAACCAAATCAAACAATAATCTCAAACAAACTTCGTCCTAACTCTCTTCGTCCACATATTCATCAAACTCAGCCATCAACATCAAGCATCCTTCAACCTCTCAGTCCGGAACATCAAACCCTAACCTATTTTGCTCACGAGCAATCAACATTCTCCTCAATCTATAGCTAATCGACGCGAGAAACAACGAAGAGCAAAGGATTCGAAGCACAAACCTGGATGGATGACTCACACGATGGCGATTCTTGATCTTAGATGAAGCTTGGAGCGACTTCTGATGAAGATCCCCTTGAAGATCTTGAGGATTGAACGTTCTTGGCAATGTTTGAAGATTTCTGGAAAAGTCTTCACGAACTTGATGAAGATCAACGACCACGACGCAGATCCACGGAGAAAACTTGATGATTTCTGGTGGATCTTGTCGAAATCTGAAGATTAAGGGGATGAGTATCGTGTTGCTGTTCTTGGCGAATCTGGGAAAAAAAGAAGAACAACGACTGAATGTTGATGATTCTTGATCGCTGTTGATGTTGATTCCGGCAACAATCTGGAGATTATTGCTGATGATCTTGAAAGATACGAAGAATGATGTATGAACGGTGGTGATTGTTGGATTTCTGGCAAGATTTGGTGTTTCCGGCGAGTTTGGAAACTCCGACGGCAGTTATGGTGACCGGCGGTGGAATGGATGGAGGTGAACGAAGTAGATCGAGAGGTGTTCTGGAGAAATTGGGAATTTTGCAGATTCCGGTGAACTCGGCCGTAGGAACCACCGTGTGATTTCACCGGTGAGGTGCTACGGAGTTTGCATGGCCGACGATTGTGTTTCCGGTGGGTTTGACCGGTGAAGGCCAGGTGGCCAGCATGCAGTGAAGGGTGGTGGAGGGTGAGACGCGTGTCTGTGAGGGAGAGCTAGGAAGGTGACACGTGAGTGAGGGTGGGGTCAGTGGAATGGTGAGGTGTCGAATTATGAGGGAAAGAGAGAGTGAGGTGGAAGAAAAAAAGGACGTACGCGTGGCATGGCCATATATATGACATGTGACATGATTTCTGGACCTGGGCCTGATTAACTCTGGATAATTGTGGCCCAATGGATTAATTTCAGATTAATGACCCAATCAACTAAATCAAATGAGAATTAAACCTAATTAACTAACAAAAAAATTAACAATGAAATCCTGATTAAAAATAAAACGAAAATCAACTAACCCTAATTAAAATCTATTATTAAACCTAATTAATCTATAAAACGAAACTTAAAACATAAACTCCTAATTAATCTGAAAAATAATATCTAAAAACTATTATTTAATATCTAAAAAATTATTTTTAAAAAACCCTAATTAATTATGAAAAAAATCAAATAAAATCTAAAAAAATCTAAACATTTTAATCCTTTCCTTTTCAAATCTAATCTATTAATTTGAAAAACAATTAAAACTAATAAAATCTAAAAACACAATTAATCCCTATTTTTTTAAAATCTAACAATAAAACTCTAATAAAATCTAAAAAAAACAATACTATCTATTTTTAAAATCTATTCTTTTAAAGAAAAGGAATATTTGAAAAACTTTAAAAACTATTCTATTAAAAGAAAATTAAATCTAGTTATATCTATTTTTTTATTAAAGGGAAAATAATATCTAAAAATCTAAAAATCTAATAAATCTCAAAAAAGAAAAGAAAAATTATTTAAACTCAAAAAAATATTAAAACAAAAAACAAAAAACTATTAAATCCAGAAAAATCCAATTAAATGCATTAAAAATCCAGAAAAATAAAAGAAAAAACCTAAAAATGACAGGAGGCCGATTAAATCGATTAAAACCCAATTGCGCAACCGTAGCGAAAACCGGGCCCCGAGATGGCCTGAAAACACAGGGAACGAGCACCAATCTCAACAGACTTTTATTCCAACCGGCCTGAACTGCCGGAAATGCCAGGGGCTGCAATCCCGATAAAAATCAATCTGACTGAGGAAAATGCCATGTATGCAATATGCGAATGCGAATGCAAAATGCGTCGAAACATAAACCAGATATGGGGACCGGTTGGTCAAATTTTAGGGTGCAACAGCTGCCCCTATTCAAGCGGCTTGGACCTGAAGGGTTGAAGAGCGAACAACCTTCAAACATTCAAAGGTAGAAGACGGTTGAATACAAAATAAACCCGAAAATTTGCCAACCGCAGAAATAAACTGCGCACTTGCTTGGGAAACACCATCCAGAGAACTGAATCCAACTATTATGGCAACAAACCAATCGATCACCTGATAAAGAGATTTGACTTTAACACCAGTTACTTGTGTGACACCACAGATAACAAACCCGAAGGTTAGATCAACATGCACTTGATCACCTCCCATCGTCTACTGATAGACAGAGACGCCATCCCGAAGGAAAAAAACAATATCCATACTCACATTGTCTAAGGATATACAGCAAGGCACCATCCCGAAGGAAAACCATTATCCATACTCACATTGTCTAAGGATAGACAGCAAGACACCATCCCGAAGGAAAACCTATATCCATATTTACATCGTCCACAGATAGACAGAAAGACCCCATCCCGAAGGAACACCATACCCATATTATCTAAGGATAAACATGAAGACTCCATCCCGAAGGAAAACCAATATCCATACTCACATTGTCTACAGATAGACAGAAAGGCACCATCCCGAAGGAAAACCATATCCATACTCACATTGTCTAAGGATAGACAGAAAGGCACCATCCCGAAGGAAAACCATATCCATACTCACATTGTCTAAGGATAGACAGAAAGACTCCGTCCCGAAGGAAAACCATATCCATACTCACATTGTCTAAGGATAGACAGAAAGGCACCATCCCGAAGCAAAACAATATCCATACTCACATTGTCTAAGGATAGACAAAAAGACTCCGTCCCGAAGGAAAACCAATATCCATACTCACATTGTCTAAGGATAGATAGAAAGACTCCGTCCTGAAGGAAAACCAGTCAGCAGAAAGAGAACCACATTCATCACCACCCATCAAATTTCAGAATCCTTTCGTCTACAGGAATTGATGGAAAGAACAATATCTTCAAAGGGGCCACATCATCAATAAGGATTGACAGGAAGAAAAACCACCTCCAAAGAGCCATGCCGTTGATACGGATCAACAACTAGGAAAGCCAAACATTCTTCCAAGAGCCCCGACGTCAATAAGGATCAACGGTCAGGAAAACCTTCTTGAAATGTCATCTCATCTAATAAACAGAAAGAATGCCAATATCTGAAAGATCGCCTTGAAACCTCTCAACGTCTAAGGATAGACGGAGAAAAACCATATCCAAACTCCCGATGTCTAATGATAGACGGAGAAGGCCCGCTGGGGGAAATCCATCGTCAATGTGAACTGACGGGAAGAGAAGTCTGTCAATATCAGACGACTGATGAGTAGGGCATAACCGTTGCATGATCTGAGAATCGAACACCAAAGAGCTATCTGAATAAAGCTGCTGGATAAATGCCCCTGAACTGATTACAAAGTACTTCCTGTTGCCACTGAAGGCTGATAGAAAAACTGGCTTATGCTTCATATGCATATGCGTATGTTTGAATTTTTCTATGGCGTAATGCTCCATATAGGATGGAAATGCTACTCATTTGAGGATGAAATGCAAGTATGATGAAAATATGATGATATATGCAAATGCAAATGCATGCTCGGGTCGCCGGAGACATTGGATACAGAAAACCGCTTCAGCAAGATAAATGTTGAAGACCACGCCAACTCCGCTGAGGATAACCAGGCATCACAGAATTAGTCCAGCAAAATAAATGCTGGGAAAGTGAAGCCAACTTCGCTGGGGAATAACTGAACGCCAAGCATGATTGGACTTCTGTTAGGGACAGCTTACCCGTGCCAATGAAAATTGGACTTTTGCTGAGGAAAACAGACGGAGTCTTCCTGCGTACCAATGAAGATTGGATTTTGAAACTGATGTGCCACCACAAGTTGGGCCTCACAGTGATTGCCAATATGGATTGGGCTTCTGGAAAATTGCCAATAAGGATTGGACTTTAGGCCATCTGTGATGGGTCATGTACGATTGACTCTGGAAAACGTCTTGTCTGAGTTCACAATTTCTGATTGAAGGGTCAATAGATGGTAGCACGACTTCCCAACATTCGACTCACACTTGGAGATTAACTGAATCTGCTCGAATAGCTCTGAGTAGCTCTGATGACACAGAGAAGAACAATTCCTTCGCTTCTGATATGCCCCAGCTTGTGGGACCTCTGTGGGGATAGTCCTCAAAAGGAAATCTGAAAATCTGTACCCTGACGGTCTGATATGAAATGCCTCAGCATTCTGAACCTCGGAGATATACTTCAGATCAAATGCCCCTAGAAAGAACCACTTCTGCGCTCTTAGGATGGTCTGCCCCTGTCTGCAATGACTTTGCCCCTGATTGGCTGATTCGGTATAGTGACTCTAGCTACGAGAGATTTACTGAATCTCGACCTGATTGCCCCGGAATAACGACTTTGGATGGCTGACCTCACTGGGGATCACCTGATAATAGCTTGCCCCGGCTCTCGGACCATTCGGGCATCCTGCATTCTATCCTGATCAGGCTTTCCACTGTAGGAAACTTTCCTGCTGTCAAGCGCTTACTCGCAAGTAAAACCAGTTGTTCTGCATAAAAGATACATTAATGCAATGCATATGACAGTTTTAACATCCAATCTGTTCACTGGAAAAATGGAAAAAACATTTATAGCACAGAATGCATAAATCATCTATCAGAATATCAACATCAGCACCAACATGGTAAGAGGAACCCTTTTAGAAGTCAGCTTCTACGCGATCTTACCGATGTATGCCTTCGAAACAAACCTGCTTCAATTAGGACTTTTGAAGGTTGTAACGTGGTCAGGTTCACGGTTTTGAAAGAAAGGATAAACGCTCAAAGTCTAATTTTAACCCACTCATTCTCCTTGATGTTCTCCGATTCTATGTTCAGCTAATTCGACCTTAGCGCTCACTTCTCAGAGGTTGAAAGATAGGAGTGATAGTTCGAGAAACTATGAGCTTTTGGAGTGACAGCCACTCACTCTTCGTCTTTGACACTTGGGGTCACACGACCTGATTCTCGCTTCTGGATTTTCTTTTGTAATCCTTTTTCATCTTTTCCTTTCCTAATTTTTGCCTGGACTGACTCTTTTGAGTTTCTTTTGATTTTCCAGTCCAGCGGGATGCCCTTATTTTTGCCTAAGTCGTTTGTTTTCAAGTTTTGACTTAGCGGGCTTTTGATTCTTTTCGCTTTTCGTTTTTTTTCGAACAAGTCGTGTGACACTGATTGTCTGACTCTTTGGGGAATAATGTGACTGTCTCACTCCTGATGTTTAACCACTGTGGCTTTTTAGGCACGACCTATGGAGGTGTGATTGATCCTCGAACGGACACTCCTTTCTGCAATTTGGACGCTCGGTCAAATTAGCTAACACCTACCCTGCCCCAGGTTGAGATTGAAGGTTTTCTGCTTTCAGAAAGAACTCCTACTACTAGGCTCAAAGGGGTTGACAAGGGATTATCTTCCTTATACCTCCGATGTTTAGGGATTTAAAACAATGCCTGTACATCATCAGCAGATTTTATTTCAAAGGCATACAATATCGGAAGCTTGCATGTCGTTCATTTTCGTCATCCTCCCCGGATTCCGCTTAACCAAGCGTTGGATATCTGTAAACATCAATTAGTGAACACGAATGGATTTAATCAAAACATGCATACTCATTTCATTATCATCAATTGAATGAAAACAACAAGTTTTACAAACAATATTGCAATTTAACAAGAAAGAAACTACAAACATAAAGAAATGACAGGATGAAACACAGGAAAACGTCAGCCTCCGAGAACCGGGCTTTCATATCTGACTTGCTGCTGAACCAGTCATCTTCAAAGTTGCTTATTGAAACCGTACTGCTTAAAACGGATGCCGGGTGAATTGCCTTTCTGACTTCAGTGGGCTCTGTCTAGCACACAGGTTTGACCGATAACAATAAGGATGCTGACTCTGGAAAGGAGTTGACGTCTATTGCGAAGACTGGACAGATTGTTGACTTTGATCAGTCGAACCACTTGGAGGTCGAGTCGGAATTATCAGGGACTCCTTTTGTTCAAGCACTTTCATCTTCAGGCTTGGTCTAGGCAGCAACTGAGGATAGGGGGATTCTGACACCAATGATTGCAGAATATACTTCTGATCTACGGCAGCTTCGGGAACGTCCATCATTTTAGCACCAACTGGGGTAAGACCATTAGGTACAATTACACCGCCCGGCGTGAGTTCAATAACTTTTGCTTCAATCAAGTCCTGAACGTTGTGCTTAAAAGCGTGACAACTTTCCACATCATGTCCGGGTGCCCCGGAATGAAATTCACACTGCTTACTAGTGTCATACCCATAAGGAAGCGTCGTTCCTGTGAGCGGTTCCAATGTTCTTTTTTCAACCAGCTTCAAACTCAATAAAGTCTGCAAGAGCTTAGCATATGTTGAAGGCGGTGCCTCAAATATCCTCCTTGACCTTCGCCGAACCGGATGTATCTTTTGTTGTTGTTGGTGGTGGTGTCTATCAACACGTCTTTTAAGCTCAGGTTCCACAGGCACGAGCTCCCCAGGCACAGGTGGAACAAACTCCTTTACTGCGGCTTCAGATAGGTGATCATCCTCTTTCCTAAGCATGTTCTTGACTACTTCCATGATCAAGCTCATTTGGGTCTTCAGCTGATTATTTTCCTCTTTGAGTATCTTCTGATCCAGACGCAACTCTTGCATGTCTTTCATCATCTGCCCTAGCTGGCTTCGGACTTCAATCAATTCAGCCTGATTTTGTTCCATATCTCTAAGGGAATTCCTGCAACAAATTGGAGATAGGAAATAAGACCCCGGTTCTGATGTACCTGTTATGTGAGAATGCAATGCAGAAATCAAACACATATTCACGACAAGACAAATAAACCCCAAGCTATAAGCACAGAGATAAACACCTCACACCACTATGCAAAGCCGACAAGAGCAGCAAACCAGCACACCCAAATACAAAACACAATGACCCCAGCCAACAAGCCTGGTGGTGGTCAGCAAACAACAATGCACGAAAGCTAAACAAGCAGCAGAGAAAAACAGATGCGACACCCGGTGCATAAACTTCTAGCAACTTCCTCCATATTCAGCTGAGCTCTCAGTTGGACATTCTTCCAAACATACACTCTCAGTGGAGTATCCCATAACATTGACTGACGAACCCACACAACTGGATGAAGGATAATCAATAATCCGAACAAAACCCTAAGGCGTGATAAAGATCTTGTTAGAGTCTAACAGATTCTGAACTTGGCTTCTAAGCACCTTACAATCATCTGTCGAATGCCCCTGTACCCCAACATGATACTCACAGCGGGCGCTGGCATCAGAACCTGAAGGATAAGGCGGGATCATTGGACTAGTCTCTTTCGGCACTATTAATCCACTTTCGACCAAATCTGGCAACAACTGACTGTACGACACCGGTAGCTGAGTAAACTGCCTTTCAGGCTTCCTTGGTCTTTGTCGGGCGTGACGATGCGGCTGACGATAATAAGACTGCTGGTTTGACGTGTCTGAAAACTGAGCCTGAGACGCTAGAGATTCTGAGACAATATCGCTTCCTTCTTCCCACTCCTCTTGAGAACTGACAACTGATTCATTCTTATCAACTGGGATATAAGGAGCATCTCTAAGCTTTCCATTCTTGAGTCCTCTCTCAACAAGCTCTCCCATTCTCATCAAGCCTCCAAAGCTTGTACAAGTGAACATCATGTCATAATAACGACCCTTCAGAGTACCCAAAAAGAGGCTAACCATTTCTCTCTCCTGAATCGGTGGTTGAACACGAGCAGCCAATTCTCTCCATCTTTGCACATACCCCCTAAAGGATTCATTCTCCACACGAGATAATTCTTGCAACTGCACGCGAAAAGGAGTCATTTCCAGATTGTAGTCGTACTACTTTACGAAGGCATTGGCTAAGTCCGACCATGATTTAATACTATCACTCTTCAAGTGCATATACCAGTCCAAAGATGCTCCGATTAAACTATCTTGGAAACAGTGAATCATGAGCTTGTCATTGGTGATATGCGGAGTCATTCTTCTGCAGAACATAACCAAATGTAGCTTCGGGCAGCTATCCCCTTTGTACTTCTCAAAATTGGGCATCTTGAACTTCGGAGGCAATACAAGACCTGGCACCAAACACATGCCTGCAGCATTCAGATCAAGAGTATTCTTATTCACCAGGGCAACAATTTGATCTTCCAACATCTGAAGTCTTCTCATATACTCAGCAGTCCTTGGGTCCTGAATATTAACCTACGGAACAACTCTTGGAGATGGGACAATCCTTGGAGAATCTGGCGTAGAGAAAGTAGAATTGTGACACTCTGCGTCATTGAAAGAATATGGACCTCTGACAGGGGTTTGCACTGGCTGAGCAACATTGTTCATCTGAGCTCTTTGACCATTGTTTCCTCCTCCATTTATAGCTGTTATGGCTTCCATGACCTGACTCACCTGGTACTTCAACAATTCAAACTTCGCCCGAGTAACAACCAAGTTCTGCTCTTCTGAAGCCATGATCTTTCCAGATGCTAACTCAAGTCCAATACGAATGTCGGGAAATCAACTGACGAAGCGGACAAAAACGGGTAAGCTCCATGTTCCGGCTGAGGATGAATATGCAAAATGAAATGCAAATGCAGACAGTCATGCAAAATGCACACACGAGGGACCAAATGTGTTGTTGAGAAATCCAATCCACCCCACTGGTCTTAATCAGACCCAACACTGCTCGAACCCTGGTCTCAACAAACCAAAACAGTATTCCAACCTGGTCTCCAACAGACTCCATAACACTGTCCTCAAATATCAACGTCACTGAATCTCAATCAAGAAAACCGGTAATCTGGAGGTCAAGTTACCTGCATGCCCCAACCCCTCTCACAGGTAGGTGTCCTAATAACTGACACAAAGTATGGCATCCTATGCGGTCATTGGTGTCACAGACTTTCAAGACGGATGATACGATACCCAAAAGGTGTGGCATCATCATGTCCTGAAGAGGCCTCACTTAGCCAACTTCCAAATGATCGATCCCCGGAGTCGACAATCCAACTAACCAACAACCCCCTCGTCCGAGCGTGGATTTCATGAGACACTAGTACATGTAAAGCACGCACGCGCCCACTAATTTCCACTCTAATTCTAGATGCACTCAAGCCCAGGTCCGACTTATCTCTCAAACATAGATCCCCCTCATACCCACAGCAATAACAACAATAATATAATGCTGAATGTAAAATACAGAAAAATGTAAATCCATACAAAATCCTAGACGGGAAAACAAGCGCTAGGATTGACTCGCGTAGGGAACCGTTGGAGTCCCCAGCTGTCGCTACTGCGAAAATCGGCGCCAGCTGAACAGAAGAGTCGCCACCGTGCGTTATTTATCCCAACAGAGGGAAAGGAAACGCTCGAAGTAAACCTACCACAAAGACGAGAAAGGAATGGTCATCGCAACCAATCCTGGATTCGGGAGTCGGTTACGCAAGGGGAAGGTATTATCACCCCTCACGTCCGTCGTACTCGACGGGATCCACACTTGTTTTCTAGTACGGATTGTTATTCTATCTATTCTACAGGTCAAGGGTTAAAAGAAAATAAAATGACTCGGCAAAGTATCGCACTTTATGCCTACGTATTCCTGTCTGGAACGAGAAATCAGAGTCAACGTAGTTCGCCTACCTACGGGAAAGGAAGGGAAGGTTGCTCGCTAGGATATCGCATCCTATGCCTACGTACTTTCATACAGCATGAAAGATCAGAGCAAACGTAGTTCGGACTACGGACGACACAAATTTGTTTGACTGTTTTTTATCCTTCTGAAAAAGGTTTTCTCCTGATTACGGGTCCAAGCGGACAAAAATGACTCTTTTGATTGGTTTACAGTCTTTTATGCAAGAACTGTTTTTTATTGATGTTTGACCTTTTATTGTATTTTTTGATTGTTTTGAGATAGAAGAGAAAGAACTCTAAAACCTAGGGTTAAAATGAGAATCTAAATCTACCCTAATGTTGTCATGCATGGATGAGAGCCTAATTTCTGTCATATTTCTCTCTTGCGCAGAGAGAAACAGAGATCCTAAGGGATAGACGGAAAAGAAACAACATATATACAGTAAAGCAGTAAAATGCATGAATGCAGCAGTACAAGCGAGGCAAGGGAGTCCCACTCAACCTCGAACCTAGAAAACAATAGGCAAAGTGAAACAGCTTCACCTCAACCTAAGAGGAAATTAACAAACAATACAGCAAAGAAAAGAAACCCCAAAACCAACCTTGACAGCACAACCCCAGCTCCTACAGCAGCAGCTCTGAAAAACATCAAACTCTGGCAGCAAACAGCAATCTCCCCAATGAGCCCTAAAGTCAAGCTCCAATGATACCCAAGCTACAATAAGCTTCCATCTTCAAGAAATCCCCAGGCTCAAACAAGCACAAAATCTTAACCAGTTGACAGCATCAGACAGCAGATAGCTCCAGACAGCAGTAAACCCTAGCTTTAACAATTGCACAGCTTTGACATGAATAATCTCCATCTTTGATCTTCATCTCTATCTTCAATGGCTTCTTTCTTCAAGGCAAGCTCTCCTAGATGATTTGATTTATCAGAATAAATTGAATGTCAAACGGTTCATTGACAACCAAAGGAAGTCTATGAACAATTAACATTGTAACAGACTATTTCCCTCAAAGTTCTACCTCTAGGGTAAGACCACTTATCCCTCCAAAGGAGAGAGGTGAATACCATAGAGGGACTTTATGTCATAGAGAGGGATGGAAGCACAAGAAGCTTACCATGTTTGTACAAAGAATTCAGTCTATTCTAAGGCTCTGCTTATTCCTATTATCTCCTATTCCTTCAATCAACTTCCCAGCTCAAGCAATCTTCAAGCTTCAACCTTTGATCATCATCTTCAATCTTCTCTTTTTGATGTCTTCATGCTCCACAAGCTCAAACCAAGCCCCACACCCCAAATAAAAACCCAAAAGCCCAAGCAAACAAATATAAACCCCAAGTGGGAACACCAAACAAACACACCATTTGCAAAATATACTAAAAATAGTAAAATAGTATTTAAAATTCTAGGATTTGTTCTAAAGGGGATTTATATATCTACCTTACATACCCTATATGTCCCATAACCTAATTCATGCTAAAAACCCTAAAAGAAAATGTTATAATGCACCTATGTTGAGTTTGAACCCTAAAACTATCACCCTAATGTTTTCTAATCAAAACTAATCAAGATTAATCCACAAAAATGTGGAATAAATCTCTAAGGGAACCTAGTGTTCTAATCTAGCTATCACAAAAAGAATGGAATCAAAATATGAAAGGAAATGGTTAAACAAAATTCACCAAATAATATGTACAACTAAAATGGAAATAAAAAGCAATTAAATGTGAAAATTCACCATAAATGGAAAAAATCCTAAAATAGTATTTTTATTTTCTCACAATTTTCTTGACATCATTATTGAAATGGAGGAAAAAATCCCATGCAAAAAGGATTATTTTTGGATTTTATATGAATTATTTGGTAAACTAAATGCAAATGAAAAGAAAAGAGTAATTCAATTAAAAAAATAGAGCAGGGGGTAGCAACAGCAAATGTTTACCTTCAGAAACACGTTGGGCCCAGGAGGGGGGTGTTGAAAGCAACACGCTGGGCCCATATTCAATTCAGAAAAAACACAAACGGGGGGGGGGGGGGGGGGGGGGGGCGAATAGCGAGTAACTCGCTTGGTATTCTTGCTGGGCCTCGAATGGGGGGTGCGAACAGTAAATCTGCCTGGGCCCAAACCAAATTCCAAAGGGGAAGAGGGGGTGCTACTGGCAAACATGGGAGTGTACTCAGCAAATTGCATTTGGGCTTAAGGCTCAAGATCCACTCATGTTCAACCTTAGTACAAACAAACCCTAAACAACTTCTCCTAACACTGTTCATTATCCTCCTCGTCAAGCCCTAGCGACGCCTCTCCTCTCTCCCTCAAACTCTCTCGCTCTGAACCTCTCTCAAACCAAATCAAACAATAATCTCAAACAAACTTCGTTCTAACTCTCTTCGTCCACATATTCATCAAACTCAGCCATCAACATCAAGCATCCTTCAACCTCTCAGTTTGGAACATCAAACCCTAACCTATTTTGCTCACGAGCAATCAACATTCTCCTCAATCTATAGCTAATCGACGCGAGAAACAACGAAGATCGAAGGATTAGAAGCACAAACCTGGATAGATGACTCACACGATGACGATTCTTGATCTTAGATGAAGCTTGGAGCGACTTCTGATGAAGATCCCCTTGAAGATCTTGAGGATTAAACGTTCTTGGCAATGTTTGAAGATTTCTGGAAAAGTCTTCACGAACTTGATGAAGATCAACGACCACGACGCAGATCCACGGAGAAAACTTGGTGATTTCTGGTGGATCTTGTCGAAATCTGAAGATTAAGGGGATGAGTATCGTGTTGCTGTTCTTGGCGAATCTGGGAAAAAAAGAAGAACAACGGCTGAATGTTGATGATTCTTGATCGCTGTTGATGTTGATTCCGGCAACAATCTGGAGATTATTGCTGATGATCTTGAAAGATACGAAGAATGATGTATGAACGGTGGTGATTGTTGGATTTCTGGCAAGATTTGGTGTTTCCGGCGAGTTTGGAAACTCCGGCGGCAGTTATGGTGACCGGCGGTGGAATGGATGGAGGTGAACGAAGGAGATCGAGAGGTGTTCTGGAGAAATTGGGAATTTTGCAGATTCCGGTGAACTCGACCGTAGGAACCACCGTGTGATTTCACCGGTGAGGTGCTACGGAGTTTGCATGGCCGGCGATTGTGTTTCCGGTGGGTTTGACCGGTGAAGGCCAGGTGGCCAGCATGCAGTGAAGGGTGGTGGAGGGTGAGACGCGTGTCTGTGAGGGAGAGCTGGGAAGGTGACACGTGAGTGAGAGTGGGGTCAGTGGAATGGTGAGGTGTCGAATTCTGAGGGAAAAAGAGAGTGAGGTGGAAGAAAAAAAGGACGTACGCGTGGCATGGCCATATATATGACATGTGGCATGGTTTCTGGACCTGGACTTGATTAACTCTAGATAATTGTGGCCCAATGGATTAATTTCAGATTAATGACCCAATCAGCTAAATCAAATGAGAATTAAACCTAATTAATTAACAAAAAAAATTAACAATGAAATCCTGATTAAAAATAAAACGAAAATCAACTAACCCTAATTAAAATCTATTATTAAACCTAATTAATCTATAAAACGAAACTTAAAACATAAACTCCTAATTAATCTGAAAAATAATATCTAAAAACTATTATTTAATATCTAAAAAATTATTTTTAAAAAACCCTAATTAATTCTGGAAAAAAATCTAATAAAATCTAAAAAAATCTAAACATTTTAATCCTTTCTTTTTCAAATCTAATCTATTAATTTGAAAAAAAATTAAAACTAATAAAATCTAAAAACACAATTAATCCCTATTTTTTTAAAATTTAACAATAAAACTCTAATAAAATCTAAAAAAACAATACTATTTATTTTTAAAATCTATTCTTTTAAAGAAAAGGAATATTTGAAAAACTTTAAAAACTATTATATTAAAAGAAAATTAAATCTAGTTATATCTATTTTTTTATTAAAGGGAAAATAATATCTAAAAATCTTAAAATCTAATAAATCTCAAAAAAGAAAAGAAAATTTATTTAAACTCAAAAAAATATTAAAAAACAAAACAAAAAACTATTAAATCCAGAAAAATCCAATTAAATGCATTAAAAATCCAGAAAAATAAAAGAAAAAACCTAAAAATGTCAGGAGGCCGATTAAACCGATTAAAACCCAATTGCGCAATCGTAGCGAAACCCGGGCCCCGAGATGGCCTGAAAACACAGGGAACGAGCACCAATCTCAACAGACTTTTATTCCAACCGGCCTGAACTGTCGGAAATGCCAAGGGCTGCAATCCCGATAAAAATTAATCTGACTGAGGAAAATGCCATGTATGCAATATGCGAATGCGAATGCAAAATGCGTCGAAACATAAACCAGATATGGGGACCGGTTGGTCAAATTTTAGGGTGCAACACAACAAAATGAATCAGAGGATGCCATTGATATATGTAAAACTTTATTCTTACCAAGTATGTTTCAATATACTTTACCAATTTTGTATTTATCGTAAATTTTAAAGATAATATGGTATTTAATGTGCATACCACTTTTTTGTTTATTATTCCTTCTATATCTTATCTATAATATAAGAAAGGACATGGTTTTGGTTAATACTACACTGACCCTTTGCCAAACAATGCCACATGATGGATTAAGGGGTAAATTGTGTCTAAATCTAACAATTTACAACTGGATTAGACATTGGTTACACAACAACTACACGATTAGCAGAAATAAACACAATAAGTGGCATACATTAACTGAATAGTGTAAACACTCTACGAAGTTGAACCATACAATGGTACTGAATTAACAAACAATTTAAACTTGGGAACAACTCCCAAGGTTCCTTTTGCTCAGAATTCATATGGTTTTAAACAAATCTAAAAAAATCTCTCTGCCAACAATGAAACCCTAACTCTTTCTCTTCTTCTTTTTTCCTTCACCCTTTCTCTTCTTCTTCCTTCTCCATTTTCTTCTTCCTTCTTCCTTTTCTTTACAAACAATAATGATACCTTCTTCCTATTGTTTTAGTGTTGAAGCACATTAGAAGCAATTTATTAGGTTAAATATTCATTGTCGAGTTCTACATCCCATGATATATTTTAATTCTGCTATTTTTTGAAGTTAATGTTGGATTTGTTGTTTTTTTGTTTTGATATGTTTTATTTGATGGAGAAACTATTTTCACTACAACAACTGTGTTGTAGGTCTTGCAGGGAAATGAGATTACTGAGTTGAAAATTCCACCTGAGGTAAGCAATAGTTATTATCCCTTATGGTTTTTATTAAGGAAACTATTATTGACATGATTATGAAATTGATTCTGAGATAGGATACAACATTTGTGAAGAAAAACAAGATTGGAGTGGGGCTTGGGAAGAAGAAAACAGATGAATCTGAGCATTTTGTTTGGAAACTGGGTATGAAAAAATACTACATTAGGTTTTGATTCATGTATCAGAGACACATTGAATTGTGTTTTCATTTTCTGACTTTACCTGGATATATTTTTATTTTTGCTTTGGTTTTTCAGATGAAAAGGGTCATCACAAGATGTGGATCACACGGTAGTTGAAAGTCCAAGCTGAAACAATCGTTACAGGATTTGTTTAGTGATTTTTTTATTTTGTTAGATTTTAGAAATCCTATGAGTATGAAGAACATGCACAAAATTATGTCTTTAAAAAAGCATCAATATCAATTCTTTTAAGTTTCTGCATTATGGGTAATCCATTTTCGTTTTTGATTTTTCGCTTTAGTTGAATCATGGGTTTCCATTGACCGCATATTTAATGTAGTTTCTATTTCCTTCTTCAATTTTTTTAGAGCTTTTACTTCAACACGAAAACTAAAATTATGGAGTTGTTGGAGAAGCTCTGAACGATTCAGTTACCATTGCCAGGCTAGAATTGATTCAATTAGTTTGTAAACTTTGAAGTTAGTTATGATGAGCTGGAAGTTAGTGACTGTTATGTTTAGTTGGAACTGTTAGTGTAAATGGTAAGTTGTTAGTTGTATTTTAAATAGTGAAAAATAAAAGGAGTTAGTTGTTGAAATTAGTAATCTATTGTTAATTTTCTGTTAACTTTCATGCTTGAGTTTTGGTTATTGCAATCCACAATGTTAAATCAAAGTTAAGTCGAAAGTATATCAGATGTTGCAGAATCCCAGTTGAATTAGTTTAGCACAATTCAAGTTGGTTAGTTTTTAATTTTGAATTTCAATTAGTTGGATTTGTTTTTTTTTTTACAATAATTGGTTCATAAATATGCTCTTGCTGTACCAACTTTTCACCATGTAGGTTCATTAAGTTCTCAATGATAAGTCTGCTGACAACTGCAACAAAGACTATTATACAAAGGTTGAAGGGGCCCGCTTGACTCATTAATTGACGAAAAATGATATTAGAGTTGAGAGGACTTTCCTTGATTCCACGATGAGCGGGAACAAAATGACGGTATGTGAATTGGATTGCAGAATTTGCAATGTGAGAGCGGTAAGTCTAAGAACAAGGTCCTTTTGTCTTGCTTACTGACACACTGATCATCTCTTTATACATTACTGAGAATTTGATTTTGCACGACAATTTTGCTTCCGAAAGATATTGTGTTGTAGATTCGACTTCATTTGTATTTAGCAAAGGTAGATGGCTTTTCCTGTATAAATCTTTAGGCCGCTGAGGACTAAATTTCCCTTTAGAATAGTTCGAGAAAATCTTCTGCTTTCAACGACGGCATTTAACTAATGTACACAATCCCGTTCTTATATGGAGCACTCAATTCAACTCCCGTAAATGAAGGTTAAATTGGTCTTTTGCCTTCTTAATTTGCAAGCATTTGCCCTTGGAAAATACACAATTTATGAGTGTTTCATGTTTGTTTTAACATTTATTGCATTACATATCTATAATAATTCAATTATGATTAAACTTATGATTATTAGTTAATTTGATAATGATAGTATGATTATAGTTGTGACTTAGTATAGATGGTGCCGCAAAAATATCTGTAGGAAATATCTGTACGCTCCTGCCTACCGTGACAGAACAAGAAACGAAAACCACATACATTATCATGTTAATAATCCACATCAATACTTGTGACTTAAAAGTTCAGTTATCAATTAGCACTATGGAGCTTGTGGCCTTGTGTCAACAGAGGTAAAACTTGGTTCTTGATTCTTTTTGCATTTTTTATGTTTATTGTATCATATATCATATTTACAATATTGTTGATTTATTCATGTTTCAAGTATGCCCACCGAGTGTTTGATAAAATTATGCAGTATATTCTCAAATATGGAGGATGATCAGTATGGAGAAATTTAATGATTATGTACCCTTGCTTTGTAATTAAATCGTGAGTCCGTTGATTCCAATCTTTTCACTTTAATGAATTTGTTCCATCCTTATTAGTTTAAGGCTTATTTTTCATCTGAGATTTTACTGCATTCATTTTAACTTAGCTTTTTGTTTGTAGAATCCCCCGGATTGGCGGGAAATTTTGACCTATTTTCAATGATTTGAATTACGTAATTACTTTACTTCTCGATGATGATTTGAAGATGATGTCCATGTCCTTATTCAATATCATTATGTATATGTGTAGAGATATCTTAATGAATTTGACTTGGTGACTGTATGAAACAGTGATTATGTGTTTGTCTAACCTGTAATTTTTTCTGTTAGAATTTAGTTTTTTTGTATTCGTTATATTCTTGAATGATTTGCAGGTTGAGAGAATGGTGAGCGAGGCAGACATATTTTCAAAAGAGGACAAAGAAAAAGAGTGAAATTGAACTGTGTTATTAATTTCATTGAAAACTTCAACTCATAAAAAGTAAGACATCAGGCGGTAGCAGATAGAGAAATTGAATTGTGTTATATTTAGGACTAACCAGCAAATAGTAGACTCATAGGTATTATATTTATGAATTGTCTATGGTTCAATTTTTTGGAATTTCTTATTGTATACCCATTTCAATTATAACTTTGCCATATATGTTATAATAATTCCTTCATGTTCACGTGGTAGCGTGATTTTATTTTAATGCTGCATGAGGTTCTGCTTTTTGATCCCTGCAGCAGTATGCATGATAGACAATGCTTTAGAGTTTTGCCCATTAAGTACATTATATAAAACTTTTCCTACCTTAATCATATTTTGTAACTTATGATAAGTATGTAAGGTTTTTTTATGTCTCTTAATATGTATTTATTTAATGATCTTTAAACTATATAAATATTACATTAATAGTATGAAATTGAGATTGATATGTACGAAGGAAAATATTACCATTTCACATCACAAAATAAAAAGAGAAAAAAAATACTTTAATGGGATTTGGTTGTAACGTTAATATGTTGATAGAAATGAAAATAAGAAAGAGAGTTGAGAATTTAAGTTTGGTGTATGGAGAAAAATCATAAAACCATATCCATTTTTTAGATAAGTGTGAGGTATAATATGATTTTTGTTATGCGAAAAAAGAAATTTGAAAAGGTTAAGTGATTATGACTAAACACATGCATACTGAAGATTTGATATAAATTATGTGTCTAAAAAAATTAAAAAACAATGTTTAAAGTCGGCCATTTTTCAAGACTAAAAATGTAGATTGATAGACATTTTTCAAATTATTTAACAAATCATATTGAATTATTGATTTAAAAAATATTCTTATGTCAGGACACTATCCAAGATTATAATATTCAACAACATTAAAAATGTCACATTTATCATAAAAAACTGTGTGTGGTTTCATAAGTGTATTTTTTTTAAACTGTGATTAAAAAAATTAATATTATATTAATTATAATTTATCAATAATCCTCTTAATTAAATATATTATATTGTTTAAGTTTGTATAAAAAATTACAAAGAAAGAAATAGAATAAAATATTTGTAATTTTAGAAATTAATTATATTTTCCATTTATATATATCAATTTACTTAACTTCTTTATTAGTTATTATTTAATATTAACCAAAATACTCTACTCTTATTTTATTATTGAAGTTAATGTATTAAATGTTTATCTTTAATATAACAATGATAAATATGATTTGTTTAAATAATTATAAATTCATATTAACCTCTTTTCTATTTTTTTAAGGTTAAATTAATATCAATGATAAAAGAATTGATATATTTATATTGAATTTACATAAAATTTGATGTAATATAATTTGTGTATTTACTTACGCGTAAAAATATACTGTTGATTCAAATATTTTTATATGCAAAAAATACATTGTTGATTAATTTATTTATATATACGAAAAAAAATATTATTGTTATAAACGAGAACAATTTTAATTGTTCTAAATATTAAATAATATTAATTTATCAATCATATTATTGTTCCAAATATTGAATAATATTAATATAGATAAAATTTTATGTAATATAACTTGTGTATTTATTTACGGGCAAAAATACATTGTTGATTCAAATTTTTTTATATGGGAAATACTACACTTGATTTATTTAAAACATTAAAATAATTATAATAGGAACATGAAGTTATTGATCAAAATATTGAATAATAATGACAATAAATTTACTATTGGTTCCAATATTTTTGCAAATAATGTCAAAAACACTAATTTATTATGTCTTTTAAAAATAATAACTTTTTTGAATGAACATTTAATTTTTTAAATATCATTTTTGTTATATTTTGGGGAAAATACGCGTAGCATACTAGTACGCGTGCGAACGGGTATCCCACTAGTTTTGTAGATATATAAAACACTAGCTTATATACATAACTATGCATACCACTTTTTTTTACTCATTTCTCAAAATTTAATGGTATGTTTGCTAACTTTTTTCTTTAACGTTGTAGTCTTTCTGTTGATGTACTTTTCCTTCTTTTGTGAGACTAATTTAGTTTCATTTTCGATGGAATTGTTTATGCATATTTCTTTTAACTGTTATCTCATAACAGGTCAATCCTCACACTCACCAGTTGAAGCTTTGTAATTCTTGGGCAACTGAATACAACACGATTATTGACGTTTGATCAATTGGATGTGTATTTGGGAAACTTTTGTATTGGATTATAGTTTGTTTGTTTAGTGTTGATTTTTAAGGGTCTCTTGTGATTAAATAAGTCTATATTGCTTTTGTGGAGTTCCAATATGTTTCTATTATAAAAAGCAATAGTGTGATTATAAAGTAAGGACAACGATTGGATTCTCTAGCGTGTGGATATATTTGTTTATTTGTGTTTTGGTTCATGAATGTAATACCCTGTATTTGTTAAGATGCTTTAGGTAATATTAGTTGAGATCAACTGGGTTCCGATGTGCACTGAGAGTTATCTATTGAGATAATTAGAGCAATCGATGAGCTTAACTTTGATTTAACTAATATTATCTAACTCTAAGGTTTTATTAATTGGTACATTAGAGACATTTTGGATACCCTTAATTTTGGACTTTTAACCAAGTTAGTCTTACTAACTTCTCATGTTATCTCTTTATGTCTTTTGTTCTATTTTGTGGGAAAAGGAATATACAAAAAAAAAAGGGAAGGAAATAAAAATATAGTAAGAGAAAGAAGAATGAAGTGAAAGAATTAAAAGAAGGGAGAAAGAAGAGAAAAGTGAAAAAGAGGAAGAAAACCCTAAGAAGAAGAAGAAGCAACTCATCCATCACTTTCCATCATCTCATCTTCATCATTAACGACTTTTTCATTATCATATAGAGGTGGATTCTAGGTGGAAACTCAAGGTTGGAGTATTTTGATAGAATGAGAAAAGTTAGGTTGTGGTGTTCTTGTTCCATTTCCATAGAAAATATATGATTCATGTTATATTCATGATATTAATGTGAGATTATGGTTTAAAATGTTGTTTCATGTGTGAATATGTTAACATTAATGATGGATTGAGTTCATGTAAGAGTGGGGTTTGAAAACCCTTTGAGACTGTCCTATTCTGCTGAACATATTGCAGAAATCGTAGGGTTTGCACTGCGAGCTCTAGCAAACTGCAGGCGAACGTGACAGTCTGTGATGCTCACACTGCGAGTGGAAGCGAAATGAAGGTAAACATTCATCCAGAGTTTATACATCAAGCACTGAGGGCTATTACCACTACCACTATTTTTCTTGCCTCGCCCAGAGTTTGCACAACAAACTCAAGGGGAAGGGACCTCACCTGGCCTTCACACTGTGACCTCGCAGTATTTTCAATACTTTGCTTTTGTGTTTCCTTGGTTATTCCACATGCACGTTTGTGGTTACTATATATTGTTTACTTTGATTATGATGAGTAATATGCATACGTATTTGTGGATTGACTAAATGATGCTCATATGATTAAAAATAATTAAGAAAAGTGACAAAAACTTATCACAATACAATGGAATGACCTAGGGATACAACTATAAGTTGATAGATGACTTAGATGATAATAATTGTGCATTTTATGCCTAGGTGTGCATCATTGACAAGTAGTTGTCTAGTGGAGAGGTGAGACATTATATGGAACATGTGTTAGGTTTGTTGTTACTTTGAGAATAAGGTGAATGTGATTGGCTTGTGATTTTCGAATACAATCATGTTTGTGTATGTAATCACGTAGTCGAAAGCAATCCTTTGATATGTGTCGTTCCAAGAGTTAAGGCTTATATAGAGAGCTCTTTCGGAATATGTGTATTATTCATTAGTAAGCATTTGTGACCCGTGAAGAGAACTCTTGTGTGGGTTATCCGAGAAAAGTTACTTATTAAGTAGGTATTCATGACCTGTGTCGAGAACTATTATGTGGGTTGGTCGGGGAAAGTTACTTATGATCTAGATATTCGTGACCCATGTCGAGAACTCTTGTGTGGGTTGGTCGGGGAAAGATATCTATGGTACAAGGTTCCATGACCCGTGTCGATAACTCTAGACGTAGGGTTGGCCGAGAAAAGATGCCTTGATGTAGTTTCTGACTAGTGATAGTTTGAGTTTTTGGACTTAAGCAACATGTTTCTATATAGTATGTGGTTTGTGAGCTCAAGTCTTATCCCTTCCATTTTGACTTGAGTTAGGATTGGTTAGAACCTTGTAAAGTCGAGAGAATCCATAAGATAGGGAACCTACTGGGATTATTATCTCACCATATGTTGTTGATTATTTTTCAGGTGGTTCTAGTTCTGTGAAGGGTAAGGATAAAGCAATTTGATATCCTTGTTTGTCTTAGCTTTTTGGATGGCTTTTCCGCTGCGAAAACTCCATTTCAATATCATTGATATGATCTAGTTCTTAGTTGTTTTGAATATCTTGTATATATTTATGCCACATTTAGTATTTTGGTATTTTGGCCATGTAATATGTATGATGTGTCACTAGGAAATTATGTATATTTCAGTACCAAGTTTGCAACCATGTATAATATGAATTATTCTAGACATATATTATATATGGGCATTACAGTTGGTATCAGAGCAGGTCATATCCTCGACCTATCCATGAAATATTATAAGTGTGTCTTTCTGCTTCATATGTGTGTGGACATCATCGTTCCGGATGTTATATTTATAGTATTGAGCCTGATCAACTTGATTATATTTTTATAACATTTATGGACATGGTTGACGGACGTATAAGACGTGGTAGGCCTACAACTCCGACATCCGACTCAAATCCTCCAAGTGGTAGTGAGAATGTTCCATGGCCTCAGTTTATGCAACAAATGCAGCAACAACGTAACTAATTCATGCAGCAGATGATACAGTAGCTGAATCAAAGTCTACACCCTCTAGTGATTACTATAGAAGCTGTAGGTGAGAGCTTCCAGGATTTCTTCCACACGAGTTCTCCAGAATTTCATGGCGGACTAGATCATGTGAAGGCTCATGAATGGGTGTCTGGTATGGAGAGAATCTTTCAGATTGTGCAATGTAGTGAGGTGGATAAGGTGGTGTTTGTTTCCCACGTGTTGAAAGGTCCTGCTATGAGGTGGTGGGAAAGTACTTCAACTCTATTGATTATCCAAGGTGTGCCTAAGGCGTGAGAACAATTCAAGACTATCATTATCGATAAGTATTTTCCTAGTTCTTTGAGGACTCTGAAGGAGTTTGAATTCCAACAGTTAAGGCAAGGTAATATGACACTGGTTACTTATGCAGAGAAGTTTGAGGACATGGCTGCTTACTCTAGGCAGACCGTGTATACTCTGGATGAGAAATGGAAGATTGATCAGTTTATATTTTGTCTAAGGGCAGAAATCTCTCATAGTGTGTCTCAAAGAGAGTTTACTACTTATGCTGAGTTGCTAAGGCAATGTTATGTGGCTGAGAACAATTTGAAAAAAGTCCAGGAAGAAAGGGGTTTGAGTAGGATGAGTCAAAGGGACCAAGGAAGACCAAGTCAACAGTTTAGGCTAGACCACAATCCTTCAAAGGGAAACAAGTACAGAGTGCTAAACCTAATGCTCCTCCCGTGTGTAGTGCTTGTGGTAAGAATCGTTATGGGAAATGTGCCAATTGAGGGCTTAGATGTTTTCAAAGCCAAGGAATGGGTCATATGGCTAGAGAGTGTCTTCAAACTAAGAACCAAGTGCAAGTGAAGAGTATCAATCTTGTTTATACCTTGGATACAAATAAGGTTAAGGGTGATAACTCTTTGATTGCGGGCACGTGTTTCATGAATGAACATCCTTGTTTTATATTGTTTGATTGTGGAGCAACACACTCTTTTATGTCGATGCAACGTATGAAGCGACTTGGGTTGCAAGTTATTCCTTTGTCTCCTCCCATGATGGTTACTACCACCATGGATGAGCTGGTTGAGACACCATTGATTTGTGAAAGTTGTGTATTATCGGTGGATGGTAGAGTTTTCAGATTGACCTTATTTGTTTGTCGCTACAGAAGGTGGATGTTGTCTTGAGGATGGATTGGATTTTTTCTAATTCGGTGTTTATTGGTTGTGAGGAGAAGTTAATCATCATTCCATCCAGAGAAGCTACTCCAAAGGATGTATTGACCACTATTTTGGAAGGTATGGTTGGCATGGTTAATTTCTTGTTTGAGAAGGAAAAGTCTATTCTTTTGGTTCTCACTAAAGAGGCGAGTAACGACCTGAAGGTTTTGTAGATCCCTGTAGTCCGTGAGTTTCCAGAAGTTTTCCCCGAGGATGTTACTTGTCTCCCTCCAGAGAGGGAAGTGGAATTCTCTATTGACCTGGTACTGGGAATGAATCCTATACTCGTTTCTCCATATCAGATGACACCACTTGAATTAATAGAATTGAAGGAACAATTGTAAGAGTTGTTGGCTAAACATTTTGTTTGACATAGTGTTTCATTCTGGGGAGCTCCAGTATTACTAGTAAAGAATAACAATGGTGGAATGAGTTTGTGTATTGATTATCGCCAATTGAATAAAGTCATCATCAAGAACAAGTACCCCTTACCTAGGATAGACGACCTGTTAGATCAGTTGAAAGAAGCATGTGGGTTCTCAAAGATTGATTTACGGTCGGGTTATCATCAAATCTGTGTGAAGAGTTCAGACATACCAAATACTACATTTAGAACCTGTTATGGCCATTATGAGTTTCTTGTAATTCCTTTCGGTGTGACGAATGCTCCAACTGTTTTCATGGATTACATGAATAGGATATTTCAACCTTACTTGGACCAATTCATGGTGATCTTTATTGATGACATTCTCATTTATTCTCGTACTCCACAAGAGCACATAGAACATTTCAGAATTATCCTATCGATATTGCAAGAGAGACAACTTTTTTCCAAGTTAAACAAGTGTGAGTTTTGGATGACGGAAGTTAGATTTCTTGGTCATGTTATATCTCAAGGAGGAGTGGCGGTAGATCTGTCAAAAGTTGAAGCAGCGATTAATTGGGAAAGACCGAAGAATACTTAAGAAGTTAGAAGTTTCTTAGGATTGACAGGTTACTATAAAAGGTTCATCAAAGGATTTTCTCATTTGGCTCTACCCATGACTAGACTTACTCGAAAAGAGTTTTCTTATAGGTGGGATTCTTACTGTGAGCAAAGTTTTATGAGTTTGAAGGAACGATTGACGACTTCTCCTGTTTTGATTATTCCTTATCCTAACAAGTTGTGTGAAGTACTTTGTGATGCTTCTAAGAGGGTATTAGGAGGTGTGTTAATGCAGGGTGGTTAAGTTGTAGCTTATGCTTCTCGTCAGTTGAAGGTTCATGAAGAGAATTATCTAACTCATCATTTTGAGTTAGCGGCTCTGGTTTTTACACTGAAGGTGTGGCGTCATTACTTGTGTAGAGTACGTTTCAAGATGTTCAGTGATCATAAGAGTTTAAAGTATTTGTTTGATCAGAAAAAATTGAATATGAGTTAAAGGAGATGGTGGAATATTTGAAGGATTTTGAATTTGAATTGAAGTATCATTCAGACAAAGCGAATAAGGTGGCAGATGTGTTAAGTCAGAAGGAAGTACATAAAGCCGAGTTGATGATGTGTGAGTATGCATTGTTGGAAAAGTTTCGAGATCTTAATCTTCAATTTGTTTGGACTCCAGATGGTGTGATGATGGGAAACTTGAATGTTAATTCTACCTTAAGAAATGAAATCCAACAAGGGCAAGTGCTAGATGTGAAGTTACAAGGGATGTTGGTTCAACTGGGTTTCACACGGGCCATAAATGAAGTTATTCTATTTAATCAAAAAATTTGTTTTCTGGGTGATGCGGTATCATAAAGGTGCTTTCACTATACATCCTGGTTCTTCGAATATGTATCAAGTTTTAAAAAGGGACTATTGATGGTTTGGAATGAAAAGAGACATTGCAGTGTATATGTCGGGAATGTACGATGTGCTAATGAGTGAAGATCGAACACCAAAGACCAGGTGGTTTGTTATAACTGTTAGAGATTTTGGCGTGGAAATAGGATATCATCTCAATGGAGTATGCAGTTAGATTACCTCATACATAATGTGGTTATGATTCTATTTGGGTGATTGTAGATTGGTTGACGAAGTCGACACATTTCTTGGTCGTGAAAACTACTTATAAGGCAATTTATCTTGCAAGGTTTTTTATTGCAGAAATTGTGAGACTTCATGGTGTTCCCTCCATCATTGTATCTGATAGAGATATGAAGTTTACGTCAAGGTTTTGGAAAGATTTTCAACAAGTCATGGGATATAAGTTATGTTTGAGCACGTCGAATCATCCTCAAACGGATGGCCATATGAAACAGACAATACAAACTTTGGAAGACATGTTAAGAGTCTGTGTGCTTAAAAGTGGAGGAAATTGGAAGGAACTTTTACCATTGATTGAGTTTGCATACAATAATAGTTGCCACGTGAGTATTGGTATGGTCTATTAAGAGGATTTGTACAGAATGAAATGTAGAACGCATTTGTGTTGGACGAAAGTTGGTGAAGAATGGATTTTAGGACCGAAGATTGTTCAAGAAACTATGGAAAAGATTATAATAATTCGTGACAAGGTTAAGAAAGCACAAGACCATCGAAAGAGTTATGTGGATAACTGAAGGAGACCATTGGAATTTGAATAAGGTGATCATGCGTATTTGAAAGTTAATCCAAGGTTGAGATTGAAAGGACCATTTAAGTTGCGGAAGTTAAGTCCGAGATATGTGGGATCATATCAGATTTTAGAGAGGATTTGTGAAGTAGGTTACAGACTAGCTTTACCACCTTCTCTATCTGAGATGCATGACGTTTTTCACGTGTCTCAACTCCGGAAGTTATTCCTGATCCTCTTCAACCAGTTCTTTCAGATACAATTAAGATAGAAGCAGACTTAACTTTTGAACCTCTACTAAGCTGTATTATGGAAAGAGAAACTAATATGTTGAGAAACAAGGAGATTCCTCTTGTTAAGGTTCAATGGGACGAAACACATCCAGGTGGTGCTACTTGGGAGCTTGAGTCTGAGATGAAGGATCCTTACCCTCACCTTTTTCATGTAATATTTAAATTCGGGGATAAATTTTATTTAAAGGGGGGAGGGGGATGAAATACCCCCTATTTGTTCAGATGATCTAAGTAATATTAGTTGAGATCAACTAAGTTCCAGTTTGCTATGAGAATTATCTATTGAGATGATTAGAGCAACCAATGAGCTCAAATTTGATTTAATTAATATTATCAGACTCTAAGATTTTATTAATTGGTACATTAGAGAAATTTTAAATACTCTTAATTTTGAACTTTTAACCAAGTTAGTCTTACTAACTTCTCATGTTACCTCTTTATGCCTTTTGTTCTATTTCGTGGGAAAAGTGATATAAAGGAAAAAAGGAAAGAAAAACATAGTAAGTGAAAGAAGAATAAAGGGAAAGAAGAGAACGAAGGGAGAAAGAAGAGAAAATTGGAAAAGAGAAAGAAAACCCTAAGAAGAAGAATAAGCTCATCCATCAATCTCCATCATCTCATCTTCATCATCAACAACTTCTTCTTCATTATCTAGATGTGGGTTCTAGGTAGAAATTCAAGGTTAGAGTATTTGGATAGAATGGAAAAAGTTAGGTTATGGTGTTCTTGTTCCATTTCCATATAAAATATATGATTCATGTTATATTTAAGATATTGATGTGAGATTATGGTTTAAAATGTTGTTTCATGTGTGAATATGTTAATATTAACGATGGATTGAGTTTGGGTAAGAGTGGAGTTTGAAAACCCCTTGATATTGTTCTATTCTGCTGGACAGATTGTAGAAATCACAGGGTTTGCACTACGAGCTCTAACAAACTGCAGGCGAACATGATAGTCTGTCATGCTCGTACTGCGAGTGGAAGTGAGACGAAGGCGGACATTCGCCCAGAGTTTGCATAGCGAGCACCGAGGGATTTTGCCATTGCCATTATTTTTCTTGCCTCGCCCAGTGTTCGCACGACGAACTCAACGAGAAGGGACCTCGTCTGGCCTTTGCATTGCGACCTCGCAGTGTTTTTAATACTTTGTTTTGATGCTTGTTTGGTTGTTCCGCATGCATATTTGTGATTACTATATATTGTTTATATTGATTATGATGAGTAATATGCATGTGTATTTGTGGATTGACTAAATGATGGTTATATGATTAAAAAGAATTAAGAAAAGTGAGGAAAACTTATCAAAATCCAATGGAATGACCTAGGGATGTAACTAGGAGTTGATAAATGACTTAGATGACAATACTTGTGCATTTGATGCCTAGGTGTGCATCCTTGACAAGTAGTTGTCTAGTGGAGAGGTGAGACATTATATGGAACATGTGTTGATTTTGTTGTTACTTTGAGAACAAGGTGAATGTGATTGCCTTGTGATTGTCGAATACAATCATGTTTGTGTATGTGATCACGTAGTCGAAAGCAATCCCTTGAGACATGTCGTTTCAAGAGTTGAGGCTTATATAGAGAGCTCATTCAGAATGTGCGTACTATTCATTAATAAGTATCTGTGACCCGTGTCGAAAATTCTTGTGTGGGTTTGCCGGGAAAAATTACTTATTAGGTAGGTATCCGTGACCCGTGTTGAGAACTCTTGTGCGAGTTGGGCAGGGAAAGTTACCTATGAGCTAGATATTTGTGATCCGTGTCGAGAACTCTTATGTGGGTTGGCTGGGGAAAAATATCTATAATACAAGGATCCATGACTCGTGTCGTTAACTCTAAACATAGGGTTGGCCGGGGAAAGATGTCTTGATGTAGTTTTCGACTAGTGATAGTTTGAGTTGTTGGACTCAAATAACATGTTTCCATATAGTGTGTGGTTTGTGAGCTCAAGTTTTATCCCTTTCCTTTTGACTTGAGTTAGAATTGGTTAGAACCTTGTAATGCCGAGAGAACCAATTAGATAGGGAACCCGCTGAGATTATTATCTCACCTCGTGTTTTTAATTAATTTTTAGGTGGTTCCGGTTCTGTGAAGGGTAAGGATAAAGCAGTTTGATATCCTTGTTTATCTTAGTTTTTTGGATGGCTTTTTCGCTGCGAAGACTCCATTTTGAAATCATTGATATGATCTAGTTCTTAGTTGTGTTTAGACATCTTGTATATATTTATGCCAAATTTAGTATTTTAATATTTTGGGCATGTAATATGTATGATGTGTCACTAAGAACTTATGCATATTTCAGCACCAAGTACAACCATGTATAATCTGAATTATTCTAGATATATATTATATGTGGGCGTTACAATGAACCCTAGAAAAAAAGACTTGCATTCTCAATTTGTTATGTTTGATGGAATTACATTGTCAGTATAATTGCAAACATGTATAACTGCAGAAGAATTGTTGTTATTTTTTTTCTTCATAATTAACAATTTATCGAGGTTTTTAACCTCCGAAAAGAATACTATTTTAATTTAAATAAAATATCATTTTTTTAATATATATGACAACTCAATTTTTTACTAATTGTCAAACTACATCAATAGACATTAACAAAAATTTAACGGAAATAACCAATTCAGCTAATAGAATTTTTTTCTAAAAGACTAACATGTAATTCTTTTTCAAATAAAAAATTAAAATAAAAAATTAAATTAAAATTACGAGGCTAAAATGAACTTAGAATATGCCAAAATTGAACCAATTTTTTGTTTTTTATCTTTAAAAGATAAAGAAAAGAATGATTGTGATAATTAAACAATATTATCCACGTGGAAGCATCAAATTTATTACATATGTCAAGGATAATAAAATTCCAAAAATGAGAAACCGAATGAGGATACTACCTACCGACTTAAAACAGAGAGTACCACGTGGAGATTGCTTTACAATTTCTCATTGCCACCATACAAGACACGTTGTTAGTTACGTCCTACTCCATAGCATGCTCTTATGTCTTCTCTTGACCATTTCACTAATCACTATCACTTCTCTCTTGCTTCTTCATCATCAACAAATTAATCAGGTACCTAAGTTTTCTCTCTCTTGATTCTTCATTTTCTATAACCATTGAAATTTTTGTTTAATTTCTTGTTAATTTGAGTATCATATTTGTTTAACTATTACTTTGTCATGAGTTTGTATGAATGGGAATATGATTGCATTATTCAGAACTGATGCAATGTTAATGGATGATGATCTTATAACTTTTCATTTATTCAAAAATGAAATTCAATGGAATTTGAATTAACCTGCTCAAAGAAATTAGGTTATGTTATGTATTTGGTTTATGCCTACACCCTATTTGAACATTTTCTTAGGGTTTCAATAGTGATGATCCTAAATTTAGGATGTGATTAGTTTTCAATTGCTTTGGATTCTGTTCTAAATCAAGTATTAATGATATATTATATATGCAGGTTTGACAATTAAGGGATTCGATTGATTTGATTTGAGGTTTACTATATTTGTATGAGTGGAAAGAGTCGGTCTAGTTGTTTCGATCTAGATTTCGAGAATGATTCTTTCGGCTCTTTTAACTTCAGTTGGAATTAATCTTGGTCTATGTCTTCTATTTTTCACCTTATATTCTATATTGAGAAGACAGCCGGGTAATATCACTGTATATGCGCCACGCCTAGTTGCTGAAGGAAAAGTTAAAGAGGGCGGTCAATTTAACTTGGAACGCTTGTTACCTACTGCTGGTTGGGTGAGAAAGGCATGGGAGCTGAGTGAGGAAGAGTTTTTATCGAATTCTGGCTTAGATGCCTTTGTCTTTATGCGCATGTTTGTCTTTAGGTAATGTAATTTTTTTTATTGATTCTAAATTTAGATATGTCAAATGTCAATTTTTGGTACGCTGTTGTTTTACTCTTTTTTATGGATATTCAGGCGTTATAGCCACCAACTTTTTAGAGTTTCTTAAACTCATATATGATCTATGAAGCATCAATACTATTCACGATCCTAATGTATTCATAGACGCTGGTAATACTTAGTATAAAATATAAGTGATTGAATGTAGTGTGTCAGTAATGTGTTGGTGCAATGTCAAACAGCGGACACTGCTCCAATCTGAAGTGTCGGTGTTACTTAGTATCTGAGTGATGAGGCTCTTATTTGGTTCCGCTGACACCTTTCCTTGTTTTTGTGATATCTTGCAGCTTAAAGATATCTACTTTTGGTGGAATTATTGGAATGTGTATTCTTCTTCCGATAAACTATTTGGGGAGTCAGCTAAGTGATGATTCAGATTTTCAACACAAGTCTTTGGATTCGTTCAGTATTTCTAATGTTAACAACGGTTCAAATAGGTGAATATTATGGACAAAAATAGTGTTAATTATTGGATATTATTCATTCACAATGAAGAACAATACACACATATATGAAATATCGATATGTAGGTCATATTTTGACATCAAATTCTTGAAGTTAATTTTTCTTTAATTTATGAGCTTGTTTAATATGTAAATATTTAAGATTATATTCATATAGTTGGACTCATCTAAGTTATAACATGAGAATTCTGATACCTAGTTTTGACCTTTATTAAGGTTATGGATACATTTTTCTGCTGCATATGTTTTCACTGGAGTTGTTTGCTATCTTCTTTATTATGTAAGTTTTAATGTTCAAGTTCTCCTTGTAAACACTGTCATATTTTTCCTCTTATTTATAAAGTTAGTGATTGAATTATTGTTTTTAATTTTAATCTCTTTTATAGGAATATCTGTACATTTCCTCAAAACGAATTGCTTTCTTTTATTCATCCGAGCCACAGCCTCATCACTTTACTTTGTTAGTCCGTGGTATTCCTATTCCACCGGGAAGCACATGTACCGATGCTGTTGAGCGGTTTTTCTCTGAGTATCACCCTTCTACGTATCTTTCACACTCAGTCGTTCGTCGAAGCAATAGACTTCAAAATCTTATTGTAAGCGGTTTTCTTGTCACGAATATGAACTTGTTTGAAATCTATATTTTTACCTAATATTACTTATGTCATAATTTTTACTATTGAAGTTTATTCTTTGAAGACTGATGCAGATAAATTGTACAAAAAGCTTACTAATCTTAAACAAAAAAATGGTGCTCCTAAAAGGCAGACGCGTGAAGGGTGTTTGGGACTTTTTGGACCTAAAGTTGATGTTTTAGATCACTATGAAAGGAGACTAGGAAATGTAGAGGATAATGTGAGAACGGAACAGTCCTCATTGGCATCAATGGTAACTGTAATGTCTATACATTATTAACTTACAATAAAGTTCACGTGTTGGTTTCTTTTATGGCATTAACAAATTGTCTAATTCATCCACTTTGTATTGTAATGAATTTAAACTTATAGGAAGTTCCTGTGGCATTCGTCTCATTTAAAACACGATTTGGAGCCGCGATAGCATTACATATTCAAGAAGGTGTCAATCCAACAGAGTGGATTACTGAGGAAGCTCCTGAACCACATGATGTTCATTGGCCTTTCTTCACTGTTTCATTCCTTAAAAGATGGATCAGCAAGCTGGTGGTTTTTGTTGCATACTCTACTCTTACAGTTCTGTTTTTTATCCCGGTTGCAATAGTACAAGGTCTTACGCATCTTGATCAGTTGGAAACGCTGTTCCCGTTTTTGAAAGGCATACTAAGACTGTAAGTAGTATTATGAAGGACGGACACCGGAAACACGACACCGACACTTATACGTTGACACCGGTAATAATTTGAAAAAAAACATAAATTAAACGTAATCATAAGTGTCGGTTTCAGACACCGACACGTCTTTTTTCAGAGGGGTTGGTGCTACATTAATTGAGTTTTTAAGCATAGAATCTATTCCAATTGAAGTAGACTTGACAAATATTTGTTTGCAGGTCAGTTGTGAGCCAAGTTATAACAGGATACCTTCCAAGTTTGATTCTTCAGCAGTTTCTATCCTTTGTTCCACCAGCCATGATTATGCTTTCATCTTGGCAAGGATACATTTCATGGAGTCGGATACAGAAAAGTGCATGTACTAAAGTATTATTGTTTACTATATGGAACATTTTCTTTGCAAATGTACTATCAGGGTCAGCTCTCTATCGAGTTAACATCTTTCTTGAGCCGAAAAACATCCCCCGAGTATTAGCAGAAGCTGTACCATCACAGGTGAGAATGAAGTTTTTGTTGCATAAAGTAGATGAGCTATCAGTGTTTTTGTTTTTGTTTTATTGCACATTCTATTTTTGCAAAAGTAGAGTGACATGGCAAAACAATGGATTTTCATTGAAAGTTAGTGTAAAATTGGTTTACACGGATATTGGATATCCTTTATATCTCTTTTTTCAATATATTCTATGTATTTGTTGCAGGCATCATTCTTCATAGCATATGTTGTGACATCTGGTTGGACCGCCATAGCATCAGAACTGTTTCAATTAACTACACTTCTTTACAATTTTTTAAGTCGAACTTTTTGTAGTAACAGTGATGACAATTTCGAGCCCCCATCAATTCCCTATCATAGTGAAATTCCCAGGATTCGTCTCTTCGGTCTTCTTGGTGTGACATACTTCCTTCTTGCTCCACTCATACTGCCATTTCTCTTGATATACTTTTGTTTGGGATACATCATTTTCCGCAACCAGGTTCGCATATTGTTTTTTTTTTCTTTTTTGTTTTTCCTTTTCACCTGCATTTGAATTCCCATTTCTGTATAATATGCATTGATGCATTGATCGTGCATTTCGAAGAATAGTGGAGAGGAGATTTGCCAATATGTTTTTCATGATATTCGTCGCTATACGTACAATCATTTAATATCTTTTTTGGTGACAGTTTTTGAAAGTTTATGTGCCAAAGTTTGAGACTGGAGGAGAGTTTTGGCCAACAGTGCATACCTCCACAATATTTTCATTGGTACTAATGCATGTAATAGCCATTGGGATTTTCGGTTTGAAGAAACTTCCTCTAGCATCAGGATTGACTCTTCCTCTTCCAATTCTCACACTTCTATTCAATGAGTATTGCCGGAAACGTTTCCTCCCTATATTCAAGCAATTTCCAGCTGAGGTACCTTTAATGTTCATGACTAATGATGAATTACATTCTCATAATATTTGTTATTATTTCCTTATTCTTCAAAGAGCTTTTGTTACTTATGGAGCAAAGAAATAAATACACACCCGAAGATGACACTGACTGGAAATAATTTGAGAAAATGAAAGTGAGAACATAACCACATGTGTCGGTGTTGTCTTGGTGTCAAAGACTCACACGTGCCAAATATCATACATGACTTTGATCTGAAGTGTCAGTCCTAAGAGAGGGAGAGGACCTTGTTTTTTTCTCAATTATGTTTTTTTTAATAATATTTCTTATGGTATGCAGTGTTTGATTAAGAAGGACAGAGCAGACGAAAATGAGTATAATATGTCAGAATTTTATGAGAAGATGGCAAATGCGTATAATGATCCAGCTCTAATGCCAATCAAATACTCAGAAAGATATGATAGTCAGAGAACTCCATTGCTTCACAGTTCTCAAGTTTAGTTCATAGTATGAGTTTGGTTGTAACTATGCAAGAAAATGTGCCTTCGGTTTGATTTGTGTTTGATTTATTTGATTGTTCTTTGCAATGTGCTCTTGTAAATAGTTTGGTTGAGAATGTTTGCTATTACTAGTGTGAAAAGAAAGATAATAACGGATTAAGTCTCGAGTAGATAGTTCAGTTGGCGAGACTCGAGTACGTAGTTCAGTTGGCGAGACAAGAGACTCCGAAATAATTTTAAGCAGATCGCCTAAGGTTTGAACTGTGCAAGATATAACTGTCTATTTTCTTGACATGTATCAATGGAAAAAACAATGATAACTTTTGTAATGGGAAGATATGGTAAGAGGACATAAAATGGCAAAATTGTGTTTGATGGTAGAACTTGGTAGCAGAAATTTTTCTAGCCAAAATGGTTTTGGATTTGTTTTAGTTGGTAAAATGTTGGTGGATTATTTATTATTTATTAAGGTGAGTAAGATTGGATAGGAAAAATGATTAAACATTGACCTTTTATTTAATATATAGTCTTAGTGTTTCAAGTTATACCAATGAAAACTTGAGTTAGGTTCAATTTAAATGTTAAAAATAACATCAGTGTGTTTGGACAAGGTCGAGGTAATTGAAATTTTTTAAGAAATTTTATATTTTAAACAAATATAAGTGATTGAATTAAAATTCATTTAGTTTTATTTTTTTTATAGATGGAGTATTCAAATTATTTTAAACTTTAGGGGTCTTTTTTATAAATTTTTAGACTAAATTTAAAATTTGAAAACTAGAGACTAAGTTATAATTTTTTTTATAAAAAGTTTAAAGGTACAAATTTGTAAAATTTAAAAATTATTAAAGATCAATTTAAAATTTAGGAAACTTTAAAAATGAAAAAATTTGGAAAATATGTGATCAGTCTTGTGAAAATGGAAAATTATTAAAGACTAATTTAATATTTTTGAAATATTTTAAGGATTAATTTGGAAAATATAGAGATCAATTTGAAATTTTTAAAATAATATTAATATTTAATTTCACCAAGATATTCGCTAACAGAATTAAGAGCAAATTATTAAAGACTAATTTAATGTTTTTGAAATATTATTTTTGGAAAATAGAGATCAATTTGAAAATTTTAAAATAATATCAATATTCAATTTTACGAAGACATTGGCTAATAGGATTAAGAGCATCTAAGAGCATTTTGGTTTTAAAATTTCAAATTGCTTTTTTGGCGGGTAGATAATGAAGGTAAGGAAAACACTGAGAAGGGGGTGTTGAATAAGGGTTTTCAAACAACAAATAAGGCAATAAAATAACACAGATGTTTTTATCCTGGTTCGTTTGAACTCAAACTACTCCAGTCCATCCGGCCAAGGTGATTTTGCCTCTCTCAAACGAGGACTTAATCCAATAATCAAAATTTGATTACAAACTTATCACTAAGACAAACTTGTCTTGGTCTTCTCAAGAATACTGACCACAACTTGGTCTCTCAAAAATCTATTACAAAGTAATAATAAACTGTGTTTAAGTGCTTCTAGAATAAGCTATATCACAACAGTGATTTTACACAAATTAACGAACAATGAAACTTTCTATTTTCTTTTCAGCTTGGTTAAAGTTTACGTTTTAGAATAAAGTTGTTTCACGTTGTATATTGTTCTATGCGTAGTTGTTGTGGACTGAATTTGCTGTTGAAGACTTGTTTAAATACTTCACACAATTCTCAAATAGCGTGCACAAACTTTTTGTCTTCTTTGACTGTTCCTTTCCAGAAGAGGAATGTTCAGAGACATGCTTTTTGTTACTGACATTCTGTTTCATACACCAAAGAGGAAAAGTGCCATTGGATGTAGGAATAGTGTCGTTGGAATAGGCAACGAGTCTTTCTTGAACATCATCTTTTGAATCGAACGAATATGAAAATAATTCCTTGAATCAAATCGTCTGATGATGTTTCATTTTTTTCTTTATCAGAGCAACTCTCTTCAGAGTTCTTATCAGAGTAACTCTCTATCAGAGTTCTGCAGCTTAGTGCTTAGCGTGAATGTTTGAACAAACTGTTCATCCAGAGGAGCACTTCAGTTCAGAGCAGATCTTCGTTCTTGCTTGTTATCCAAATGTATCAAAGTCTGGTTACTAACGTTTCAGATCCGTACGAGTTTTGATACTCAGAGCCTTACTTGATTAGATCTTCAGATCCTCTGCAGTTGCAGCTTGAGTTTAGTACGCTTCAGAGTCTTCTGAATCTTTGCTTTATACTTCTATGCTCAGAGCCTGCTTCGCTTAAAGTCTTCTGTAGCTTCGCTCAGAGGCATATTCTATTTAGAGGAATATTTATTAAGTTATCTGAAACAAAAATACTTGAACAAGATTAGAGTATATATTTTCTCCATACAAAATTTCATTAATGTTATCATCAAAACATTGAGATATATTAAGAACCAATCTATGTTCTAACAATCTCCCCCTTTTTGATGATGACAAAAACTATACGAAATTTTGTTCAATAAGTAAAATATATATATCTCCCCCTGAGAATATGATTCTCCCCCTGAAATGAATACTGCTAGAAAAATTAAAACTTCCCTTTCAGCATTTGTATTCTTTCCAGAGTTAGAGCAAACGTGTGGATTATCTCAGATCTTGTTCAGAGTTAATTCTATAAATATTGTCAGATGAGTAACTTTAGCTCGGAAACACTGAATTCATGATTTGTTAGATTTTAACATGTGTGAGTTTCCATTTAGTATCTGTTTATGTGAACAATTCAAAATTTTTATTTTCTCCCCCTTTTTGTCATATCAAAAAGTTATTTTAAAAAAAAATCATTTAAGGCAAAAAAAATTCAGAGCAAGAAAAATAGAACAAATATAGGATAGGATCAGATGTAAAGAAAAATCACAGATGCATTTAAAAATTCAGAAGAGAAATAAAACAAGATAAGTTCACAGATGAGCACAAACAAACAAACAATTAAGTTAAACGAGAAGTTAAAAGCTTAAGAAGCTCTGTCATCTCAGAAATTAAAGCTTCTTGTTTGGCCATCCATGTCTTGATTTTAGAAGTAGATTCTTCTTGCTTGACCATCCACTCCTGAATTCCTGATGTAGCTTTCTCTTGCTTGACCATCCAGGACTTTATCTCATTGTTAGTAGCCTCTTGCTGAGCAAACTTGGTTTGCAGATCTTCATTTACTTTCTTCAAACCTGTAGAATTTTGAGCAACCAATGAAGAAGGTGCATTCTCTAATTCCATAGCAGAGGGATGACCAGATTCAGGAATTTCTTCAGCAATAGGAGCATCTGATGGAACTTCTTCAGCTTAAGGAACTTCACCACTCTGAAGTGCAGCAGTTTTCTCAGATGTGGAAACCACAACCTCTTTAGGTGTGTTTTCCAGACACATAACATGAGTTATGCTGACACTCAGTTGAGCAAGTTTCAAAGCTTCAGAAACTCTCTCTTGTGCATCTACAGAGCAAGCGTCCTGAAGATTCAGAGTCACAGAAGCAAATCTTTTTCTGAAAGCAGTCCAAATTTCTTCAGAGTCATTAGGATTCGTGCTAGTGAGGCACTTCTCCATAATAGCAGAAAACCACATCTGCATCTCTGTTTCAAAACTGGATTACAGATCACCAACATTTGGTCTAGGTTTGGGCTTAAGGTAGGCCTCAAAGAAAGCATCAACAAGTGAAGGTTTAACAGATGATGAAGGTGTATTTGGAGAATAAGAGGAAATGTGAGTGGGAGAAGAAATTTCAAGAGGATGGTTTGGGGAGTTATGTGAGGGTGATGTAGCATCTGAATGATCAGAGGAAGAATCAGATGAATCAGATGAGTCAGATGAATCAGATGAGCCAGATGAAATTGGGTGAATAGTAAGGAGAGGTGTGGCATAAAGGATTTCATGTTCAAAGATTTCAAGTTCAGAGGGGTTGGTAACATCTGGTTGGTTTGTAAAGGGGACTTCAGCAGAAATGGTTTGTTGATGGATGTTGAAAGAGGGTGTGGATAATCATGGAGAGCTTCTCTTGGCTCCTCTGCAGTGAAGAGTGGAAAATCATCCACTGGTACCCTTCTTCTGCGTACAGCTTCAGAATCAATCTGAACTGGATCAAATTGAAGCTTGTCTACCAACTTCATCCTTTGAAGACTTTTGCCATCCAGAGGCTTCCCAAGCATAGGAACTAGTTCCTATGTCTGGCCAACTTCTTTCAGATGAGCTACTAAACCATTTTTAGTAAGAATACCAGAAATTAACCTTCCCATGGGAATCCAATCTCTGATCTTCTGATGATTGGTGTGAACGATTTCTCCGGACACCTTGACATGATTCCATAGATGAACAAATAACAGATGTGGCAGATCCACCTTGATATTGTTCCCTAGACAGTACAGAATATACAGTTGATCTGTATTAATGTATTCTGGAGAATTAGAAGCTTTACGATGATGAATGCAACCCAGAAAAATCTTTGCCCAAATCTTGTAATGGGTCTTCGAATCCTTAATCTTGTTGGATGGAAGCCCAGAGGTAGACACCTCATTTTACACATCAACCATATTTACTCGTCCCTTTGAGGAATTCACAATACCCTTTTCTTCACAGCCAATTAGTTTGCGAATTAATTCCTCAGTGATGATGATAGTTTTACCCAAAACGGATGAAGAAATGAATTTAGGGTAGACTTTCGCATGAATCCAGAATTCCTTTACCAATTGGGGAAAAACTGGACCAACCAACCGATCAAAATACTTTACCCATCCTTGGAAATTAACTGTTGGACGAAGATCAAACCCATTTGCTGCCAAACAATTAAAATCAACCATAAATTCACACAGTACCTCTAATTTGTCCACTGGAGTTAGAAGAGTGCGTTCTGGTTCTTTGTATCCTTCGTTACCCATTTGTGAAGAAGATGACCCAATCATAGTAGAAGCTAAGTTTTGGTGTGAAGAAGATGAAGTAGCCATTGAAGAATGACTTTTGAGATGACTAGAGTTCTTTTTAGGTTTAGATTGAAAAAGGAAGCAATGAAGAAGACCAAAATGCATAAAGTGTGAGATAGTGGACGTGTGAAATGTGTAACGTTGTGGGATATAAGTATTAGGGCACAAAAAAAAACCCGCAAATCACACAATTAAAAAAAAATAATGATTTAGAGCATTAAATGAAATTTGACAAAGTGGGGGGGAAACAAATTTTAATGATTCAAACAGTACCTGAAACGGAGCCTCACCTTTGTGTACACTCAACCGTTTCCAAAGACCAGATTAGAGATGACACGTGTTTGATGTGTTGTGCCTCTGAAGCTCTTTTAGGAAATGAATCGTTAACTAACGTTCAGATCCTCTGAAGCTTGTTAGCACAGAGTTTCACAAAAAAATAAAGTAACTTAAAAAAAATTACAGATGCAATACTTCAGAGTATAGATTTTAAACACTTTTCATCTAAATGAATTTAGTTCTGAATAAAGATTTTATTCTGGACAAAAGTCCATACTAATATTTTTTAGAATAAATTTAAATCTATCTTCAGCAAGGGGTTTTGTAAAAATATCAGCCCATTGATGATCTGTATCAACAATTTAAACTTAATATCCCTTTCTGAATATAGTCTCTGATGAAGTGATGTTTAATTTCTATATGTTTTGCCTTTGAATGTAAAATAGGGTTTTTAGATAGACAAATTGCATAAGTATTGTCACAGAAGATAGGAATGTTACTCTCATGTATTTGGTAATCTTCCAGCTGACTCTTCATCCAGAGCATCTGGGTACTGCAACCAGCAGCAGCTATATATTCTGCCTCTGTAGTTGAGAGTGTTATAGTGGGTTGCTTCTTGTTGTACCATGAGATCAAATTACCTCCTAGAAACTGACAGCTTCAAGAAGTGCTTTTGCGTTCAACTCTATCTCCAGTAAAATCAGCATCACAGAAGCCTACTAATTTATATTAATCAGATCTTCTGTAACACAGACCCACGTTAGTTGTACCTTTCAGATACCTCAAAATTCTCTTAACAGCAGTTAAGTGAGATTCTCTAGGATCTGATTGGAATCTAACACATAAACAAACACTGAAGAGAATATCAGGCCTAGAAGCAGTCAAATACAGAAGAGAGCCAATCATACCTCTGTACAGCTTCTGATCTACCTTTTTACTTACCTCTTCTTTTCCCAGAGTGCTAGTTGGATGCATTGGAGTCTTAGCTGGCTTACTCTCAGTCAGATTAAACTTCTTCAGAAGCTCTTTCACATACTTCGTCTGATGTATGTAGGTGCCTTCTGGAGTCTGATTAATTTGAATGCCTAGAAAGAATCTTAACTCTCCCATCATGCTCATTTCAAACTATGCCTGCATACACTTAGCAAACTCCTTTCAAAGTGAAATATTTGTGGTTCCAAAAATCAAATCATCAACATAAATTTGACAGATTAGGATATCTTTCTTAATTGATTTATGAAAAAGAGTGGTATCAACTTTCCTCTGATAAAATTGTTTTCCAGAAGAAAATTACTAAGCCTTTCATACCAAGCTCTGGGAGCTTGTTTTAAGCCATAGAGTGATTTCTTTAATTTAAAAACGTGTTCTGGAAATCTTTCATTTTCAAATCCAGGAGGTTGATGAACATAAACTTCTTCTTCTATTAAACCATTTAAGAAAGCACTTTTAACATCCATCTGATACAGAGTGATGTTATTCTGTGCAGCAAAAGAAATTAGCAAGCGTATAGATTCTAACCTTGCCACAAGAGCAAATGTCTCTATGTAATCAATACCTTCTTGCTGACTGTAGCCTTGAGCAACAAGTCTAGCTTTATTTTTGATGACTTCTCCTTGCTCATTTAACTTATTTTTGTAGACCCATTTTGTTCCAATAATATTGAATCCTTTTGGTCTTGGAACCAGATCTCATACATCATTCCTTGTGAATTGATTCAGCTCCTATTGCATAGCAAGTATCCAATCATTGTCTTGCAGAGCTTCATCCACAGAGGTAGGTTCAATAATTGACACCAGACCAAACAATGATGTCCCAGAGGATTTGAGAAAGGATCTTGTTCTTATGGGATCATCCTTCTTTCCAATAATCATTTCCTCTGGATGAGAAGATTTGATTCTGGAGGATCCTTTAAGAGTTGGTTCTTCAGAAATAGTTAATTTGTCCAGATGAGTAGCTAATGGAGTGACATCTGAAGTTGCTTCTGGTTCTTTTGCTGGAACTTTGTTTGCCTCTGATTCTTCAGAGTCTGTGATAAGAACTTCACGATCTGCAAAAATTTCAGACTGCTTTGGCTTTTGATTGCCAAGCTTATCATCAAATCTAACATGAATTGATTCTTCCAGAATCTGTGTTTCAGTATTGTATACTCTGTAGCCTTTTGAGCATTCAGAATATCCAAGCATAAAACACTTTTGTGCTTTAGAGTCAAACTTGTTTAGATTATCTTTAGTGTTCATAATAAAACAAACACATCCAAAAGGATGAAAATATGAAATGTTGGGCTTTCTATTCCTCCACAATTTATAAGGAGTCTTCTCCAGAAGAGGTCTTACAGAGACTCTGTTCTGAATATAGCACGCTGTATTTATTACTTCTGCCCAAAAATGTTTAGCCATATTCGTCTCATTGATCATGGTTTTGGCCATTTCTTGCAATGTTCTATTCTTTCGTTCTACAACTCCATTATGTTGAGGAGTTCTAGGACAAGAGAAATCATGTGCAACGCCATTTTCTTTAAAATATTTGTCAAAAAATTTATTTTCAAATTCACCACCATGATCACTTCTGACTTTGACAATATTAAGTTTCTTTTCATTTTGAACTTGATTGCAGAAATCAAAGAATACAGAGTGAGACTCATCCTTGTGCTTTAGGAATTTTACCCATGTCCATCTGCTGTAGTCATCAACGATGACAAGCCCATACTTCTTGCCTCTGATGGATGCAGTTTTCACTGGTCCAAACAGATCAATATGCAGAATTTCTAATGGTCTAGAAGTAGAAACAACATTCTTTGCTTTGAAAGAAAATTTTGAAAATTTGCCTTTCTGACATGCTTCACAAAGAGCATCTGAGTTGAACTTTAACTTAGGAAGTCCTCTGACCAGATTGAGCTTGTTAATCTGAGATATACGTCACATGCTAACATGTCCCAATCTTCTATGTCAGACCTATTGCTCATCATTAACAGACATAAGGCATTTAATATTTTGATTTTTCAATTCTGAAAGTTTTATTTTATAAATGTTGTTCTTTATTTTACCATTAAAGAGGATTGATCCATCTTTTTGACTAACAACTTTGCAACATTTTTGATTAAACATAATATCTTAGCCATTGTCACTTAATTGACTTATGGACAACAAGTTATGAGTTAATCCTTCTACAAGCAGAACATTAGAGATAGAAGGGAGGTTACCATTACCAACTGTTCCAGATCCAATGATCTTGCCCTTTTGGTTTCCTCCAAACTTCACGTCTCCACCAGATCTAAGTTCCAGACTTTGGAACATAGACCTTCTTCCCGTCATGTGTCGTGAGCATCCAGAGTCCAGATACCAGGACTGGTGTCTCAACCTTGCTGCTAAGGACATCTGCAACATAAATTATTTTATCCTTAGGTACCCATATCTTTTTGGGTCCTCTGGGATTAGTTGTTTTGAAGTTCTGCCTGAACTTCTGTCCATTAAATGCAGTTGTGTTCTGACGCAACTTGGGTTTGTTAGAAATTGTGGTGTTCTAATCTGAACGTGTGTACTTAATGTCGTGTGAGTGACCAAATTTTAAATGAGAGTACAAAGGAGTATAATTGATAATTAACTTATCAACAGGTTTTGGATTTGATTCCTTCCTAGAAGATGATTCATATCCAATCCCTTTTCTATTGTTCCTGCTCACACCATAGATCATAGAAGCCATTTTGCTTCTGTCTATGCTTCTGGTCAGGAACCTTTGAAAACTATGGTCATACTCTTCTAAAATATTTTTAGAGCTTGACGTAGTATCTGTTTCATATTTTTGTTGAGCTTTTTTTCATTTCAATTTTAATTTGAAAATTATTTTCTTTTAGCTCAACAATTTTTGATTTCAGCTGATCATTCTCAGATGCAAGACTGCTTTGCAGCTTCTTGTATTTGAGTCTGATCTTACTATAGTTTTCACACATATCAGATAAGCTTTCAATTAAATCAGCTCTGGTGAGATTAGCAAATACCTCTTCTGAATCTGATTCTGATCCAGATTCAGATGATTCTTCATGCTCCTCTATGTCAGCCATCAGTGCAATGTTTGCACATTCATCTTCAGACTCTGACGAGGCTTCAGAAGAATCTGAGTCATCCCAAGTAGCCATCAGGACTTTCTTTTTCTTTTCAAACTTCTTCTTGGTTTTATCCTTCTGAAGTTTGAGACATTCATTCTCGTAGTGTCCTGGCTCTTTGCATTCATAGCACACTACTTCCTTTTTGCTAGATCTTCTATGACCAGAGGATTCTCCACAGTGTTCTGGTCTTTTAGCTTTTCTGAACTTCTTTTGCTTGTGCTTCCAGAGTTGATTTATTCTTCTGGATAATAAAGATAGTTCGTCTTCATCTGATGAAGAATCTCTAGAGCCATAGCTTTCTTCTAGTACCTGAGAAGCTTTAGATTCAAACTTTTTGTTAGATTTTAAAGCTACGGACTTACCTTTCTTCTGAGGCTCATCTTCTTCAAGCTCTATCTCATGGTTTCTTAAAGAACTGATGAGTTCCTCCAGAGTGATGTTGTCCAGATCTTTTGAGAGCTTTAGCGCTGTGACCATAGGTCTCCACCTCTTTGGTAAACTTCTGACTATCTTCTTTACATGATCAGAAGTGGAGTAGCCTTTGTCAAGAACCTTCAATCTAGCAGTCAGAATCTGGAATCTAGAAAACATGGTTTCCATAGATTCATCTTCCTCCATCTGGAAGGCTTCATACTTTTGAATCAGCGCTAGAGCCTTTGTTTCTTTCACTTGCGTGTTTCCTTCATGTGTCATCTTCAAGGACTCAAACATATCATGTGTTGTATCTCTATTAGTGGTTTTCTCATATTCATTATGAGATATAATGTTCAACAGAATTGTCCTTGCCTTGTGATGATTTCTGAAGTCTTTCTTCTATTGACCAGTCATTGATTTTCTATCAATCTTTTTACCTTCACCATTAGTGGGGTGAGTATATCTATCAATGACTATATCCCAGAGATCAACATCATAACCATGAAAGAAACTTTCTATTCTGTCCTTCCAGTAATCAAAATTTTCTCCATCAAACATAGGAGGCTTTGTGCTGACTCTGTCTTTCTCTTCATATTTGTTGTTAAACCCAACACTGTTTGAAGATTCAGCCATATTAAATCAAAGAGTTTTCCAACTGGATCTTTTTCTGTCACTGTTAAGTGATAGCACTCAGAACCAGGCTCTGATACCAACTGAAGGTAAGGAAAACACTGAGAGGGGGGGGGGGGGGGGTTGAATAAGGGTTTTCAAACAACAAATAAGGCAATAAAATAACACATGTATTTTTATCCTGGTTCGTTTGAACTCAAACTACTCCAGTCCACCCGGCCAAGGTGATTTCGCCTCTCTCAAACGAGGACTTAATCCAATAATCAAAACTTGATTACAAACTTATCACTAAGACAAACTTGTCTTAGTCTTCTCAAGAATACTGACCACAACTTGGTCTTTCAAGGATCTATTACAAAGTAATAATAAACTGTGTTTAAGTGCTTCTAGAATAAGCTATATCACAACAGTGATTTTACACAAATTAACGAACAATGAAACTTTCTATTTTCTTTCCAGCTTGGTTAAAGTTTACGTTTTAGAATAAAGTTGTTTCACGTTGTATATTGTTCTATGCGTAGTTGTTGTGGACTGAATTTGCTGTTGAAGACTTGTTTAAATACTTCACACAATTCTCAAATAGCGTGCACAAGCTTTTTGTCTTCTTTGATTGTTCCTTTCTGTCGCTACTGTAAAAATCGGCGCCGGCTATGACAGAAGAGTCGCCACCGTGCGTTATTTATCCCAACGGAGGGAAGGGAAACGCTCGAAGTAAACCTACCGCAAAGACGGGAAAGGAATGGTCATCGCAACCAAATCCTGGATTCGGGAGTCGGTTACGCAAGGGGAAGGTATTAGCACCCCTCACGTCCGTCGTACTCGACGGGATCCACGCTTGTTTTCTGGTACGGATTGTTATTCTATCTACTCTAAAGATCTGATGTTTAAAAGAAAAGAAAATGACTCGGCAAAGTATCGCACTTTATGCCTACGTATTCCCGTCTGGAACGAGAAATCAGAGTCAACGTAGTTCACCTACCTACGGGAAAGGAGGGGAAGGTTGCTCGCTAGGATACGACATCCTATGCCTACGTACTTTCATACAGCATGAAAGATCAGAGCAAACGTAGTTCAGGCTACGGAAGACACAAGCTTGTCTAACTGTTTTTATCTCCTTATGAAAGGGTTTTCCTGATTAAGAGTCCAAGCGGACAAAAATGACACTTTGATGTTTGTTTTCAGTCTTTTACGCAAGAACTGTCTTTTATGATGTTTGCAATCTCTGACGCACTAGAGACTATGACTTGAGAGTGACTACGTCGTATGTCACCCTAAGGGTAACACACTAAGCAATCAGATTACTGAAGAGTGACCCTCCAGCAACCCTCTCTCAAATAGCTTAAGGCTCGTAGCGTACGACGTCGATCATCCTTATTACCGTGTTTTGAATTGTTCTGAGATAGAAGAGAAAGAAACTCTAAAAACCCTAGGGTTTGAAAATGGGAATTAAAACTACCCTAATGTTGTCATGCATGGATTACAACCTAATGTCTGTCATATTTCTCTCTTGCACAGAGAAAAACAGAGATCCTAGGGGATAAACAGCAAAAGAACAGAAGATATACGGTAAACAGTAAAATGCATGAGATGCAGCAGAACAAGCGAGGCAAGGGAGTCCCACTCAACCTCGAGCCTGGGAAAACAATAGGAAAAGTGAAACAACTTCAAGTCAAACCTAAGGGGAAATCTGAACAAGCCAACAATCAATACAGAAAAAGAAAATAAAACCCAACACCCGCTCTGACAGCAACACCAGCTCCTACAGTAAGCAGTTCAAACAACACCAGCTCCGACAGCTACAGTTGATTAACAACACAAGGTTGACAGTAACACTTCAAGCAAGATCCCATCTTCACTCTTTAATGATACCCAGGCTTCAGATAAGCCCTAGCTCCAAAAACCTCCAAACTTTGGCAAGCACTGAATCCCAACAGACAAACAGCTTCAAACAGCAGCAAAACCCTAATTTTCACAGTTAACCAGCTTTGACAGGCACAAGCTTCCTCTTATCCAGTCATCAATGCACTTCTTATCTTCAATAGGTCTTCAAATTCAATGAAAGCATTCCAGAAGAGAATCAACTAATGGATGAAGTTGGAATGTTAAGAGGCTTAATGATAACCCAGGGAAATCATTAAGATCTTATCATAGCAAGTGAGAGGTATCCTCAAGGTTCTACCCAATCGAAGCATGCTCTACATCCCTCCTAAGGAGATATGGAACTTCTTTGGGGGACCTTATGTCATAGGATGGAATAGAGGCACAAGAAGCTCTTTATGTTTGACAGAAGAAATCAGTCTACTCTAAAGCTCTCACTACATCTCCTATCTCCTAAGTCTTCAAAAGCAATCTTCAAGCACAAGCAACTTCAAGCTCCAAGCATCATTATTTGTCTCCAATCATCCTCAAAGTCTTCATGAGCTCCAACAAGCCAAGCACAAGCCCAACACCCAATTGAAATGCCCAAAACCCAACAAACAAAACAACATCCCAAGAGGGAAACACACCAATAACAACCAATTTGCAAAAATCAGATAAAATGGCAATACTCATCATAAAATCCTAGATTAATTTCTAAGGGACTCTAACTATGTACCATATACCCCATATAAACCTCAAGCCCTAAATCAAACTAAAAACCCAAAAACTATGTGTTGAAATGCACCTATGTCAAGGTAAACCCTAATCCTAATCACCCTAAAGTTCCTTATTCAAAACTAACTAAAATTAAATCACAAAAATGTGATAAAATTCTAGGGGGAACCTAATACTATAATCTAACTATAGAAAAAATAATTACATCAAAAATCAAAATGAAATGATCATACAAAATTCAGAAAGTTGGATATATCAAATGAAAATGCAATAAGAGCAATTAAAAGTAAAAATGCACCAGAAATAAAAAAATGAATGAAATGTCAATTTTATTTTTCTATAATTTTCTTGAGATCTTTATGAAAATAAGGGAAAAAATCCCCTGCAAAAATGTTAATTTTGAATTTATTATGAATTTTCAAAGAACTAGGTATGAAATGAAAAATTAAAGAAAATATGAGAAAATGACAAATGCGTGTGATGAATAGCAATTAAAAACAATGTAAAAAGCCAACTGGGCCCAGAGTGGGGTGTGTATAACAATGCGCGCCTAAGCCCAAACTAATCAGAAATTAATAGTAAAAATAGAAAGAAAACAGAAAAAACGTTGGTGAGAATAACAATGAAATCATGTGTGTTTTTGGATGGGCCATCACTTGGGGGTGGGAGTAGTAGTTTATTCACTTAAGCCCAAGATTTCAGATAAGTGGAACGTTGCGTTTAGGGTTCAGACTTCTCCTTCACAAATTGAAACGAAATCACAGCCATCAAATCATGTTTTTGGTCAAAGTCATCGTGTAATCTAAGGGCTATCAACTTGTCTTCTTCATTTGAACAAATCTGGGAGGGAAACATCCATGGAAACAGAGCTTAAGAACATCAACTTCCTCTAATTCGCACTCCACTAAATCCTCATCCAACATCAAAATTAAACACCCTAACTCACTTGAAATTTCACCCTGAATCTAACTATGCTAATCATGATCAGTGAAACTCATCCTAACTCAAATCACGATGGAATTCTCAGAAATCACTCAAGAATCAATTCACACCAAACTCCAAATTATTAGGTCTATCATCAACACCATGCTTCACTGAGTTCATTCCACTATCAGATTATGATTATACTTCAAGATTCACCAAGATTCACTCAAGAACAGAAATCATGTCAATCCACTAATTGTCTCTAAATCGATCCTAAAGCTACCAGAAAGCTTCCTATGATCATCTACATTGAATCTAGCTATTCAAAACCTATTGAAACTACCTAAATCAAGCCATAGAGTGAAGTTTACATACCTGTAATTTTGAGATGAACAGAGTGATCAAAGCTTCAAGATAAGCTTCAATAAGTTCCAGATACCTTCACCAACATCAAAGGATGCTTCTGTATGCAAAGAAAGAGATTGAAATGGCTTGGATTCGTGAATTCGATCTTGAGTTGCAGATGAAAAATTCCAAATGCTATATCACAATTCTTCAATGTTCTTGCTAAGGATTCTATCTGAAATCATCCACCAATGCTAGAGCAAGCTTCTGAGATCAAAAGAATGGATTGAAATGGAGTAGAAAGGTGTAACCGAATTCTGTTTGCAAATGGAAAGTTGAAATTGCAAACTCTCAATTTTCTCTCAATTCTCACCAACCTGTACATTGGATCAGTTCTAAACCTTATATAGAATGTGAATGAAGACTCTAGAACCTTCTGGATTGATCCAATGAGAAAATAAAAAATCTCATGTCATGAAATCTCATGTCATGCTATGTTCATACCAGCTCATGTAGCAGCTTGCAATTCACCTTGTTTCTGATTCAAATTGTCCTCTAATGAGATTTTGGATGTATTAGGATTCACTAAAGCCTTTGTTATGCCTTACAAAGTGATTTTGCATATGTGCCTCATGATGTAAGTAACCCCTTTACAAAGCAAGTCATTGAATTATCCCTCAAATCAAAAATGTGGCAATGTAAATGTTCTCAAAATGTATTTTACAATCAAATTGGTATGCCATATGGCTTGGTTTGGACTTGTATATCAAAAATCCCAATTTTCATCCTTGGTTCATTTAAAATTCACCCTTATTTTAGGCCATTTTTGTGATTTTGTGAAGCAAGCCCTTTCAATCACCCATGACCTCTTACCTAGCCTAAAAAAATCATTTTGAACACATCTCATGTTGAACATTTTCCATTTGAGGAGTGGAAGATAGAGATTTTGACCTATGTTGGAAAATGACCTGTAATTCAACTTTCCCAAAATACCCTTAGGTTGCCAAGACCATAACTTGAGTTCTCCAAATCCTCTTGAGTACTTATAGTACTCAAATTAAAGCTAAGACCAAGATATACAACTCTTATGTTGGCCAAGAATCCATTTGAAAACTCCTTCATAGGAAAAAGTTGCTTGGAAGTCAAGTGACTTCACAGATAAATTTCAGTGTCCTCTGATGACCCATAACTTGCAAGAACCATAACTTGAGTTCTATAAATCTTCTTGAAGACTTCTAGTACTCAAATTAAAGATATTGAGAAGCTCTACTAGTTTCATGTTGACCAAGACTTCATTTGAAACTTGAATTTTGACTTATCTGGCTTGGAAGTTAGGCCTAAATTAGGGGATTTTACACTGAAACCCTAATTTGGCAACTCCTCCTACTCTTGATTCTCTTTGATTTATCCTTGGCACAACACCACACTTGTATCAACATATCAATTCATGAATCCCAAATCCTCCAATTAAGCCTTGATGCTCTTCAATCACTCAGTTGACATAGGGTTGACCCAGATGAAACCCTAGTTGGCTGTACTTCAACTCTGGCTCTTGTGCTTGTATCAATGACTTGTCTTATCTTCAAAATGACCCTCTAGGTCTTCCATGATCTTTATGCACATTCCATACCCTCAATTCATAGTTCATACTCCATTTATGATACTCAATATACCTCAAATTAGGAGAGAAATCCACAGGTTAACCCTTAAACTTTTCAAAGCTTCAACTCATTTCTTGATTACTTGGATGGTCTTGAGCTTGAATAAAAACCCCTTGATGTGCATCTTTTGATAAGAATGGCACTTGATCCCTTGTTAGATGACTTGTTATGCTATGCTATGCAAATGCTTAGACTATGTACATGGTTGACTATGCAAATGATAATGCAATTGAAACATAAACCAAGTGAAATAGGTTGAGCAAATTTTAGGGTGCAACACTTTCCAGAAGAGGAATGTTCAGAAATATGCTTTTTGTTACTGACATTCTGTTTCATACATCAAAGAGGAATAGTGTCATTGGATGTAGGAATATTGTTGTTGGAATAGGCAACGAGTCTTTCTTGAATAACATCTTTTGAATTGAACGAATATGAAAATAATTCCTTGCATCAGATCATCTGATGATGTTCCATTTTCTTCTTTATCAGAGCAACTCTCTTCAGAGTTCTTATTAGAGTAACTCTCTACCAGAGTTCTGCAGCTTTGTGCTTAGCGTGAATGTTTGAACAAACTGTTCATCCATAGGAACACTTCAGTTCAGAACAGATCTTCGTTCTTGTTTGTTATCCAAATGTATCAGAGTCTGGTTAATAACGTTTCAGATCCGTATGCATTTTGATACTCAGAGCCTTACTTGATTAGATCTTCAGATCCTCTGCAGTTGCAGCTTGAGTTTAGTACGCTTCAGAGTCTTCTGAATCTTTGCTTTATACTTTTACGCTTAGATCCTGCTTCGCTTAAAGTCTTCTGTATCTTCGCTCAGAGTCTTCTATAGCTTCGCTCAGAGTCTTCTGTAGCTTCGCTCAGAGGCATATTCCATTTAGAGGAATATTTATTAAGTTATCTGAAACAAAAATACTTGAACAAAATTAAAGTATATATTTTCTCCATACAAAATTTCATTAATGTTATCATCAAAACATTGAGATATACTAAGAACCAATTTGTGCTCTAACAGGTAAATGTTGGATGGTATTTTGGTGGTGAATGAAGTTTTGGATTTTGCTAAGCGTAATAAGCGTAACAAGTAGGAGTGTTTTCTCGTGAAGGTTGATTTTGCAAAGGTTTACGATTGCATTTTTTGGGACTATTTGAGAAACATTCTTGTTAGGATGAGCTTTGGGTTTAGGTGGATGCTTTATGAATGGTTTGATCTTCAATATCTCTATGCCGATTCTTGTGACCTGAAGTCTGACGAAAGATTTTGGTGTGGGAAGAGGGCTGCGACAAGGCGATCAACTTTCTCCCTTTATCTGTTTACTTGCTGCAGAAGGTTTTGCGGGATTGATGCGAAATGCAGTTAACTTGGATCATTTGAGTGGATTTAAGGTTAGTGATGATATTTAGTTCGAGTTGTTACAGTTTGCAAATGATATAGTATTTTTATGTGATGGAAAGTGGGCGAACTTGTGGAGTTTAAAAGCTATTTTAAGGGGATTTTAGTTGGCGTTAGGATTGTGTCTTAACCTGAATAAAAGTAGGGTGTATGGGGTTAATATTAATCCTGATTTCCTTCAGGCAGCTTCCTCGTTTCTTGCATGCAGGGTAGGTTCTATTTTGTTTATGTTCTTGGGCATACCAGTGGGGGCTAATCACTGAAGAAGAGCGACTTGTAATTCTATTGTTAGTAAGATGCGTCGAAGACTATCAGTTGGCATAACAAGTCCTTATCATTGAGAGGCAGGGTCACGACGCTGAATGCATTTTTGGCTAACATTCAAATTTATTTTTCTTTCATTTTTCAAGGCTCCTAAGGTGGTCCTGCTTGATTTGATTTCAATTCAGCGGAGATTCCTTTGGAGGTGGGGTTGACGAAGTTAAAAAAGTATGTTGGATAATCTAAGAAGATATTTGTAAGCACAGGAAGGATGATGAGCTTGGTGTGAAGCATATCGGGAGGTTTATTTTCGCGCTGCAAAGTAAATGGCTTTGGCGTTTTTGGTTGAGGAGGATAATTTGTGGATTCTTCTTTTAAAAACAAGGTATGGTAATCTAAGCTACTAACATTCTTGCAAACTCTTATTATGATAATGCGGTGATGCGTAAATATTTGTTGTGGTGGAGAAACATTAGTTTCATTGGTTCAGTTTTCTCGCCGAACCTTAACTGGTTTAATGAGTCAGTTTGCGGGAAAATTGGTGTCGGCGATAAAATTGATTTTTGGAAGAATTATTGGATTGGTGCAAAACCTATAGCAAACGTCTTTCTTGAGCTGTTTAGAAGCATTGCAACATGCCATGTCAAGATTAAAGATATGGGTGAATGGATTGGTAAGATTTAGTCGTGGAAGCTAGCAAACAATTCTGTTTCTCTTAGTATGCAGGCCCAGGAGTAGCTTGCTGAGTTACAACAGATTTTGATGATGCTTAATCCTAATCAGATGAGGTCGGATTCATTTGTTTGGAAATTCGATGAGAATGGGTTCTCTACAGATAGTAGTTACAAGCGGATAAATACGTTCAACAAAGGGGGGGAGGGTCAATTACTGAGTCGGTGGTCCTTAAGGGCTTGATAGAGATTTAGAGATCGAAGGTGCCGAGCAAAATCCAGTTTTTTGGATGGAGAATTTATTGAATATGCTGCCTACAAAGCTGAATTTATTGAGAAGAGGCATCAATTTCGGTAATTCTATCTGTCTCCTTTATTTAATGTCGACGAAACTCTTTTCCATCTGTTTTATTCTTGTGATGTGTGATGTTGAGTAATCAAAAGTAAGTATTTTGTTTTTATAGTATCCACAGGGATTGATGCGATATCAATGTCGTTCAACAGTTAATATGATTTTAAGCGGAAGTTTTGCAAGATATTTTATTTGCAAGTTACCAAATGTAAAAACATTAATTAATAAGGATAGTTTTCAGAGGAATAAGCTTGCTGGGATTGGATTTCCTCCACCGATTAAATATGCAAACCACTAATCAGTTATACACAATCTAAGCATGTATCAATATCATCACTTATAGCTTACAAACAGAGTTTATGTCTAAACATCTGATGAGGATTCTACCTTATTGTTTAATCCATGATTTCTTAGCTTATTAAACAATACGACAATATTAAGAATCAATACTTACGGTGAATATTAAACCTAAATCTATGTCTAGCATTTGGAGTTTAATAGATGATTATATTGGGTCGAGATTAGAATCTTATTTCTCAATATCAATTCAAATCCATGGAGTTAAATAATAAAACCAAGATAACATTGATGATGATTCATAAATACATTGCATATAACACCATGATCAATGAAAATACATATTGTTTCGATGAAATACAACCAATCCCAACAAAAAATGGATTTAGCTACTCATGGTTGTTTGATACAAAATGGATTAATTGAGATGAATCAACATCAAAGATGATTTCCCGACTCTTGATGCGTATTCAACCCGTATCCTCACTTTTCCTCTCTTACTATCTATTACAATATGATTATGTATTTTTCTCTAGATTATCCTCAAAGTGTTACGCAACACCCTTTTTATACTGGATGAGTTGAAGTACTTTTGCTATGCAAAGTCCTACTCGTGACGAAAAATAGGCTTTCTTAACCTTGAAGAACTTTTAAACCGCCCCTGGGAACCGCCATACTTTGCTATGCAAAGTAACGTTCGCATCACGAACTTTCCTTACTACTCCTTGTTTCTGTCGCTGCAAGCAAACTTTGAGGATTTGATTTTGTCTCTTCTACTTCGCGTAAGTATTTCTCACAATTCGAAGTTTACAGGGCATGAATTTTCTTTTTTGCTTTAGCTGATATGTTCCTTAGTCTTTTCCTGCACATACATAACCATATTCAAGAGTAAAACATTTTGGACCATGGTTAATAAAATCTCATCATTTTTAAGTAATGGATGTGACAAATTATTAAGTTTTGATCAAATATTTATTAGCATTTGAATCTCTATCAAATTCACCCCAACTTGAATCTTTGTTTATCCTCAATCAAAGCTTTAAAAGCAATAGAGAAGTTGAAAGCAAGAGTTTCTATACCCCTACTCACGTGACCAATCAAATTTTGCAAAGAAGTAATTAAGGTACATGGTTCAAATGTCAACTTGCACATCCAAGTTTGTTATGCTTATTACTTTCCTAGCACTTAGACATAATCATGAAATAAGTCTTCCACACAAAATTCATGGCAATCAATCCAAAGCAATAAACATGTCTATCATGAATCATACCTATCACACTTTTTGTATAAGTGAAAATCATGTGGGGTTATAAACTCTCATCTGATAAATTTGCTAACATCTAGATTAAATCATGCATTCATCTTAGCAACTCATGTTGATATGAAGAAACATAGATCACTAAGGTCTTTACCTGGTTATAATGTGGCTTGGGTACCAAGGAAGGGTCATTTCTATTGATAATGGAAAAAAATGGGTTCTTAATTTTTCTTTCTTTTTAGAAGAGGATTCAAAAGTTTTTACTTTTCTTCAACCTGTTACTCATCCCACATCTCCTTGTTCCCACTTTGAACACATCATTTTTTTTGGTATTTATTTCCTTCCCTTTTTTTTCTTTTTCCATTTTTCTTTTTTCTTTTTTATTCTCTTATTTCTATTTTTTCTATTTTTGAAAAAGGAGTTTTTCCTTCTCCCCAACTTGAACAAAACCTTACTTTTTCTTTGAATGTTCTTCAAAATTTTGCAAAGGACATCAATTTATTGTCAAGGTTTTAATCTACGAAAACATTTTTAGAATCTATTGTACTTTTATGATTTTTAATGATAGAGAACAATGTTCACTAAGTGGTTTACTTAATGAATTTGTTTAGTTCATAGATGATAGATTCATGCTATGTGGCTCAAAAGGGTTTTCAAATTCTCACTCACTTACAAGAGAAAATGAGGTTACATTTGGTTTGATGGTTATGCTCAATTTCAAAGAAGTCCTTGATCCTTTCTATTTTTCCAAAAATATAAACATGAATGCAATATTAAGCATGAATCAAACGAGTTAAAACAAGAGTTTATCAGTCTCCTAAGCATATGGTAAACAATTGAAAGCTACCTCATATTTTCTGGTTTTAGAACTAAGTGATTCACATATAAGACATGTTATTGCATAAGAGTGCATGAACTGATTTTATGAATACTACTTGTTTCACATCCATGCTAAATTCTTATGAAAGCAATAAACACACACCTTTGGTTGCATAATTCTTTCAAATTTGTATCATTACCATTCCACCTTCGTTGATTCATGTAACTTGGTATTTCCACTCTTTGCCTTTTCAACTCAATTTAGAGGACAAAATATTAAGCATAAATATTATGAATTGAACATAGGACACTTCTACATCTAAATACTATTAAAAACACAACACACCGAAGTGAAGTAAATGGCATGATTGGCACTTTTGTTGAGCAAACTCAGCAGAATTCAATTTTCTGCAAAATTTTCTTGTGCTATGACATGCCATTTTCTTTTCACTTTTTGAAATCTGTAAAAAAAAAAAAGAAAAAACCATAAATATTTAAAAGGTTGGGTTGTCTCCCAAAAAGCGCTTTTTTAACGTCATTAGTTCGACGCCTATGTTAGGGATATTTTAGAGGTATTATTATGGTGATTCTTGCAATGTCATCATAATGTTTCAGCATTTTCCCCTTGACTGTCTTGGTTACTTTCAAACAGTCTCAATGGTGTTTTTCCTTTTTGATATTGAGGTAAATAAGTGTTTTTATGAGAGCCACCTGCAGGTGAGTTGATATGTGCTCTTGCAGAATGGTCTTATCTGCAACATCTCTCTTGAAACCAACTTCAATATCCTCTTGTTTCTGAATTTATGCTTGATTTTCCTCTTATTTTTCAGCTTCACTCTTGACAACATCATTTTCTATTTCCAAGTGATCATTACTACCATCATCAGTAGTGTTAACACTTTGAGCTGTACTTTCATTGCATTGCTCCTTTGAAATGATTTGTGTGATAGTAGTGGATATCTCTTAGTGTCGATCCTCAAGCTTCTTTGCTATTTAACCAACTTACATTTCAAGATTCTTGAGTGATGCTTCAGTCCCTTTTTGGTTCTCGATAGACATTTGCATAAGTTGCATTAAGGTGTCTTCCGATTTTGATATTCTGTCCGGTTATGGAAGATTCTGTGGCTGTTGATAGAAATTTTGGTATGGTTCTGCATCCTGTCTCTAATCTTGGACATAATCTATGTTATTTGTGTATGCATACTCTTGGTAATATTGGTATGATTCCTGTCTATGTTGCCATAATTCCATGTAATTTACTTCATACTTTGATCTTTTAATTGCAGCCTTGGACTGTTGTTTGAAGAGGGTTGATGCATAATTTTAACCTTTTGGTGTTGCTTAGCTTGCTTGTTATGATACCTAATTTTGCATATAAGAAAGCAAGACTCTAACACAACAAAAGTGATTAGCAGTAAATGTAAAAGAATATATACAATATTAACAAATACAAAATAGCTTAAAACAATAAAAAAATGTTGCAACGAAAAGTAATATCTTAACGCCAGTCCCCGACAACGGCGCCATTTTGATGTTGAGTAATCAAAAGTAAGTATTTTGTTTTTATCGTATCCACAGGGACTGGTGCGATATCAATGTCGTTCAACAATTAATATGATTTTAAGAGGAGGTTTCTCAAGATATTTGATTTGTATGTTACCAAATGTAAAAACATATAATTAATAAGGATAGTTTTCAGAGGAATAAGCTTGTTGGGATTGGATTTCATCCACCGATTAAATATGCAAACCACTGATCAGTTATACACAATCTAAGCATGTATCAATATCATCATATATTGCTTACAAACATAGTTTATGTCTAAATATTTGATGAGGATTCTACCATATTGTTTAATTGATGATTTCTATGCCTATTAAATAATACGACATCATTAAGAATCGATACTTACAGTGAATATTAAACCTAAATCTATGTCTAGCATTTAGATTTTAATAGATGATTATCTTGGATCGAGATTAGAATCATATTTCTCAATATCAATTCAAATCCATGGAGTTAAACAATAAAACCAAGATAACATCGATGATGATTCATAAATACATTGCATGTAACGACATGATCAATACTGTTTCGTTGAACTACAACCAATCCCAACAAGAAAGGGATTTAGCTACTCATGGTTGTTTGATACAAAATGGAGGAATTGAGATGAATCAGCATCAACGATGATTTTCTGACTCTTGGTGCGCATCCAACTCGCATCCTCAATTTCCCTCTCTTACTATCTATTACAAACTATTTATTACAATATGGTTATGTATTTTTCTACAGATTATCCTTAAAGTGTTATGAAACACCCTTTTTATACTGGCTAAGTTGAAGTACTTTCGCTATACAAAGTTTTGCTCGCGACGCAAAATAGGCCTTCTTAACCTTGAAGAACTTTTAAACCACCCCTGGGAACCGCCATACTTCGTTATGCAAAGTAAAATCCGCATCACAAACTTTCCTTGCTACTCCTCGCTTCTGTTGCTGCAAGCGAACTTTGAGGACTTGATTTTGTCTCTTCTACTTCGCGTAGCAAAGTATTTCTCATAATGCGAACGTCGCGTGTAACACCCTTTTCTACCCCACAAATATAATGGCAAACCAATCATATTTATCAGAGTAAAATATTGAACGCAATAAAATCATCTCAAAAGGGAGCACATTTCTCAATAATTCAAATATATTCAATGCTCCGTAAACAACGGGTTTTCCCAAAATTACTCAAAATGCAGTGGAACTCAGAAAGGCAAAATCCAAAGTTTTCCTTGTGCAACAACATAACCAAAATAACAATAATCAATAACACATGGTTTAACTTCAAGACCCCTGTCGCACCCTAATTTTTGACTTTAAGATCCCACCTCTTTTTGTATCTTTCTATTGTTATTTAACTTTATTTTAATATCTATGTTCTTTTTGCGACTAACCAACTGGTGCAGATGCAGTAACGCCTAGGGTCCCAATATCCCTTTTCATGTAACAAATTCAAGGACTTCGCATAAATTATTCTCATAATAAAGGTTAAATTCAGGTCCATTTGCTTGGTTTCAAAATGCAAGATCACGATACATTGAAATTATTTGCAAATAATATTCATCATGAGGAGGTCAAGTTCAATTCCAAGGATCCACATCCAAGTATTTGTTTTACAAAAGGTCAATCTATTACAAAGATCAAGATGTTGCTACACTATGGACTGTATGAAACTTCATACTCATAGTAAGACAAGAATACCTTTGGTTGAAATTCTGATGATTTGATGTATGAAAGCCAATCAGTTCTTGCGATACGCATTCAAGATCTCAATACAAGCTGGCGGAAATTCCTAAAATAAATTTTGAAGGTCTACAATTTTAATCCAAGATTTACATACATGCTCTCTCTCACTATTCAAAGTACAAGACTTCGCTCAAATCATACGACACGAAAATCATTCGAAGTTACTGGATAAACCTTTTCGTTCCATCAGGACACGTATTCTTGTTCACGCAAATCTGAGAGATCTGTTAGAGATTCAAATGCATACATAATGGAATTAAGTCCATTCAAGTTACAAGAACAAGCTCAAATTCATGACATTATATCCCAATGAGTTCACATGTTACAAATCCTTAAATCATAAACAGAGACCTCTAAATTATCAAAGACGTAGGATTTCTATTATTAAGTTACATCAATTGAATAATTCCTACATATCAAACAAACTGAAGACCTCTTTACAATTGTCATTACATAACGGAATTCACGAGAACACGTTCCTAACTAAACACAATCCTAAGTATTGAAACTCCTTGAGGCATTTTCCTCCAAAGTCGAAGGTTCCCTCTCTCGGGTCAATATCATCTGCACCTGCCACATATCGCACCTGAAAGCAGATGGACTTATTAGGATTGATTCCAAAGACCTGATACACACTGCGTTTGAAACTCAACTTCAAATCAAGTAAATCAAGTTCAACTCAAATCACAAACGGTTGTCGGCAGATCCACGGAGTTATATAAAGTGCTGTACTTGGAACGACTTAGAGCACTGCAATTACAAGGAATTCTACAAAGTTGGGGCGCTTGCCGGCAGTGGTGGGAGCAAGTGAAGAACTTAGATTTCAGTTTTCCTCTCGGTTTTATTAGCAACATCGGCTTCACGCGATACCAGAATTCATCTCCATCAACAAGTTGAAAGTACAAGCTTAGCATCGATGGCGGCACGCGGCGTGCTGAATACCCTGTTACAAACAGAAGGAGTTCAGTTTAACAAATTGCGAGAGTAAGAAATAAATGAATGGAATAAGCCACATACCTTAGACATTGAGTTACGCTTCTTCCCGTCGCATCTTCAAGGTCTGAACCACTCAGCAAATTCACGACCAGCCTATGCAATTTGATTGGCAAAGGAAAGGCAACTGCATCAGCAACATCGTATTCAACAGCAGCAACAACAGCTTGCGCCAACAATTGCGTCGTTTCCACATGGTCAAGTACGAAATTCCGAAGCTTAATCACAGAGCTCATCTCAGCAAGTGTCTGTCTCACCTGCAACAGCATCATCAACACATTTATACTCATTGCAGAAGTTCACGCATGATACAATTGAAGGAAAGGATCATAGAAAGGAAAACATAATGCTTAGTCAACCAAATGGATCCCTATTTGAAAGCTGATGAGAAAATTGAGTTTAAAGATAGTGTTGCCGATACACAGTCACCTAGTTGTATTCATGAAAACTTGTTCGTACCAAAAGAGGATGCAGAAATGGAGCAGTCTCTCACTGGAGTTTCCCAAGGCTGTGAAGGCGAACCATCAATAGATGGAAGTTTAAATAGTATGGAACCACCTAATATGCATCGTCATATTGACCTACCTGAGTCTGGGGGGATTCCCTTTACCGATGGTAAATATGATGAAACAAACCAAATGAAAGTTGAAACTCCAGATGATGATTTTCTCCATGAAAAACTAGCAATGACTCATCTGCGTCTATGGTCACGACTAAAATGAATGAGACACCCACAGAGAATAACCCTTCTACTTGTGAAGTCTTAAAAATTCAAAAAATGCAAAATCAAATAGTTGCTATTGGTGATGACAACCAAAGTTCTTTGCAAGAACCAACTACGATCCCTCCAGGATACACACGTCAAACCCGAGCTCCTCTCTTCTGGGCCTCTAATCCACTTTTCGGCCCAACTCAATCATTATCCGCACCTGCCAAATCCCAAATCCAAAATTAGCAAATTCAATCAGGAATATTCCCAAGAAGATTCGATTCTCAATTGAACTACACAAAATCAGAGATTTGAAGTGTCAGTTAAAAAAAGCTCATTACTACAATCGACGAAAGGAGAAAGTTTCAATTTGATTGTCCCCAATATGGAAAAGCCCAAATCAGCATTCAATTGATTTTAATCAAATTCAATCAGGAAATCCCAACCGAGGCCTATATAAAGAGATGAATAGGAAGAAGGGAAGGGGAACCAAAAAAAAAACATGTATACGTGAGAAAGAGTGGAGAACTTATCTTCGGAGGTTGTCGTTATCAAATCTCCGCGAGATCACCTTCAAGCCTTCGCCGGAAATCGCTTTCGCCAATTCGTCGTGTCCGCACCAGGAAGCACCGCAAATCCACTGGAAATCGCCATCGAACCTCCGTCAAGGCTTCCGCTGACCATCAATCGTGAGCTTTTGTTATTTTTTGTTGCTACCATTTTATGCTTTTCATTTGATTTGTGTAGGAACAGTGCAAGATGAAAGAACGAAAGAAGGTAATAGAAATCGAAGAAAGAGACGGTGAGGGAAGAGGAACCGATCGCGATCTGAAAGAGAGAGGAGAGGATCGAGGGAGAGTGAGGCGAGGAGAAGATGAACGAAGGAAATCAATTTGGGGATTTTGGGGGGATTAGGTTTTCCGTTTTTTTCCGTTTTATTATTTGTATAATAATGCTTAATCACACTAATCACTCACCACTTACACTAAACACATACATAATCCCTATTATCCCACTTAACCACCTTAATTGACTACTTAATCAGTCTTTTATTAAAAATTAACCTTAATAAACTTTTCTTATAAAATTAAACTAGTAACTTTTCTTAAAATTAACGGTCTAATTAATCAATTATTTAATTAGATATTTTTTTTAATCATCCTTTTTATTTTAAATAAACTAATAAATTTCTTTTTTCTAAATAACTAATATATCTTTTTGTTTTGAAAAAACCATTTCGTACTTTTAGAATAATTATAATAAACTTTTTACTCAATCTAAATTAATTTCTTTTTTATGATAATATCTGAAAAAACATTTTTATTTATTAAATCCAATTTATTTAAAATTAATGCGCATCTAAAATCTTTTTTACTAATAAAATTAAATTAACATTTTGTAAAATCCATCTCACCAATTAATCTAATTTTTTTCCTCAAATTAATCATTAAAATTAACTCGCTAAACTAATACAACTTCCCGCTTAAAATCAATTCGCCCAAAATAATCAAATACAACTCTTTTACTAAAATCAAATCAGACGATTAAAATCAAACAACAGCGTAAAAACACAACTTAATCGTGCACAATCACATTCACGACACATTCACTCTCACACACTTCAGCGCTTTCATGCGTATGTGTATGTTTACTTATTTGCCCTTTACATTTCCGCATTTACATTTACCGCATTTACTTTACCGCGTTGCATTCCGTCCAAAGGAAAAACCTACACATGATTCAACAATCGTGTGTAGTGCATCTCATTCTGTACCATACTCCCGCTCGATCCTTGATCCCATTCAAGTCGATCAATTAAGTTAGATCCTACCCCATAGGAAGGAACTTATCTCTATCTTTACAACATAGAAATAAACACAATACAAATAACTCAACACAATACAAACATATTCAAACACATTAGAGAAAGATGCCAAATCATCTTAAGCGAGATAGAATCTCCACCCCACATCAATTACAGTCAATACCGTAGGGACTTTTCCTTAAGAGGGATAGAGGCGTACTTCGTCGATCCCTATCCGAGTACTTGAGCCTTTCTCTTAAGATGATGCAAAGACTACATTCCTACAATTTGTGGCGGTTAAATCTCCCTTAAAATGACAAATCACCTTTTCTCCTAAAATCAATCAATCAACTACCCTAAACCCGTAGGAACTTTGACCACAGTCAAAGAACTCCTTTAACCCTTTAGGGGAACTACAAATACTCTGATTCCACTCCCGTAAGGATATGTAGGCATAAGATGCGACATCTTATTGAGTATACTTAGAAATAAACCCCTAGGTCTTTCAACCATTAAGCAGATAAACTATAGAAATAAACAACATAAAACAAGAGGTTCCTGTAGAGTACTACAGAAACTTAGGATGCTAGTACCTTCCCTAAGTTTAACCAACCCCCGGACCTATAACTCTCTAAACCTTGCATCTGCATTGAATTGTGGGAATTCCGATCTTTATCCCTTCCTTTGGACAAATCAAAGTTCGGTTGCAAATGAATTAAAGATTCAAACTAATCAATAATTTGTTATCCAAATTTCACCGCGACAGAAAAGGCGACTTCACTGGGGACCCCTCAGTGGGTTACCCTAACTTGTTTTATTTACTTGTTTATTGCTTTATATATGTTTGTTTGTATGTTTGTTTATCTTTTGGGCTGTTACCTTTGAGTGGTGAGACAAAGTCCTACACCCGGACTTGAGAGAAATTAAGATAGGATGGGGATATATTCGATGAGGCTTATAGGGAGTGAGTCCCGACTAAGTTGATTCGAGAATCCCGCTTAGTTGAGACTCTTTTGAAAATGGTTCGGTTGAACGAGTTTAGTCGTGAAAAATTTTACTATTCTCAATTGGAGTCCATGATACTAAGGACCGTAGTTACCTTTAACTCCACTTTGGCCTTTATTAGGGCGTAGTGCGAGGCTATGAGGGAGTAAGTCCCGAAATAGTGCTACGCGATGCTACACTCAAAAGAAGTTCTCTTGAGAATATTATTATCCCCCGAGTTAGTTGGGAAGTTGATAATATCCGATAGATGGGTTGATGATTTTGGGAACCTCTTTAGAACCTTGTTCTGCAGCTACAAACAACCTTTAGTCCACAACCTTTGGGAATGGGTATACCCTTGGCTCCATGCTCGTTGCAAACCTAGGGTCTCCCTTGTCTGTTTTATCTTTGTGTGCCCTTATGTGCTTACTTGTGTTTGTTGCATTCATAGAGCATCATACTACATTAGGTTTCATGGAATTCTTAGTTTATAAACATTATAGAAACCAATAGGGATTACAAAAGAAAATATTTTGAGATATTCTTTTAAGAGTCCTAAACTTGGATGGCCTAAGGAAGTGGGAGCTCAGATTGAAGAAAACTCAAAAGAAAAATACAAGAGACTCCCTTATCATAAAGGATCGTTAGAAGTTCAAAAGACTATCATTATCATTGAAGATCCAAATGAACAAGGGATTCCTCCCTTACTTCCAACAAGAACGAAAGAAGAGATGTAGGATTTATTTTCCTCTATCAATTTACTCTTTAGATGATGATTATGGAGAACCTATATTCAAGAAGATCCAAGTAGAAGAGCCAATCAACACGCATGATGAAGGACTTCCTTAGGGCTTTACTTAGCTTTTATGTTGGGACTCTTATAAGGAATATATACTTATAATCGATATCAAAAAATAACAAATGAATTTTCTTTGGTATTCTGTAACATTTATAAGAACTTGAGTTCCATGAAACATTTCATTCTGCATTCTACATTTAGCATATGCATGTGTCTCTTCCCTTCTGTGGCTCACCCGGTCTTTCTGTCTTCGTCTGTCAGTTGACATCTCGCCCATTTGACCAAGCTCGAAGTATTATTGAAGGATAGCAAGGAGAACAAAGATATGGATCACATGACTAGCTTCAAAGTAAGGACTGATTCGACATTCGACTATTCCTCCGACGACTTTGTGCAACAAGTGGATGTTCCTGTGCAACTTCAGCCTTCGCAAGACAACCTGTTTGTTGACCCCTAGAACACTCCTACTGAGAAAGGAGTGGATGATCCTAGATTCATAGCAATGGAGAAAGAACTTCTTGGTCTCCAAGAACAAGTGAAGATGATGAGAGGAACTACCGCATCAGGTCTTGGTGCTCATGAACTATGTTTAGTTCCAGGTGTAATTATTCATCTAAAGTTCAAGATGCCTGTCTTCGAAGTTTACAAGGGTATCAGCTGTCCAAAATACCACTTGACAATGTTTTGTCGAAAGATGATTGCTTATATTGACAACGACAAGCTGATGATTCACTGCTTTCAAGAAAGTTTATGTGGGACATCCTTGATATGGTACATGAAGCTGCAAAGTAACCACATTCAGTCTTGGGAAGACTTAGCTGTTGCTTTTGTGAAGCAATACCATCACAATCTGGGTATAGAACTTCCAGAGAATAAAGATGACAGTGGACCTTCCAGAGAATTCATAGCTCCGGTACCCCATCCTCAATATCAGTATGCAATGCCCGCTCAGCGCGAACAACAACCACCTCCTAAGAAGAAGTTGGCCTCTCCAGATCAACCACAGAATCGATGGCTTCAGAGAAGGTATCAAAGGATGCCTCTGGATACTCCAAGAGAGGGAATTCAGCGGTTTGACCCCATCCCTGTGAAGTATGCTAATCTGTTTCTAGTTTTGACTCAGAAAGGTCACATCCAAACAAGAGCTCCACCTAAAGTACCCGAGAAACTCCCGTACTGGTACAAAGCTGACAAATTTTGCCCATATCATCAAGGTGCTCCTGGCCACGACATTGAGAGCTGCTATGGTTTGAAGGCAGACGTTCAAGAATTGGTTAAGAGCGGAATTTTATCCTTCGGAGATCCTAATCCTGACCTCAACATGGCTCATCCTCCGAGGACATGATCCAAGGTTATCAGAAGACTACACATCAGACGATTCCGCAAGCCTCTCCATTTCAAGGCGTAATAAAAGGACTTGTCCGACTTTTTACTTTATTTTGCTTTGGTGTTTGTGTTTCTTTGATTAAAAGTATTTTTGGCATGTAAGAACTTGTTATTTTGAATAAGTAATGCAATAAGTGTTTGTCTTGAAGAAATCCATTCGTTTTCACTCAAATTGTTTTCAAAATTATTTATAATGCCGACTTTACCCGATCTCTCGCTCTGACAGAGAATTGGAAGGAGGATGATGAAGTAAAACACATGATCTCTTGTTGTATGCTTCGAATAGAAACCCTACTGATGATGTAAGGCATTATTTCAACTGTCTAAACACCAAAAATAGTTAACCATTCTTTAAGCCTCGAGAAAAGATCTGTTTTTTCTCCCAAACCGAAACCTCGTTTTTAGCCTGGGGCAGGGTGATATCAAAAAAATGATGAACATATTTCAAAAAAAATTGGGTGGGCACAAATATACTAACCTTTTATTCCTCCACTTTATGAGTCATAAACTAAGCCATATACGACCCTTCAAAGTCCCAATTGAAGTAAGGTTTAGTTCGAAAGCATACGCAATGAGATATCGTTTCCTGACTCCTTGAGCTATGCTCAAATTAAATCGGCTTTATAAAATTTTTTAATTTATATCCTAACTAGTGATTTCGGTCACCCGTTATTGTGATGTCTCTTTTCAAAACTTCAAGACAAACGCTTGTTGCATTACCCGTTTTAGAATTAACATTTCTGACTTGCTAAAATCGCTTGATATCTTAGAAAGATTACAAACGGACTTTGATGGACTAGAAGACCTTACCAACCTGGGGAAATTTATTTTTCAAGAAGTTTGATCCGTACGAGTTTGGCTTCATCTAAAGCACAAATTGGAAGACTCGGTTATACCTCCAATCAGGGGCAGTTACGTCGAGATTCAGTGAATCTCTCTAGAGAGTTTGAAAACAGTGGGGCATTTGGACATCAAATTTTCTGTAAAATCCTCTCTAGATGCTGTTTCTTAAACCATGTGACTTGGGGCATTTGAAATTTAAAGCGAAGAGGATGTTTATTTCATCCTCAGGGAACTCAACTCCGACATGTTCAACAACTATGATGACCCAGGATATTTATTTTATCCCCTATGAAGCTTTAGTTTGGGTACTTCCGTCTTCAACTCCGTACAACCTTTCAACCTTATCAAGATGTTACATCCCAAATGGATTGATCTCTATTCCCCAAGAGAAATTTTGAAGCCCTGAAGCAGGAATGTGATCCCATATTCAGTTCTCCGTCTATCCCCAGTGGTACTTCTATCTTTGAAGATTGGTCGAGATGCCTGCTTCGAGATGTTTATTTCATCTCCGATCACCTCTTTCTGTTTGTCTTATCAGCATAGGCATACGCATAGCATATAAGTAGACAACATAGCATGTGCATTTCTTTGCATTCTTTGTGTTTGTTTTGTTCCACCGCTTTGGCTATAGTTATCCCTAGGTGTTCGGGTGTGTCTTATCCCTCCAAATAGAGTTGTTAGCCCTAGGAAGAAAGAGCATAATGTTTCATTTTTCCCTATGGAGTTCAATCCTCATGGAAGATGGTTATTTTAGTACAATTCCATTTGAGTTCACACCTCAATGGTCGAGTCTTGCTTGACAGTTTCTTTTCGGCTAATTCCCGAATCAAACTTCGGTTTTTAGCAATCACATCGTGGACGTCTCCAACCTTTTGAACATGGATCAAGTGTGCATTTATTTTGCACTCTGTTCCCCGGGGAGAATAGACAGACATTTCTTCAACAATAGCATCACAGGATTTTTCTCGGACAGCTACATTTGGACTATAAGCAACCTCTTTATTTTGAGCAACTCGTTTTGATCAAGACTCTATTCAAAATGACACATGACAGCCTCCACAAGACAATTTATCCATCTCCAGTGATTATCGACTTGGTAAATGGAAAACCTTACAGAAGTTTCTCTTTATTTGAGAATTCATACATTTTTGCAACAGCTAGGATGCTCTTCAGGAATGACTTCCCCAGCGAGTTCATCAGACAAGTTTACTTCCGTCAAGTGACATCTCCCTAGAGAAGTCGAAGAAGTTTATCACAACAGTCTCTCTTTATTCGGGAAGACATACATTACAATTCAACCGGCTCACATTTTTCTGAAGATCCCCAGTGAATCAACGTTTACAATCTACAACTACATCTGCAGTCTACAACGACATCTACAGTCTACAACGACAATCATTCGAACATCTTACAGTTCCTGGTTAATCTCGGCAGTAGATTCCCAGAAGACCTCGGCAGTAGGTAGACATCTTTCATTTCCTGGTTAATCTCAGCAGTAGATTCCCAGAAGACCTCGACAGTAGGTAGACATCTTTCATTTCCTGGTTAATCTCGGCAGTAGATTCCCAGAAGACCTCGGCAGTAGGTAGTTCCTGGTTAATCTCGGCAGTAGATTCCCAGAAGACCTCGGCAATAGGTAGTTCCTGGTTAATCTCGGCAGTAGATTCCCAGAAGACCTCGGCAGTAGGTAGTTCTATTTCATTTTCTGGTTAATCTCAGCAGTAGATTTCCAGAAGACTTCGTCAGAAGTATTTCTCCAACAGACTTCAACACAAAATCTCGGCAGTAGATTCCTTACAGATTTTAACAGTGCATACTTTGGCCAAAGAACTCTCAATTACATTTACAAGTCTCGGCAGTAGATTTCTCCAGATGATATCTTAAATCAATTACATTTGACATATACAGTAGATTCCTCAAGAGGATTTCCCTTCCATATTCTTCACAACATATTTACAGACACTTTGCGATTGTCAATCTTTCTTCATGGAGTCTCGTTTTGTTGAGCCTGTTCTTCTCGTGTGTTGTGTCTAGTTTCTCCCCTGTGGCGCCATTTCCTCACAGGACTTCTGTCTTGCATTTTCTTACCATTGCATATCATTTGCATTTGTTGGCCTCTTAGGGCCAAAAATTCGTGCGATGTTTGTATTTAAGTCCTTCCTGTCTCGTCGAGACGGAGATTTCAATCTCCATATCTCTGAATAGGAGTAACTTAAATAGGGGCATCTGTCACACCCTAATTTTTGACTTTAAGATCCCACCTCTTTTTGCATCTTTCTATTGTTATTTAACTTTATTTTAATATCTATGTTCTTTTTGTGACTAACCAACTGGCGCAGATGCAGTAACGCCTAGGGTCCCAACATCCCTTTTCATGTAACAAATTCAAGGACTTCGCATAAATTATTCTCATAATAAAGGTTAAATTCAGGTCCATTTGCTTGGTTTCAAAATGCAAGATCACGATACATTGAAATTATTTGCAAATAATATTCATCATGAGGAGGTCAAGTTCAATTCCAAGGATCCACATCCAAGTATTTGTTTTACAAAAGGTCAAGCTATTACAAAGATCAAGATGCTGCTACACTATGGACTGTATGAAACTTCATACTCATAGTAAGACAAGAATACCTTTGGTTGAAATTCTGATGATTTGATGTATGAAAGCCAATCAGTTCTTGCGATACGCATTCAAGATCTCAATACAAGCTGGCGGAAATTCCTAAAATAAATTTTGAAGGTCTACAATTTTAATCCAAGATTTACATACATGCTCTCTCTCACTATTCAAAGTACAAGACTTTGCTCAAATCATACGACACGAAAATCATTCGAAGTTACTGGATAAACCTTTTCGTTCCATTAGGACACGTATTCTTGTTCACGCAAATCTGAGAGATCTGTTAGAGATTCAAATGCATACATCATGGAATTAAGTCCATTCAAGTTACAAGAACAAGCTCAAATTCATGACATTATATCCCAATGAGTTCACATGTTACAAATCCTTAAATCATAAACAGAGACCTCTAAATTATCAAAGACGTAGGATTTCTATTATTAAGTTACATCAATTGAATAATTCCTACATATCAAACAAACTAAAGACCTCTTTACAATTGTCATTACATAACGGAATTCACGAGAACACGTTCCTAACTAAACACAGTCCTAAGTATTGAAACTCCTTGAGGCATTTTCCTCCAAAGTCGAAGGTTCCCTCTCTCGGGTCAATATCATCTGCACCTGCCACATATCGCACCTGAAAGCAGATGGACTTATTAGGATTGATTCCAAAGACCTGATACACACTGCGTTTGAAACTCAACTTCAAATCAAGTAAATCAAGTTCAATTCAAATCACAAACGGTTGTCAGCAGATCCACGGAGTTATATAAAGCGTTGTACTTGGAACGACTTAGAGCACTGCAATTACAAGGAATTCTACAAAGCTGGGGCGCTTGTCGGCAGTGGTGGGAGCAATTGAAGAACTTAGCTTTTAGTTTTCCTCTCGGTTTTATTAGCAACATCGGCTTCACGCGATACCAGAATTCATCTCCATCAATAAGTTGAAAGTATAAGCTTAGCATCGATGGCGGCACGTGGCGTGCTGGATACCCTGTTACAAACAGAAGGAGTTCAGTTTAACAAATTGCGAGAGTAAGAAATAAATGAATGGAATAAGCCACATACCTTAGACATTGAGTTACGCTTCTTCCCGTAGCATCTTCAAGGTCTGAACCACTCAGCAAATTCACGACCAGCCTATGCAATTTGATTGGCAAAGGAAAGGCAACTGCATCAGCAGCATTGTATTCAACATCAGCAACAGCAGCTTGCGCCAACAATTGTGTCGTTTCCACATGGTCAAGTACGAAATTCCCAAGCTTAATCACAGAGCTCATCTCAGCAAGTGTCTGTCTCACCTGCAACAGCATCATCAACACATTTATACTCATTGCAGAAGTTCACGCATGATACAATTGAAGGAAAGGATCATAGAAAGGAAAACATAATGCTTAGTCAACCAAATGGATCCCTATTTGAAAGCTGATGAGAAAATTGAGTTTAAAGATAGTGTTGTCGATACACAGTCACCTAGTTGTATTCATGAAAACTTGTTCGTATCAAAAGAGGATGCAGAAATGGAGCAGTCTCTCACTGGAGTTTCCCAAGGCTGTGAAGGCGAACCATCAATAGATGGAAGTTTAAATAGTATGGAACCACCTGATATGCATCGTCATATTGACCTACCTGAGTCTGGGGGGGATTCCCTTTACCGATGGTAAATATGATGAAACAAACCAAATGAAAGTTGAAACTCCAGATGATGATTTTCTCCATGAAAAACTAGCAATGACTCATCTGCGTCTATGGTCATGACTAAAATGAATGAGACACCCACAGAGAATAACCCTTCTACTTGTGAAGTCTTAAAAATTCAAAATATGCAAAATCAAATAGTTGTTATTGGTGATGACAACCAAAGTTCTTTGCAAGAACCAACTACGATCCCTCCAGGATACACACGTCAAACCCGAGCTCCTCTCTTCTGGGCCTCTAATCCACTTTTCGGCCCAACTCAATCATTATCCGCACCTGCCAAATCCCAAATCCGAATTTAGCAAATTCAATCAAGAATATTCCCAAGAAGATTCGATTCTCAATTGAACTACACAAAATCAGAGATTTGAAGTGTCAGTTAAAAAAAGCTCATTACTACAATCGACGAAAGGAGAAAGTTTCAATTTGATTGTCCCCAATATGGAAAAGCCCAAATCAGCATTCAATTGATTTTAATCAAATTCAATAAGGAAATCCCAACCGAGGCCTATATAAAAAGATGAATAGGAAGAAGGGAAGGGGAACAAAAAAAACATGTATACGTGAGAAAGAGTGGAGAACTTATCTTCGGAGGTTGTCGTTATCATATCGCTGCGAGATCACCTTCAAGCCTTCGCCGGAAATCGCTTTCGCCAATTCGTCGTGTCCGCACCAGGAAGCACCGCAAATCCACTGGAAATCGCCATCGAACCTCCGTCAAGGCTTCCGCTGACCATCAATCGTGAGCTTTTGTTATTTTTTGTTGCTACCATTTTATGCTTTTCATTTGATTTGTGTAGGAACAATGGAAGATGAAAGAACGAAAGAAGGTAATAGAAATCTAAGAAAGAGACGGTGAGGGAAGAGGAATCGATCGCGATCTGAAAGAGAGAGGAGAGGATCGAGGGAGAGTGAGGCGAGGAGAAGATCAACGAAGGAAATCAATTTGGGGATTTTGGGGGGATTAGGTTTTCCGTTTTTTTCCGTTTTATTATTTGTATAATAATGCTTAATCACACTAATCACTCACCACTTACACTAAACACATACATAATCCCTATTATCCCACTTAACCACCTTAATTGACTACTTAATCAGTCTTTTATTAAAAATTAACCTTAATAAACTTTTCTTATAAAATTAAACTAGTAACTTTTCTTAAAATTAACTGTCTAATTAATCAATTATTTAATTAGATATTTTTTTAATCATCCTTTTTATTATAAATAAACTAATAAATTTCTTTTTTCTAAATAACTAATATATCTTTTTGTTTTGAAAAAACCATTTCGTACTTTTAGAATAATTATAATAAACCTTTTACTCAATCTAAATTAATTTCTTTTTTATGATAATATCTGAAAAACATTTTTATTTATTAAATCCAATTTATTTAAAATTAATGCGCATCTAAAATCTTTTTTACTAATAAAATTAAATTAACATTTTCTAAAATCAACCTCACCAATTAATCTATTTTTTCCCTCAAATTAATCATTAAAATCAACTCGCTAAACTAATACAACTTCCCGCTTAAAATCAATCCGCCCAAAATAATCAAATACAACTCTTTTACAAAAATCAAATCAGACGATTAAAATCAAACAACAGCTTAAAAACACAACTTAATCGTGCACCATCACATTCACTCTCACACACTTCAGCGCTTTCATGCGTATGTGTATGTTTACTTATTTGCCCTTTACATTTCCGCATTTACATTTACCGCATTTACTTTACCGCGTTGCATTCCGTCCAAAGGAAAAACCTACACATTATTCAACAATCGTGTGTAGTGCATCTCATTCTGCACCATACTCCCGCTCGATCCTTGATCCCATTCGAGTCGATCAATTAAGTTAGATCCTACCCCATAGGAAGGAACTTATCTCTATCTTTACAACATAGAAATAAACACAATACAAACAACTCAACACAATACAAACATATTCAAACACATTAGAGAAAGATTCCAAATCATCTTAAGCGAGATAGAATCTCCACCCCACATCAATTACAGTCAATACCGTAGGGACTTTGCCTTAAGAGGGATAGAGGCGTACTTCGTCGATCCCTATCCGAGTACTTGAGCCTTTCTCTTAAGATGATGCAAAGACTACATTCCTACAATTTGTGGCGGTTAAATCTCCCTTAAAATGACAAATCACCTTTTCTTCTAAAATCAATCAATCAACTACCCTAAACCCGTAGGAACTTTGACCACAGTCAAAGAACTCCTCAAACCCTTTAGGGGAACTACAAATGCTCTGATTCCACTCCCGTAAGGATATGTAGGCATAAGATGCGACATCTTATCGAGTATACTTAGAAATAAACCCCTAGGTCTTTCAACCATTAAGCAGATAAACTATAGCAATAAACAACATAAAACAAGAGGTTCCTGTAGAGTACTACAGAAACTTAGGATGCTAGTACCTTCCCTAAGTTTAACCAACCCCCGAACCTATAACTCTCTAAACCTTGCATCTGCATTGCATTGTGGGAATTCCGATATTTATCCCTTCCTTTGGACAAATCAAAGTTCGGTTGCAAATGAATTAAAGATTCAAACTAATCAATAGTTTGTTATCCAAATTTCACCGCGACAACCCCAACCTGATGTTATACTATCAGAGCAAGACCCTTTAAGTAAACCAAAAGTCAAAAAATCCAAAAAATCCTTGACGACATCCATGGCTAAACCTGGTCATCTGCACGTTACCAACGTGGAAGAACATTCAAACAGGCAGGGTGAGTTAAACGATTCATAATAATCAATATAAGAATCAATATATAAAACATCATCATTTTCATATTCAACATCATCATAATCATCAAGGAACATCAAAGGCCATAACATATAAATTACACCAAATTGTCACATAAATGCAAATGCAACAAGACTCATGCATGTGGTACCAATCAACAAAATTCGATGGGCACTGGGCCATCAAACCTCCATAGATCCACAACAGTAGGATCGATTTTACACGAGAACTGGAGCACAACAAAATATCTCACATCCTTACAATGGGATTGAAGCCACAAGAATCAAGGTCCTAGACCAAAGTCCGGAATGCATATGAATGCATGATGCACATGTCAACATCATCCTCATAATAAAATCATTAGGTGCATCATCATTCATCAAAATCATCATAATAATCATGTCATCATAGAATCATCAAAAACTCATGGAGTCAACATCATAACTCATCCTCATTACTCATAGGAATCATCATACAATCATGTATTAATCTCATAAGAATCATAATTATACTCATGGGTACTCATCATACGATCATGTATTAATCACATACGAATCACAACTATACGCATAGTAATTCATCATACATTCATTTAATCACATAGGAATCACAGTTATACTCATGATAATTCACCAGGAATATCACAACATCAAAACATCAAGACATCACTGAACCATAACATAATTCGCAAAACTCCGCTACATTCGCTAGCAAGTTCGTCGTGCGAGTCTGGGGAGAACGTTCGCCGTGCGAACTCGCGATTACTGTAAAATACTGTTACACACTAAAATATACTTATACAAGCACACACACGAGTATTCGATAAATTATCCACAAATAATTTCACAACCGGCATCAAACAATGCAACAATTCATTAATAGAACATATACACAATTAACTTCTCAAACATATTAGATATAAAAATAATGGGAAACCAACTCTCTTATCTATATTATGTTATATCCCTGTTCATTAGATTTCTAACACTTCGAACGAGGACCAAAACGGACTTACGGATCAAAAGTTACGTCCAAAATGATTTCGACCGAAAACATGAACAATCGTGACGGACAGCGTGCATAATTTTCTGTATTTTTCACCGTTGGAGGCCTTTCGGGCCTCCGATTTCGATTTCGTAAAAACCCAAACTCTCAGAAAATTACGACTCATCCAATAATGTAATTACCTCAAGTAAATTTATAATTTTAACACAATTAAACCATCTAATCATCGTTTTAAGATTATGCCTAAAACCTTTAAAATTAATGGATATAGGTTCAATCACGTATCATATTTACACCTCCAATTCCCATAATTTCTTACAAATACCCCATAGTCATTAAAGTTCTTATAATCAATTACCCTATATAGTTAAAACCTCAACAACAGATTTTAGCCACGAAGGCCTAATTTCCCTTACTCCCAAATTAGCCTCAACCCTATCAGACCATCAGTTCAAATCCCTCAAACTCATTGAACTCACCAGAAAGGCAACAACAATTCAATACTCAAAAATCCCTAAACCCTTAAATCAGCTTTAAACACATTGAATCACATATTGAAAACAATGAAGGCAATACTCCCCATACCTTAATTGTCGACTCTAAACCTTTCTCCTTGGTTCTTGGAAACCTCGCGAAACTTTGCCTCAATCCTCTTCCTCAGAGCTATGACCTCTATTTCTTCCCTTTTCACGGTCTAACAAGAATGAATCCTAATTCCTTCAAAATTCCTTTTTGTTAAACCTAACTTTGGGCCTTAAAATGGACTTTCCAATTTCACCCTCACTAACTCCTCCTCAAAAGTCCACTTTGCCTCAATTCACTTATATTTATTTAAATTAATAATAATACCAATATATTCATATTATATACTAATATATAAATAAATAACTCAAAATCCATAATTCTCAATATTCACACGAACCACCGAAAATCACCAAAAATACGAATATTCATATTTAAATAAATTAAATAAATATTCCAATAAATTTAGGGAAATACAACTCTCTCCCACTTAAATGAATTTTCGCCCTTGAAAATTACCTCAAGGAAATAGATTCCGATACGACTCCCTCATCTAATCCTCATGCTCCTAAGTCTAACTTTCTCCAGCTGGTCCTCTCAAAACTACCTTTACCAAGGAAATCTCTTTACCTCGTAGTTGCTTCACTTCTCGTTTATCAATCCGTACTAGCAATACCTCAACAGTCAAATTATCTCTCACTTGTACATCATCCATCTGAATCACATGTGACGAATCTAGAATGTACTTCCTCAACTGAGACACATGAAACACATGCAAATTCGCAAGCGACGATATTAAAGAAATCCAATATGCTACTTCTCCCACGCTTCCGCTGCACCACTCTGATACGGGCCAACAAAACGCAGTGTGGGCTTTCGAAACTTCAAAGCTCGGCCAACACCAGTTACCGACGTAACTCTCAAAAACACGTGATCTCCCTCTTGAAACTCAATTGCTTTCCTCCTCTTGTCATGGCAACTCTTCTGACGACGCTGCAAAACTTTCATCTTTCCTTGGATCCTCTTGATCTTTTCAGTCGTCTGGTGAACAATCTCAGGTCCGAGCGTAACACTATCGCCTAACTCATACCAACACAAAGGAGTCCTACATCTCCTACCATACAATGCCTCATACGGTGTCATTCCAATATTAGAATGATAACTGTTGTTGTAGGTAAACTCAATCAACGACAAATGACTATCCCATGATCCACCTTGATCCAATACACAAACTCTCAACAAATCCTCTAAAGATTGGATAGTTCTCTCTGTTTGTCCATCCGTCTGCGGATGATAGGCAGAACACGATCTCAACTTAGTACCCAAAGCTGTCTGCAAACTCTCCCAAAACCTCGATGAAGATCTCGGACCTCTATCAGACACAATACTCAACGACATCCCATACAACTTCATAATTTCCTCAATATACATCTCAGCTAGCTTCAGCATAGAACGATTAATCCTCATTGGGAAGAAATGAGCTGATCTAGTTAATCTATCCACAATCACCCAAATTGAATCATGTCCCTTCAAAGTCTTCGGCAAACCCGACACAAAATCCATGGAAATACTATCTTATTTCCACTCTGGAATATTCAACGGTTGCATCAGACCCAACGGTCTTTGATGTTCAATCTTCGACTTCTGACAAGTCTAACCAGCATACACAAACTCGACCACTTCTTTCTTCATCCATGGCCACCAAAGCAATTTCCTCAAATCCCGGTACCTCTTCGTAGCATCGGGATGGATACTCAATCTACTTTGATGTCCTTCCTCAAGAATACTCTTTTTCAAATCAACAATATCTTGAACACAAACTCTATCACAACATCTCATGATACCATTTTCATTAATCTGAAAATCAACTCTTCGACTTTGATTCATCAAATCCAATCGATCTACCAACTCAAATCAGATTTATGACCTTCTCGAATCTCATCAAGAATACCACTAGTAAGCTTCAACACACCAAGCTCAACTCCATAAGAAATCTCTTCACAAACCAAACTCATCATGAAATTGCTCAATCAGCTCTAACTCTTTTACCATCATCATCTGTATATGCGAAGATTTCCTACTTAACGCATCAGCTACCATGCTTGCTTTATCTGAATGGTAATTCAAACCAAAACCATAATCCTTCAGAAGTGTCAATCATCTCCTCTGCCTCACATTCAATTCTTTCTGATCAAAGAAATACTTCAAACTCTTATGATCACTAAACATATCAAATATATAACCAAACAAATACTGCCTCCAAAGCTTCAACACAAATACAACAACAACCAACTCTAAATATTGCGTTAGATAATCCCTTTCATGCACTTTAAGTTTCCTTGAAGCATAAGTTAAAACTTGTTGATGTTGCATTAACACACCTCCCCATTGTTGCACCCCAAATTATGACCCCTTAGATCTCCATCATCATTTAGGATCATTTTCATTTGATTATCTAACCATAGCCTATTTCAAATTTGTCTTTGTTAAGATACAGGTGAATTAGGGTTTCGTACAGTCAAGAACTGAGGTTTCGATGGTTTAATCAGTCAATGTATTGGATTTATTCTCCATGAAACAAGTCTCCACATCATCAAATATTCTCCATTGGGTCAAGCATGAATCCAATTTGAGGTTGTCACCCAAAGATTAAAGACAATGTAGTTCAGGATCCCCGATTAGGGTTTCCAATAAGGAAAAGTCAACTACAGTTTGAATTTTGTTTTAAAATGTGTTCCAATGATGAAATTATGGTCCTTTAATCTCATATGGCTTAGTGAAGTCCACTAAAGAAGTTTCAAGGCCTCAGAAGACCCAGAACGTCAACAGGCGATCCAATAGTTGTCGATTGATCGTTTGTTTGACTGAAAAGTCAAATGTTTAACCATGAGGAATTTGACCTCAAAGTGTGAATAAAATATGTTCCTAATAACATATTACACCTATCCATGAAGTTTCATGACTATTGGATCAAGGATTGAGGAGTAATCGAAAAAGTCGGGAATTAGGGTTTTGAAAGGGGCAAGACCATAACTTCTTAACCACACATCCAAATGATGTGGTTCAAAGCTTGTTGGAAAGGTATTGGCAAGCCCTACAGAAGTTTAAAACTGACCCTTGGGCAAAAAATGCATATATTTGGAGTTATGGTCAAAATCATCACAAGAGGGAGAAAACTTTGAGAGGCTTTTTGAACTAGTTCCACTTTAGGCATGTTTTTAGCCAACTTTGAAAGGCTTTTTGATCTAGTTCCACTTGGAGTTTGGAAATTCAGTGAACATGAAATTTGTATAACTATATGAGGGATTTCCACAAAGTACTAGAACTCCTCCATAGCCCTTATGAGCTGAGAGTTTCGAATTGAGCAAGTTGGGGTCCTTATACTTGAATGCACCATTTCAACTTTTTCAAAAATTCACTTTTCAGGCACTTGAATCATTCTCAACCATTTGATCATGTCTTGATTTTATAATTAGAGAGGTTGATGGTTAGAAATGCAGAAAGAATGAGAATTTGGTAGACATTGCAAGTTGCAAGACAAGTTGTAATATTTTAATCAAAAAATAAGAAGAAAGAGAAACTTTTTGATGAAGTAACTTGCAACTGCAGGTCCCTATACTCTAGCCTCACTTCTGTTGCACCCCAAATTTTGACCCCTTAGATCCTCATCATCATTTTAGGATCATATTCATTTGATTAACTAACCTTAACCCATTTCAAGTTTATCTTTGTCAAGATGCAGATAAATCAGGGTTCCGTACCGTCAAAATCGAGGCTTCGGTGGTTTGATCAATCAATGTGTTGGATTGATTCAACTATAAACAAGATCAAGGATACTACATGGGGTCAAGTATGAATCCAATTTGAGGTTGTCGTCAAGGAATTGAGAACAGTGCAGTTCAGGACACCCGATTAGGGTTTTCGATCAGGAAAAGTCAACCATAGTTTGACTTTTGATTTAAAAAGTGTTCCAATGATGGGATCATGGTACATGAAGTTCCTATGGATTAGTAAAGTCTACTCAAGAAGCTTCAAGGCTTCAAGATACCCAGAACACCAACAGTCGATTCAGAGTTCTTCAATCAATCGGTTCGTTTGACTGAAAAGTCAACTCATTGACCAACATGGTTTTGACCCAAAATTGAATGCAATTATGTTCCTAATGGTATATCACATCTATTCATGAATTTTGGTGACCATTGGATCAAGAATTGATAAGTAATCAAAAAGTTGGGAAATTAAGGTTTTGAAAAGGGCAAAGCCATAACTCCTTAACCACACAAGGGTTTTTGACCTAGTTTCAAGGGGAATAAGTTCCTAAAACAAGCATAAATATTGTAGTACCTAATTGGGGATTTTTAAAAAGTACAAGTGGGTTCCATAACTCTTCTTGGTTAGAGAGAACCAAGATCCACAAGTTGGCAAAAACTCATATTCGCAAAACTAGGTCAGCATGAGTTTTTTTATTCCAAAACCTCTCCAAATTGATGCTAATCAAAGACTAAACCTTATTTATGATGTTTACATTGATAATGAACATTTTTAATATCAATTCCCACGAAAATGACACAAAGATCAAAGGAAATCATTATTTAATGCAAGTTGCAAAAGTGAATAGTGAAGAAAGAGAAAAAATGTGGCTACCATTGTCAAATCATCAACTTTACTTTAACAAGTCACCTCCTAACCTATCAAGGATGATGAAAACAATATATAGGGAATGAAGAATATCTTAGTAGAGTTTCTTAAAGATAAGTATGAAGATTACATTGGAAAACTCAAAGATTTTCATGATGGAAGGCTAAAATTGACAATTTGCTTCACTTTTGCCCATACCTTGATCCAAGGCCTTTGGCTATAAATAGAACTCACTTACTACATCACAAACACACTAGTTCCATTATAGAAATCATCTAGAACTCTCTCCCTTACACAATCACCAAATTCTTGCAAAATCTCATTAAGAGTCCAAAATCCCTCAAAATCTATTTTTGTAAAACACCTTCCAAAACCATTTCCAAACTTTTTCCAACTCAAGAAACACTTCAAACACATCAAATATGATGTATTGAAGCTATCAAAATCACTTCCACACTTATGTAACAAGGTTTGAGTGAGTTGGTCTTTGAAATCTTTGGATTTTTGAGTTTTTCCTTCATTTACAAGGCATTTCGTCCACTAGCTTGCGTGGAGGTTGTTTGGAGCATCTATTCGTCAACCTAGGAACATTTTAAGACATTTTAAGACATTTTAAGAGCTCTCAATATCTCTGGTTTTCTTATTGCTTAAGCTTGCTTTAAGAGGTAAACCTAAAACTCATAAATGTGAACTTTCTACTTGCATTTCACATGCTACCATGAATGTTTTTAGGGTTTTCACCTTCCTATCTCTCATTTATTCATTTCAAAACTTTAATTTCATTCTCTTTTGAGTTTTATTTTAAAGTTATGATTTTTGTTTGTTAGCATCCTTGTTTACTTGAGTTTGACTAAAACTCTTGCTTGTAAGCATTTGTGTGTAATCATCGTTAAAACATGAAAGTTTTCTCCCATGAAGTTTTGAACTTCTCACTTACATTTGTTGTGACATTATTTGATTAGGCATGATGCCTGTAAGTATACGTGTCATATTGTAAGCCCTAATGAAACCTCATCTTTGTTAAGATGCATCTTTGTTAAGATCCCCTTCCATCTTTATTAAGATGTACCCCATTCTTCGTTAAGATATGCTTTGGTTTTCACCTTTCATTAAGTCTTGAAAGAACTTTCCCCTTCTAGATATTATAATATCTTGATGCTTGCTTTGGTCGTAACCATTTACCTTGATTGAAATCATTGATATTGTAATATCTTGATGTCTGCTTTGGTTGTAACCATTTATCTTGATTGAAATCATTGCTTGATATTGTAATACCTTAAATGCTTGCTTTTGGTTGTAACCATTCATCCTGATTGAAATCCTTGCTTATTGTAATGTGCTTGTTTAGTCTTGGTTGTAACCATATCTCTTTATATTCATCATGTTTGAATGTTTATGCTTTGTTAAGTTTATTTCCCCAAAGTGATGAAACTCTTTAGTTCTCATCCAAGTTGCCTCATATTTTCCCTTTCAAAGATAGCTCAATAAACTCATAGGTCTGGATAGAACCTCCTCCCCCTTTTGGTCTGGATAGAACCAATAGGATTTACCCTCATAGGTCTGGATAGAACCTTCTCCCCCTTTTTGGTCTGGATAGAACCAATAGGATTTAAACTCGTAGGTCTGGATAGAGCCTTCTCCCTCTTTTTGGTCTGGAAACAACCAATAGATCCTTATTCTGTAGTTCATGCCTGAACTACGATCGCTCTGATTTCTCATTGGACAATGAGAATATGTAGGCACAAGATGCGATATCTTGACGAGCAACCTTCCCCCTTTCTCCCACCTTTTGATCTGGATAGAACCAATTGGTCTCACAACGTAGAACATTAGGTAGAGTTTGGTTAACTCTATATAAGAATCATAGTAATGATTACTTACTCCCCTTTTGAGTGTTATAACATAGATCTAGAGAGTTTTGTTAAACTCTATACAAACATTGTTATGTTTGTTCCCCTTTGAACCTTGACCATAATCAAGTGTTCTCCAAACCTAGTGAGGTGAACTACGATTGCTCTGATTCTATCCTAGTTAGGATACGTAGGCAGAAAACGCGATGTCTTTGCAAGCAAACTTAGAAACTATCTTTAGGTTTTAACCTACACCCTTTTACCCAACCCAAACCTTAGCAAACATTTACCAAACTTAGCATGAAAACAAACAAAAGGTTCCTGTAGAGTACTACAAATGTTTAGGATGTGAAATACCTACCCTATGCATAACCAACCCCCGATCCCCGAATCTCTTAACGTTGTTGTTACATCGCGCAAAAGGTACTTTCTTTCTTTAGACCTTTCCTTTGGATAAATTAAAGTCCGGTTGTAATCTAAGAATTAAAGATTCAAGTTAATCAATAGCTTGGTATCACGATTCTCACTGCATCAACTTCAGTCACCTCTATGTCCTTCATACCACTTGATTTATGCATTGCATTGAGCCAAGGATCTGAATACACAACTGCCACAAATCTTGGACATATTTTCTTCCAAAATCTCCTTCCAAGACCAAAATGTCAAATCTGCCCCCAACACCTTTCATGGCCTATAAATAGAGGCTTCATCCCACTTTATTCAAGAAACCAGAGCTATCCAAGAGAACCAGAAACACATAGCTCTCATTCTTTCCCTCTTTACTTGTAAGTGAAGAAATTTCTCAAAACCACCAAAATTGGTCACTTTGCATTTTTCACACCAGTCCTTGTTCCAAATACAAAACCACCTTAAAGACCATATACACACCCTTAAAATGACCATTTGAAGCTGTTCCCACCATCACTTTCACCAAAAAAAACTTTGAATCAAAAAGTCAACCTTTATACCACCATAGTTTTACTTTTATGCATATTATGGACCAAATCACTACATAGACCATTTCCATCATCATAACACTTGGAACACCTCATATTCATGTTGTATTATCTGTCTTAAATCTCAAATAGCATTTGGAAGCTCATATACTCAAACTGTCTTGAAGGTTGCATTGTTTCTTCAAGAAGAAGTAACACTCATAAGCTTGCTCAAAGGAAGGAATTCTTGTTCTTGCTTAACTTAAGTGTGGGAACACTACAAGAGTTATGTCACTTTAACCTTATCCATTAAATATGGCCTCATGTATGTGTTTACTGGTTTGTCAAAAAAGTTTACACATTGTCATGATGAATTGGTTTGTTAACTATGATGTCAAGCTTTGTGTGAGACAATACCATGAATAGTTGCTATCAGAATGCCATTAGGGTGGTATGTGGGTTTATTGCCTTTGTAAAGGTATGTTGTTGAACTTGATGAGTTTATGCTTTGGACATTTCTATATTAAAAAGCCACCAAAACTATTTTGTCTCTAAAAAGTTGTTAATATGAGGGGATAACCAAGAGTTAACTGTCATAAAGGGTTTAGGACTATGGTGAGCCTCTGTTCAGTTTAGATCTTTGGAGGCAGTTTGCTTTGTTTAAATGTTTAGTTTGAGTTTGGTTGGTCTATGTGGAACTCATTTGTTGTTGTTACCATTAGAGGCCTGTTGGTATTCTAGGTAGTATGCTTGAGGTTAGATTGGTAGGGCTCAATAAGTTTCCCCTACTGTTGTGTTTTTTTTGTTGAAAGGATGTTACCTTAGTTCTGGTGGAGTTTTTGATGTTGGGCTGGTCAGCTAGATTTCAGAGGTACATTGTGAATATTGTTATGTTTAGGGCCTCTCTTTTTTAGGCTTGACCATGTTCATTTCTAGATCATTTCAGTTTAGGCTTGTTAGAGCTAGGACTGTCATTCAGGTTCCTTTGCTTAAGGGAGCTGTTACTAATTTGTGGGAGAACTGTTAGGCTCATGTTGACATGTCTAGAGTGTGTTGACCTTTTGGCTGAGGTATTCCACTCCTGATTTGGTTTTTGCTTAGTTTTAGGTAGGTCCCTTCAACTGTGAAGTTAGGATGTGAGCTTTAGTTTGTCTAGCTTAGAGTTGAGATTAGACAGTCTGTTGATAGGGTTCAAGTGTGGCCATTTAGAACTCATAGTTATGTTTGTTAAAGCCTAGATCTCACTTTAAGGTTTAGATGGTGACTGTAATTAGGACAGTTTGTGGACTTTTTTTCCTTTTATATTACTGTTAGAGTTTATTTGAGTTTAAATCTGTCAACTCATGATGATATGCTTTAAGTGTGTTGACTTTTTGTTTGAGTATACATCATTCTTGACTTGGCATGGTAATGTCAAGATTTGTGGTACTGCTTAGTTCTAGGTCAGTTTCTTTGTTTGATCAGTTGAGTTGTGACTGTTTGCTGTAAGGTTAGTTTGTTGGATTGATTTAAGGCTTTGACATTGTAACCATGTTGCCAATGTTTGTCTTTGAGGTCTGGTTGTGTAAACTCATTATACCTTGGTTGTTATCAAATTTTTGATTTCTCATATTAAGGGTTGGGTATGATTGTGGTTTTCATCTGAGGATCATGGTTTAAATTAGAGTAGGCTGAAAAGGAGAGGGTTGTCATCAGAGTCTTGCATTAGGGTTGTTGTTTGGTTTGATTGGTTAAATGAAGTTTGTTGCATTTAGAATGCTTACTGTCATAATGTTTGTAAACTTGCATTTTTGATTAAAAATTTGGACTGATGGTTAATGGATATAGGCATTGTCATATTAGGATCCACATTTGTGCCATGATTTGCTAATATGCAACACATTCTAGTCAGAATATGTAGATCCTGTTGAAGCATTTGGTGTGTGGCTGGTCAACTTGTTTTCAAATTTGTTTTGATTCTGTCAAACAATTTCCAAGTTTAATTTACCAGCTCCTTTAAATTATAGCCTTTAAATCATGACCTCTGTTGAAGTAACTTACATGTTTACTGTGATGATCAACATGATCTTGTGTGCAAAGCTGTTTTAAGGTTCCTCATTACTTTGGTCTGTGTGGATTTTGATTGGTCTTGAGTTTGAGTTGGAAGCTTTGAACATTGTTATATTTTAAACTCACAGCATGTTGGTAGGGCTGTTCTGATTTAAATTTTCTCAACCTATGCTGCTCATGAACTGACCTTGCATTGTGCCAGGATTTGTGTTTGATTATGAAGGAGTGTGGCTGCCATTTTTCTATGTATTTGATGCTTTGATTTTGAAATTATTTTAGGTTCATTTCTTGTAAAAGTCACAGTTTCATCCTGAAGAGTTCAGGTATTGGTGGCTGCCTAAGATAGTTGAATTGGTTGGTCATGTTATGGCCATGTGAGTGATGATTTGGCTTTGTCAAGAATTGGCCCTCTATTTTAAACCATTAACTTACTTTGACAGTCATTAAGACCAAGTTTTAGGACTGCCTGTTGGACTCACCTTTGATTGATCACTTTGTTTTTAACTCATGTATATCATTACAACTCACATACCATTTTTTTGCTCTAATATTGTTTTGAATAAATTTCTTGTTAGAACTCATTCAGCATTATACTTAGAATTTGCTCAAACCATTTTCTACCATTAATTGCATCTCTTTTAATTCTAAAATCTCAAAATGCATGTCAAACCTCAACTAGCATGATCAATCAGGTTTAGATTTGAGAGTGTGATTTTGAAAAGTGGTTGATACCATCCTCTTCTTCATTAAAAAACAAGCAATTTTGACTTTTATTTTGTTAAATTTGGTTAAGAATTGAAGAGTTTGGAACGAACCTGTTTTGAGGTTTTCACCTTAACTTTTACATGGACATTGCCCAGAAACGTACTTATTCAGATATATATTTAAATGGGGTGGCTTGATACAACGGATGTATCGCCACCCTAGTGGTTATTGCCTTGTCATAAGAACTTTCCATACCTATGAACCTAGGTTCAACCCTCAGCGAGGGCAGTTTTGCATTTCTTTCATGATTTTCTTTGGTTTTCAATATTTCTTCTTCTTTTTCCAGAGTATTATCATACGCGTATAATGGTTGAAATGGAAGAATTTTGGACTTGCATGTACAAGGTCTTGGGTTCAAGCCTTGTTGAGGACATTCCTATCTTTTTAATTACTTAATTTCTTTGTTTTCTCTTAAAAATTCAAAGCATTGTAACTTTATCAATTTTTATCATTTTTGATTGGTTCTTTTTGCTAAAATCTTGTATTATTGCATATTTTCATATAATATTTAAATAATTCTAAAATTCATATTTTAGAAACACTTTATATTATAAGAAAGTGTTGCCATTTCAGGGTTTTCACCCTCCTATCTTTCAATCTTCTTTTCAAAAGCTTTTGATTTCATTTTCATTAAGTTTATTTTTTGGAGTTGGTTTGAACTTGGCTTGTTAGCTCCCTTGTGTACTTGATTTGGATTTAAACTTTTTCTTGTAAGCATCTAATTGATTCACTTCTTGAATTTATAAAGTTTTCCCCATGAAGTATTGAACTTCTCTTTGTTATGACATTGTTTGATTTTGTGTAATGTTTGCCCATGTAGTTACACATGACATCTTGTAAACTTTAAGAAACCACATCTTTGTCAAGATACATCTTTATCTTTATCAAGATACACTTCCATCTTTGTTAAGATATATCCCCGTCTTCATTAAGATATGCCATTGGTTTTTACCTTTCATTTTGAGTCTTGTAAGAACTTCTCCCTTTATGATATTCTAATATCTTAATGTTTGCTTTGGTTGTGACTATTTATCTTGATTGAAATCATTGCTTGATATTGTAATATGCTTGCTTATTCTTGGTTGTAACCATATCTTTTGTATTCACCATGTTTGAATGATTACTGCTTTATTAAGTTATTTCCCCAAGCGATGGAACTTTTTAGTTCTCATCCATGTTGCTTCATCTTTCACCTTCCAAAGGAAATTCTCTCTATTGACCCATGGGTCATAGATAGCTCATTAACCTCATAGGTCTAGATTGAACCTTCCTCCCTCCTTTTGGTCTAGTTAGAACCAATTGGACTTATCCTTTGTAGGTCTGGATAGAGCCTTCTTCCTCCTTTTGGTCTGGATAGAACCAATTGGTCCCCGTTCTTTAGTTCGTGCCTGAACTACGGCCGCTCTGATTCTCATTAGATAACGAGAATACGTAGGCACAAGATGCGATATCTTGACGAGCAACCTTCCTTTTGGTCTGGATAGAACCAATCAACCTTTCTTTTGGTCTGGATAGAACCAATCAACCTTCCTTTTGGTCTGGATAGAACCAATCAACCTTCCTTTTGGTCTGGATAGAACCAATTAGACTCAACCTTCTTCATCCCCGTAGGCCTGGATAGGGCCTTTCCCCCCACCTTTTGGTATGAACATAACCAATTGGTTTTATAACATAGAATTAGGTAGAGTTTGGTTAACTCTATGTAAGAATCATGGAGATGATTACTTACTCCCCGTTCTCGAGTGTTCAATATAGATCTAGAGAGTTTTTTTAAACTCTACACAAGCATTATTATGTTTGTTCCCCTAGAGTCTTGACCATAGTCACGTACTTTTTTTAATCCTCGGTGAGGTGAACTATGATCGTTGTGATTCTATCCTAGTTAAGATACGTAGGCAGAGGATGCGATATCTTTGTAAGCAAACTTAGAAACTATCCTTAGGTCTTTACCTAACCTTATACCCAATCCCAAGCTTTAGCAAACATTTAACAAACATAGCATACAAACAAACAGAAGGTTCCTGTAGAGTACTACAGATGTTTAGGATGTGAAATACCTACCCTAAGCATAACCAACCCCCGATCCCCGATCTCTTAGCGTTGTTGTTACATCGCGCGAAAGGGTTTTTATTTCTTTAACCTTTCCTTTGGATAAATCAAAGTCCGGTTGTGAATTCAATGAATTAAGATTCAAGTTAATCAATAGCTTGATATCACGATTCTCACCGCAACAGAAATGACGACTTCACTGGGGAGATCTTTAACTTGAGGGTTTAGCCTATTTTGTTTGATTTCATGCTATATTTGTGAATATTTTCTTAACATGTATATTTGTAAATATATTTGTTTATATTATGGACATTGGGTGCCTTGAGTGGTGAGATAAATCCTAACCCAGATTTGAGTGACACATGAGATAGGATTGTGATATGATCAATAGTTGGGCTATTAGGAGTAGTCCCAATATGTATGACATATGATGTAATCACGCTCAGTGGAGACTCTTTGATATGGTTAGTAATGCATGAGTAGTCGTGTATTCACTAATTAATTCAATACGAGTATGCGAAGCTGAGGACTTTTAGTGACACTTTTACCCCACTTGGCCTTTTTAGGACGTAGCGCGGAAACTGTTAGGGAGTAGTCCCTCAATAGTTGTCACGCAATGCTACACTCAGACGAGTTTATCTTGAGAATATTGTTGACTCACGTGAGTAGTCGCGTTAGTTGGCAATATCCGAAGGATTTACTTAGACTCTGGGAACTTTGGTAGAACCCGCTCGGCAGGTACAAACAACTCATAGTACAAATCCTTGGGGATGGGTAGACCTTTGACTCCATGCTTTGATCTTGAACCTAGGAGGTCTTTGTGCGTACATATGCATTGTATTTGTGAATACTTGTCTTTGTGTATGCATATGCATTGTATTTGTGAATACTTGCCTTTGTGTTATATGTGCATCATCCCATCATATCACCATAAGCATATCATGTCACAACTGGTTTTGTAAAACTCAATCGACTTCTGGTATTTTTAAAAGTTGTAAATTTTTTTCCAACGATTAATGAAATGGGGTTTTGACCTAATGGATATTCTGAGTTTTGTAAAACTAGTTTGCTTTTTGCATTGCATTTGTATCATGCATTTGCATTTCTCAACCTTGCGTCGCTTTGTTTCCCTTCTGTTCAGAGAGAGAGAGAGAGAGGAGATACCTAGCACATATCCAGGACAAATGGCAACAATGGATGAACTTTTGAGAGCTCAGAAAACTCTGAAAGAGGACATCAGAATTCTCAAGTGTTAGATGAATTGGGTTCTAGAGACATTGCAGAACATGATGAAAAAAGAAGGTCACTCTGACCATGTGACGCCCAGAGAAACTAGGGATGTATTATCTCTGATGATTCCTCCAACTCAAGGACATCCCCGGTATCAACGACCAAATAACCGTCAATCGCGTCATCACGCTCGACAAAGACCAAGGAAACCAGAGAGTTTGTTTCCAATGTCATGCAGTCAGATATTGCCAGACTTAATCCAAGGGGGATTGATAATACCAAAGGAGCTGCAACCGGTGATTCTTCCTTACCCTCTGGGCTTTGATACCAACACTAGATGCGACTATCATACTGGGGCATTGGGGCATTCATCTGAAGACTGTAAAGCATTCAGAAACGAGGTTAAAGATTTGCTCGACTCCAAAATGATCTCTTTCACGCCTCAAGGTGTTCAAGTCAACAAAACTTCACCACCTCTCATGTCTCCTCCACAACCAGAACGTGCACCCGGAGAAATTTCACACAAGTCAGTATCTGATCAAGCGGTCAAATATCAGACGATTACCAGAAAAGTATCTCACCAATCGGTGTTTGTTCCCCCTCAAGGTTCTCAAAGCCAGAGATTAAACAAGAAGAATTATGTCAGGAAAGATAAGGCTTACGGTAAACCAATTCGAGTACCGCTAAGTAAACTTTACCCGCTATTGATTCAGAATTCACTAGTGACTCCGCGATCAGCCAATCTTGTGTCAGGACCATGGCATAATGCGAACCTGACCTGTGAATTTCACAAAGGAGTCGAAGGACACAACTTAGATGCATGTCTGGCATTATGTTATTTTGTGAAAGAGTTGATCATTGACAAATACTTGATCCTCAAAGAAGACCACCCAAGAGTGGAATGTGGATATCATACTGGGACAACAGGGCACCTAGTTGAAGAGTGTGAAGGTTTTAAACTAAGACTACAAGAGTTGTTGAAACCTCAGGATGATAAATCAAATGACAGTGTCGTGATTCCTAAATCCAAAGGCAAAGGACTCGTGAGACCCCTCATAATTCTATATCACAAGGTGCAAGTGGTCATTGAAGGTGTTTCCCCACGTGGGCCTGAAATTTGAAGTTTGTTAAACAATTTTAATTCCCTAAGACTGGTAGCTGTAGACTGTTTCAACATTTTTGTTGTATTTTCTTTGCATTTGAATTTCTTGTAAGTTGTTATTCATTTTGAAATTGACAAGATTAATGAAATGTTTGTGCATCTTTTGATTAAGTCCATTCCTTTCACTCTTTCTCTTTTCCTGTCATTGTTATAAGAAAATGAAAAATGCAAAAATTTCTTTTCTTTACTAAACTGTTGTTTAAAGCAAAGATTGGGGAGGATGATGAAAACTATATCCATAACTGCTGTTGATATGCTTTCAATTTAACTTTTTGAGACGTTGTTTCAATCCCCAAACGCTGGAGTAATAAGGAGTATAATCCCTCGTTAACCCCTTCGATCCCAGAAGTAGGAGTTTTCTTTCTTTACAAACAAAAAACCTTAAATTTAAAACCTGGGGCGGGTAGTTCCCAGTTAACTCGAAGATATGTGCATGCAAGACACTTTTCATATAAAGGTGGTGCACTCAGGTTTTCCTTCGCGCACAACAAGCAAGTGTCGAAGATGCTTTCCCAACTTAAAAGTCGATGATGGTCCACCGTAGCCATTAAACTAGATAGTCACCTTCTTTCTCAAAAAAAAAAAGAAATCAAAAAGCCCGCTAAGTCAAAACCTATGAAGTAGACTTAGGCAAAAATGGGGCATCCCGTTGGTTGTATACTCGAATGAACAGTTCAGACAAAAGTCAGAGATAATAAAGAGGAACTCTGTAAGAGTCCTTACTCTTAAAAATCCTCAAATAGCAAAAGCTATTAAATACTACAAGGGAGTTGTGACTACCCTAGGTTTGTAAGCCATCACCAACTATCATCAGATCAATTCTTAAGCCTGTAAGAACCTGAATGTATAGTTTGAGTTAACTGAGCATAGGATTGGAGTTCATCTTAGAGAGCGGGTGGGAACAAATAACTTTGAGCCTTTATCCTTTGTTTCATGAACCGTGAACCGAGCCACATTACAACCCTTAAAAGACCTAATTGAGGTAAGGTTGTTTTGAAAGCATATTACAGCAAAGTTGGATAACCTGACACCTAATGATCTTTGATGTTTGTATGTGTTAATCACTTTATCCATCATTTGTAAAATGATTGGATCACTTTCACTTTGATCACTTGATCACTCCGCCGTGTGTGTTTCATCAAAAAAATTGTTTTCAAAAGTTTGCATGAATTTTGCATTAAAAATTGCCAGCTTTTAATGAATAACATTTTTTGCTAGACAATCCAATATCAAAGGAATCCCAACAAAAGCTGTCAGCTAGGGAATTTGATTTGATAAAGAAAGCTCAGCCTGAGGCAACTACTTTGAAGGATTTGTTAATCATTTGTCACAACGTTAAGCTAATCAGAGGTGATCAAGTCAAGATCAGATGAAGCTCTCAAAATACAATTTAGTCTGGGGCAACTCTGTTGCAATTACCAGCTAGCAGGGGTGAGTTTGTTCCCCATCCGTTACTCCCACAGTCTGAGGACTTTGTTGTGCAAATACAGTTAAACTGGGGCAGTCACGTCGATATTTGTGAATCTCTCTAAGTGTTTGAAGACATTAAAGCATCTTTATGCCAATCTTTTATAAAATCCTATTGATGGTTTCTTCTCAAAGACCACGTAATCTGGGGCAGGAAAAGTTTGAAGAATGTTTGTCGCAAGAGCCGTTGCTCACTTGAAGAGGATTGTTGTACTATCGAGGGGCAGAATTGTTTTGTTCTCATGGTACCTTTTTCCAGCTCTCCAATTAAGTTGTTACTTCGGTCGATTTGGGCATTTCCCTTTGTGATTTTCCTCCAACAAAGAATTCAAACTCATGATGGCAATCTGAGTGAAGTCATAATGTTTTAGCCTAAGAAGATTACTCTCTCCCAGAGAAGGTTGTAACCTTGAAATGGAATTGTTGTTCTTCATGATCATCCCTGTTGGTATCCAATTTGAGTGAGGTTGTCTGGGTCTCCCTGTCAAAATGTTTATTTCACTCCTGTTTTGTTTTGTCTGTTTTGTCAGCATAAACATAAGCATGGCATAAAGCATATGCATAGCATCCGTGCATTTCTGCCATCTCTGGCTGTTGCCTATTTTGTTTCACTTTGGTGTTTTTTCTCCAAGTGACTGGGTGTTGTCTCTCTCAATAGAGTTGTCAGCCTTTAAGCATAAAATGTACATCCTTTCACAATTCCCCATAGAGTTTAATCTTCGTGGATGATGGTTGCTTCAGTTATCTTTTTCCATGATTGGATAAAGTGAGTCACCATTCGAGTCCATTCCTCAATGGTTGGGGTCTTGTTTAGCAGTTTCTTTCTAGCTCGATTCTAGATTGAACTTCGGTCCCTGTCGGTCGTCGAACCTACCTGGACGTGCATTTATTTTGCACTATCTATCAAGAAGAACATTTTGCATTGCCTTCTAGATAAGTGGCAATCTCTATAGAGAAGCTTATTCATCTTCAAAATAAGTGGCAATCTCTGTAGAGAAGCTTATTCATCTTCAACAATAAGTGGAAATCTCTGTAGAGAAGTTTATTCATCTTCAACAATAAGTGGCAATCTCTGTAGAGAAGTTTATTCATCTTCAACAATAACTGGCAATCTCTGTAGAGAAGCTTATTCATCTTCAACAATAAGTGGCCATCTCTGTAGAGAAGCTTATTCATCTTCAATAATAAGTGGAAATCTCTGTAGAGAAGCTTATTCATCTTCAACAATAAGTGGCAATCTCTGTAGAGAAGCTTATTCATCTTCCACAATAAGTGGCAATCTTTGTAGAGAAGCTTATTCATCTTCAACAATAAGTGGAAATCTCTGTAGAGAAGCTTATTCATCTTCAACAATAAGTGGCAATCTCTGGCGAGAAGCTTATTCACCTTCAACTATAAGAGGCAATCTCTCTTGAGAGGCTTATCGTGTTTATCATTGCTTACAGATAAGTGGCAGTCTCGCCTGAGAAGCTTATCCTGTTTCATTATGTCCAGCAAAAAGTGGCCATCTCCCTCGAGAAGCTTGTTTCCAGTATGTTTTCTAGATAAGTGGCAGTCTCTCCAGAGAATCTTATCAGTTTACCCGTATCCTCAGATAAGTGACAGTCTCTCCAGAAACGCTTATCAGTTTATCCTTATCCCCAAATAAGTGGCAGTCTCCCATGAGAAGCTTATCATCGTATCTTTTCAGATAAGTGACAGTCTCGTTCTCTGAGAAGCTTATCCAATCCCTTGCAACGATGAGTGACAGTCTCATTCGAGAAGCTTATCTTAGGGACGTTGAGGCATGGTTGTGACCAGCATTATTTGAAATATCCAGTGGATAATGGTATAGTTAATTCGGTGGTGACCAATCATGTTTCAAGTAAGGCCAGTTGGTAATTGGCATTGAGAAAATCCATGGATAACAGGTACTGACGATTTAATTTGTTTATCATTCCGAGCAAAGACATGTTTGTTCCATTCCAAGATCAGGTTGTGTACCTTTGAACATTGTTTGTTTCCAAGATCAGGTTGTGTACATTTGGAAGTGTTTGTTTCCAAGATCAGGTTGTGTACCTTTGGAAATTATTTGTTTCCAAGACCAGGTTGTGTACTTTTGGAAGTGTTTGTTTCCAAGATCTGGGTTTGTATCTTTTGAGGTGTTTGTTTCCACCCCAAGATCAGGTTTTGTACCTTTGGAGATGCATACTTTGGATCCCGAGTTCAGGAATTTTCAGAGACTAGAATGTTGCATTTGCGTGAAATCTTTGATTTATCCTAATGCTTTGAGGATATTAGTTCTTGTTCCTAATGTTTTGAGGGTCTTTGTCCAAACCTAATGTGTTAAGGGATGTATTTATGCTATATCCTAATGTTTGGAGGATTTTAGTTTTCAATCCTAATGTGTTTAGGGTTGTGTCGCTGCTGCATCCTAATGGTTTGAGGATATTTAACTTTTGTTCCTAAGGTTTTGAGGGATATAACTGTACTTCCTGTTTGAAGATCTGGTCATCACCAAATCCTTTGAAAGCCCACTGGATACTGGTATTTCCTAAATCCAATCGTTATTAGTGTTGTGAGTTGGTCGTTACCAATTTCCCCAACAAAGCCTTTGCTTTCCCCAGTCGAGGCTCGGAGATCTAGTGGATACTAGCATCCCTGGTGCGTCTAGTCTTGTTCTTAATATTTTCCAAAAGATCCCGTTTGAACTCTTCGCTATAGGAAATTCCTCATTCGGTTATCCCCAGTGAGGTTCGTGTCTCTGGTCTTTCGCTTCCCCGGTGGAGAATTGCCTTCTTCCCCAGTGGAGTGTTTTCCCTTTTCCCCTAGTGAAGGTTTGTCTTCCTCAGTGGAGTTTGTTTCTCGGTGTGGAAGATTCCCCTCGAAATACCAACATTAGTCATGTATGAACTATTGCTTGTTTTTCCTTGGATCTTTCCCTAGTGTGTCGGGTCTCCTGTGAGTAGTTACTCGTCGTTTTGCCGTTCTTTTATTTTTGATCGTGTGTCTGCATTTGTCTTGCACTCAAGCATTATAAAGCATCATTTAGAATTAATTGCATTTCAGCATTTGTCCTTTTGCATACCATCCGATATAAGGGACAAAATTTCTGATTTGCTATATTTAAATACCTTTCACTATGATTCTATGAGGATTGCTATCTCTCATTGTCATCTAGTGAAGATATTTGAATAAGGGAAACTGTTGCACCCCTAATTTTGACCCCTTAGATCTCCATCATCATTTTAGGATCATTTTCATTTGATTATCTAACCATAACCTATTTCAAGTTTGTCTTTGTTAAGATACAGGTGAATTAAGGTTTTGTACAGTAAAGAACCGAGGTTTCGATGGTTTAATCAGTCAATGTATTGGATTGATTCTCCATGAAACAAGTCTCCATATCATCAAATATGCTCCATTGGGTCAATCATGAATCCAATTTGAGTTTGTCACCCAAAGATTAAAGACAGTGCAGTTCAGGATCCCTGATTAGGGTTTCCGATAAGGAAAAGTCAACTGTAGTTTGACTTTTGTTTTAAAAGGTGTTCCAATGATGTAATTATTGTCCATGAAGTTCATATGTCTTAGTGAAGTCCACTCAAGAAGTTTCAAGGCCTCAGAAGACCCAAAACGTCAGCAGGCGATCCGGTAGTTGTCGACCGATCGTTTGTTTGACCGAAAAGTCAAATCTTTAACCATAAGAAATTTGATCTCAAAGTGTGAATAAAATATGTTCCTAATAACATATTACACCTATCCGTGAAGTTTCATGACCATTGGATCAAGGATTGAGGAGTAATCGAAAAAGTCGAGAATTAAGATTTTAAAAAGGGACAAGACCATAACTTCCTAACCACACATCCAAATGAGGTGGTTCAAAGCTTGTTGGAAAGGTCTTGGGAAGCCCTACAAAAGTGTAAAACTAACCCATGGGAAAAAATGCATAGATTTGTAGTTATGGTCAAAATCATCACAAAAGGGAGAAAAACACTAAGAAAATTCTAAGTTTCTGGCCATTTTAGGCATGTTTTTAGCCAACTTTGAGAGGCGTTTTGACCTAGTTTCACTTGGAGTTTGGAAATTCAGTGGACATGAAAGTTGTAGAGCTCCATGAGGTCTTTCTAAAAAGTACCATAACTCTTCCATAGCCCTTATGAGCTGAGAGTTTCGAATTAAGCAAGTTGGGGTCCTCACATTTGAATGCACCATTTCAACTTTTTCACAAATTCACTTTTCAGGCACTTGAATCATTCTCAACCATTTTATCATGTCTTGATATGATAATTAGATAGGTTGATGGTTAGAAATGCAGAAAGAATGAAAATTTGGTAGACATTGCAAGTTGCAAGACAAGTTGTAATATTTTAATCAAAAAACAAGAAGAAAGAGAAACTTTTTGATGAGGTAACTTGCAGCTGCAGCTCCCTACACTCTAGCCTCACTTTAGTCACCTCCATGTCTTTCAAACCACTTGATTTATGCATTGCATTGAGCCAAGGATCTGAATACACAACTGCCACAAATCTTGGACAGATTTTCTTCCAAAATCTCCCTCCAAGACCAAAATGCCAAATCTGCCCCAACCTCTTTCATGGCCTATAAATAGAGGCTTCATCCCACTCTATTCAAGACACCAGAGCTATCCAAGAGAACCAGAAACACATAGCTCTCCTTCTTTCCGTCTTGTAAGTGAAGAAATTTCTCAAAACCACCAAAATTGGTCACTTTGCATTTTTCACACCAGTCCTTGTTCCAAACACAAAACCACCTCAAAGACCATATACACACCCTTAAAATGACCATTTGAAGCTGTTCCCACCATCACTTTCACCAAAAAAACTTTGAATCAAAAAGTCAACCTTCATACCACCATAGTTTGACTTTTATGCATATTATGGACCAAATCACTACATAGACCATTTTCCATCATCATAACACTTGGAACACCTCATATTCATGTTGTGTTAGCTGTCTAAAATCTCAAATAGTAGTTGGAAGCTCATATACTCAAACTGTCTTGAAGGTTGCATTGTTTCTTCAAGAAGAAGTAACACTCACAAGCTTGCTCAAAGGAAGGAAATCTTGTTCTTGCTTAGCTTAAGTGTTGGAAGACTACAAGAGATCTTTCACTTTAAGCCTATCCATTAAATATGGCATCATGTATGTGTTGACTAGTTTGTCAAAAAAGTTTACACATTGTCATGATGAATTGGTTTGTTAATTATGCTGTCAAGCTTTGTGTGAGGCAATACCATGAATAGTTGCTGTCAGAATGCCATTAGGGTGGTATGTGGGTTTATTGCCTTTGTAAAGGTATGTTGTTGAACTTGATGAGTTTATGCTTTGGACATTTCTATATTAAAAAGCCACCAAAACTGTTTTGTCTCTAAAAAGTTGTTAATATGAGGGGATAACCAAGAGTTAACTGTCATAAAGGGTTTAGGATTGTGGTGAGCCTCAGTTCAGTTTAGATCTTTGGAGGCAGTTTGCTTTGTTTGACTGTTTAGTTTGAGTTTGGTTGGTCTATGTGGAACTCATTTGTTGTTGTTACCATTAGAGGCCTGTTGGTATTCTAGGTAGTATGCTTGAGGTTAGATTGGTAGGGCTCAATAAGTTTCCCCTACTGTTGTGTTTTTTTTTTGTTGAAAGGATGTTACCTTAGTTCTGGTGGAGTTTTTGATGTTGGGCTGGTCAGCTAGATTTCAGAGGTACATTATGAATATTGTTATGTTTAGGGCCTCTCTTTTGGAGGCTTGACCATGTTCATTTTTGGATCATTTCAGTTTAGGCTTGTTAAAGCTAGGACTGTCATTCAGGTTCCTTTGCTTAAGGGAGCTGTTACTAATTTGTAGGAGAACTGTTAGGCTCATGTTGACATGTCTAGAGTGTGTTGACTCTTTTGGCTGAGGTATTCCACTCTTGATTTGGTTTTTGCTTAGTTTTAGGTAGGTCCCTTCAACTGTGGAGTTAGGATGTGAGGCTTAGTTTGTCTAGCTTAAAGTTGAGATTAGACAGTCTGTTGATAGGGTTCAAGTGTGTCCATTTAGAACTCATAGTTATGTTTGTTAAAGCCTAGATCTCACTTTAAGTTTTAGATGGTAACTGTAATTAGGACAGTTTGTGGATTTTTTTCCTTTTATATTACTGTTAGAGTTTGTTTGAGTTTAAATCTGTCAACTCATGATGATATGCTTTAAGTGTGTTGACTCTTTGTTTGAGTATACATCATTCTTGACTTGGCATGGTAATGTCAAGATTTGTGGTACTGCTCAGTTCTAGGTCAGTTTCTTTGTTTGATCAGTTGAGTTGTGACTGTTTGCTGTAAGGTTAGTTTGTTGGATTGATTTAAGGCTTTGACATTGTAACCATGTTGCAAATGTTTGTCTTTGAGGTCTGGTTGTGTCAACTCATTATACCTTGGTTGTTATCAAATTTTGATTTCTCATATTAAGGGTTGGCTATGATTGTGGTTTCCATCTGAGGATCATGGTTTGAATTAGAGTAGGCTGAAAAGGGTTGGGTTGTCATCAGAGTATTGCATTAGGGTTGCTGTTTGGTTTGATTGGCTGCATCAAGTTTGTTGCATTTAGAATGCTTACTGTCATAAATTTTGTAAACTTGCATTTGTGAATAAAAATTTGAACTGATGGTTAATGAATATAGGCATTGTCATGTTAGGATCCATATTTGTGCCAAGATTTGCTAATATGCAACAAATTCTAGTCATAATATGTAGATGTTGTTGAAGCATTTGGTGTGTGGCTGGTCAACTTGTTTTCAAATTTGTTTTGATTCTGTCAAACCATTTCTAAGTTTAATTTACCAGCTCCTTTAAATTATAGCCTTTGTTAATTTAGCTGCCAGTTTTGTCACAGTGTATTGGTGTCATGACCTCTGTTGAAGTAATTTACATGTTTACTATGATGATCAACATGATCTTGTGTGCAGAGATGTTTTGAGGTTCCTCATTACTTTGGTCTGTGTGGATTTTGATTGGTCTTGAGTTTGAGTTGGAAGGTTTGAACATTGTTATATATTAAATTCACAACCATGTTGGTAGGGATGTTCTGATTTAAATTTGCCCAACCTATGTTGCTCATGAACTGATCTTGCATTGTGCCAAGATTTTTGTTTAATTATGAAGGAGTGTGGCTGTCATTTTTCTATGTATTTGATGCTTTGATTTTGAAATTATTTTAGGTTCATTTCTTGTAAAAGTCACAGTTTCAGCCTAAAGAGTTCAGGTCTTGGTGGCTGCCTAAGATAGTGGAATTGGTTGGTTATGTTATGGCCATGTGAGTGATGATTTGGCTCTGTCAAGAATTGGCCCTCTATTTGAAACCATTAACTTACTTTGACAGTCATTAAGCCCAAGTTTTGGGACTACCTGTTGGACTCACCTTTGATTGATCACTTTGTTTTCAACTCATGTCTATCATTGCAACTCACATACCATTTTTTTGCTCTAATATTGTTTTGAATAAATTTCTTGATAGAACTCATTCAATATCATATTTAGAATTTGTTCAAACCATTTTCTACCATTAATTCCATATGTTTTAATTCTAAAATCTCAAAATGCATGTCAAACCTCAACTAGCATGATCATTCAGGTTTAGATTTAAGAGTGTGATTTTGAAAAATGGTTGATGCCATCCTCTTCTTCATGAAAAAACAAGCAATTTTGACTTTTATTTTGTTAAATTTGGTTAAGAATTGAAGAGTTTGGAACAAAACCGTTTTGAGGTTTTTACCTTAAGTTTGCCATGGACATTGACCAGAAACGTACTTATTCAGGTATATATTTAAATGGGCTGGCTTGATACAACGGATGTATCATCACCCAAGTGGTTATTGCCTTGCCATAGGAACTTGCCATGTGTATGAACCCAGGCTCGACCCTCAGCGAGGGCAGTTTTGCATTTCTTTCATGATTTTCTTTGGTTTTCAATATTTCTTCTTCTTTTTCCATAGTATTATCACATGCGCATAATGGTTAAAATGGAAAATTTTTGGACTTGCATGTACAAGGTCTTGGGTTTAAGCCTTGTTGAGGACATTCCTATCTTTTTAATTACTATATTCTTTGTTTTCTCTTTAAAATTCAAAGCATTGTAACTTTATCAATTTTTATCATTTTTGATTGGTTCTTTTTGCTAAAATCTTGTATTATTGCATATTTTCATATAATATTTAAAGAATTCTAAAATTCATATTTTAGAAACACTTTATATTATAAGAAAGTGTTGCCATTTTAGGGTTTTCACCCTCCTATCTTTCAATCTTCTTTTCAAAAGCTTTTGATTTCATTTTCATTAAGTTTATTTTTTGGAGTTGGTTTGAACTTGGCTTGTTAGCTCCCTTGTGTACTTGATTTGAATTTAAAATTTTGCTTGTAAGCATCTAATTGATTCACTTCTTGACTTTATAAAGTTTTCCCCTTGAAGTATTTAACTTCTCTTTGTTATGACATTGTTTGATTATGTGTAATGTTTGCCCATGTAGTTACACATGACATCTTGTAAACTTTAAAAAACCACATCTTTCTTAAGATACATATTCATCTTTATCAAGATACACTTCCATCTTTGTTAAGATATATCCCCGTCTTCGTTAAGATATGCCATTGGTTTTTACCTTTCATTTTGAGTCTTGTAAGAACTTCCCCCCTTCATGATATTGTAATATCTTAATGTTTGCTTTGGTTGTGACTATTTGTCTCGATTGAAATCATTGTTTGATATTGTAATATGCTTGCTTATTCTTGGTTGTAACCATATCTTTTGTATTCACCATGTTTAAATGATTACTCCTTTATTAAGTTATTTCCCCAAGCGATGGAACTTTTTAGTGTTTATCCATGTTGCCTCATCTTTCACCTTCCAAAGGAAAGTCTCTCTATTGACCCATGGGTCATAGATAGCTCATTAACCTCATAGGTCTGGATAGAACCTTCCTCCCTCCTTTTGGTCTGAATAGAACTAATTGGTCTTATGACATAGAATTAGGTACAGTTTGGTTAACTCTATGTAAGAATCATGGAGATGATTACTTACTCCCCATTCTTGAGTGTTCAATATAGATCTAGAGAGTTTGTTTAAACTCTACACAAGCATTGTTATGTTTGTTTCCCCTAGAGTCTTGACCATAGTCAAGTATTTTTTTTTAATCCTCGGTGAGGTGAACTACGATTGCTCTGATTCTATCTTAGTTAGGATACGTAGGCAAAGGATGTGATATCTTTGCGAGCAAATTTAGAAACTATTCTTAGGTCTTTACCTAACCTTATACCCAATCCCAAGTCGTAGCAAATACTTAACGAACATAGCATACAAACAAACGGACGGTTCCTGTAGAGTACTACAGATGTTTAGGATGTGAAATACCTACCCTAAGCATAACCAACCCTCGATCCTCGATCTCTTAGCGTTGTTGTTACATCGCGCAAAAGGGTTTTTCTTTCTTTAACCTTTCCTTTGGATAAATAAAAGTTTGGTTGTGAATTCTATGAATTAAGATTTAAGTTAATCAATAGCTTGATATCACGATTCTCACCACAACACCCATCTCATCAACGAAGCATCACAATATACAACAATGGTTCTGTCGGATTCGGCAAAATCAAAACATGAGCTGCTGTCAGCCTTCTTAAAACCTCTTGAAACTTTCTTCACACTTTGCATCCAAACAAAAGCTTGAACCTTCCTAGTCTACTGCGTCAATGGAAAAGATAACTTGGAAAAATACTTCAATGAATTTACGATAATAATCTGCCAACCCAAGAAAATGTCTAATCTCAAAAACAGGTTTTGGAGCTTCCCATTGCGATACAACTTCAACCTTCAACATATCAACCACAATAAATCTACTTGAGATTACATGACCAAAGAAACTTACTTCCTTCAACCAAAACTTACACTTTTTCAGTTTTGCATATAACTGCTTCTCTTTCAACGCTGATAACACAATTTTCAGATACCCAGCATGATCCTCTTTACTCTTTGAATATATCAAAATATCATCAATGAACACAACCACAAACTTGTCCAAATAAGGATGGAAAATCCTATTCATATGCTCCACATGGTGCATTAGTCACACCAATGGCATCAATAAATACTCATAATGTCCATACCTTGTCTTAAAAGCAGTCTTCTGAATATCTTCAGCCTTCACCAGAATCTGATGATACCCAGATCTCAAATCCATCTTACTGAGCACACTTGCAACAACCAACTGATCTATCAAATCATCAATCCTTTGAAGTGGATACTTATTCTTGATAGTTACCTTGTTCAGTTGTCTATAATCCACACACAGCCTCACAAAACCTTCTTTCTTCTTAACTAACAAAATTGGTGCACCCCATGGTGACACACTCAGATAAAAAAAACCTCTTCTCAAGAAGATCTTCAAGTTGATTCTTCAACTTCTTTGATTCCGGTGTGGACATACGATATGGAGCCATCGATACCTGACTAGTTCCAGGAACTAATTCGATCGTAAGCTCCACTTCACGTTTCACCGGTAAATCACTTATCTCATCAGGAAAAACTTTCGGGTAATCACAAATAATTGGCAAGCCACCAACTTCCCCACTTTATTAACACTCAAAGTTTCCATCAAAATAAACATCTCAGCACCATCCTGCACCGACTCACCAAAACAATCTGTAAGCACTTATCTTAACTCAAAACAATTCACTGCGCACACCATCTAAGCTTGCCAGACACGTCTATCCCATCCAACATGACTCCATCTACTATCAACAAGAGATTAAGGGTGATCATTTCCTCAATTATTCAATAGACAACTGAAAATCATGATAGGGCATAAACCATCTTTTAACAAACTATAAGAGCGTTCAACAACACACTGAGCCACCACTCCATACTTGAAGCATCTTGGAGAAGCACGGGCATCTCCCCCACTTGATTCAATCCCACTTCTGCAGACAAAGGTTAGAAAATAAATGTGTACCAACAGTGTTTTCACACACATGTCGCATACTAGGGAACAAATAACATTAGACAACTTGGTCGGACGGACCGACCTGCTCTGATACCACTAATGTAACACCCTTTTCTACCCCACAAATATAATGACAAATCAATCATATTTAAAAGAGTAAAATATTAAACTCAATAAAATCATCTCAAAAGGGCGCACATTTCTCAATAATTTAAATATAGTCAATGCTCCGTAAACAACGGGTTTTCCTAAAATTACTCAAAAGGCAGTGTAACTCAGAAAGGCAAAATCCAAAGTTTTCCTTGCGCAACAACATAACCAAAATAACAATAATTAATAACACATGCTCTAACTCAAAGACCCTAACTCGATGTTACACTACTAGACTAAGACCCTCTCAGTAAACCAAAAGTCAAAAACTCCAAAAAGTCCTCGATAGCATCCATGGCTAAACCTGGTCAACTGCACGTTACCCACATGTAGGAACGTTCAAATAGGCAGGGCGAGTAAAACAATTCATAATAATCGATATAGAAATAAATATATAAAACAACATCATTTTCATATTCAACATCATCATAATCATAAAGGAACATCAAAGGCCATAACATTATAAATTATACCAAATTGTCACATAGATGCAAATGCAACAAGACTCATGCATGTGGTACCAATCAACAAAATTCGATGGACACTGGGCCATCAACCCTCCATAGATCCACAACAGTAGAATCGATTTTACATGAGAACTGGAGCACAACAAAATACCTCACATCCGCACAATGGGATTGAAGCCACAAGAGTCAAGGTCCTAGACCGATGTCTGGAATGCATATGAATGCATGATGCACACATCAACATCATCCTCATAATAAACTCATTAGGTGCATCATCATTCATCAAAATCATCATAATAATCATGTCATCATAGAATCATCAAAAACTCATGGAGTCAACATCATAACTCATCATCATTACTCATAGGAATCATCATACAATCATGTATTAATCTCATAAGAATCACAATTATACTCATGGGTACTCATCATACGGTCATGTATTAATCACATATGAATCACAACTATACTCATAGTAATTCATCATACATTCATTTAATTACATAGGAATCACATTTATACTCATGATAATTCATCAGGAATATCACAACATTAAAACATCAAGATATCACTGAACCAGAACATTATTCGCGAAACTCCGCTACATTCGCTAGTATGTTCGCCGTGTGAGTCTGGGACGAATGTTCGCCTTGCGAACTCGCGATTACAGTAAAACACTTTTATGCACCAAAATATACTTATACAAGCACACACAAAAGTATTCGATAAATTATCCACAAATAATTTCACAACTGGCATCAAACAATGCAACAATTCATTAATAGAACATATACATAATTGACTTTTCAAACATATTATATATAATAATATTAGGAAACCAAATATATCATCTATACTATGTTATAACCCTATTCTTTAGCTTTCCAACACTTCGAACAAGGACTAAAACGGACTTACGGATCAAAAGTTACGTCCAAAATGATTTCGACCGAAAACATGAACAGTCGTGACGGACAGTGTCATACCCCAAATTTTACCCTCAAATTCTTTGATCTTTTACATATCATTTTAGGTCAATCATTTCGCATCTTGCATAATACCCAATTTATCAGCTGGAATAAACTTGTTGGAATTACAGCCTGTTTGGTCAAACTAAAAGTCAACTGTGCGTAAAATCAATGGACGGGAAATTTTAAAATCGAGCCTGCAAACGTTAGTGATATTAATCTGCGTTTCACGTAGTTTAACCTGACGTGCTCATTTAATTTTTTCAACCACTTTTCGGTCGCGTTTTTAGACAGTTTAAGTTATTTTAGTGGGTAAAATTTATTTCAAAATTTGACCAAACGCTGTATTTTTCCAATATGTATATTTTTTTGCTGATCATTTTGGTGTATTCATTTTATTTTTCTGAACATTTCGATACTGATCCTATTATTCGTTTTTACTTTTTTTTAATAATTATTTTAATTAATCAATTTTTAATTTTTAATTTTTTTTATTTTAAATAGTTCATTTTATTTTTATTTTTATCTATTATTTTTCTTTTTTTAAAATAATATAATTTTTGTTTTAATTCATTTTTGGAAATGCTTAGTTATTAAGGGTTATAAAGTTGTTTGGTTTTTCTTCATTTTTATAGCATTAATTAGATAACGAAAACGACACCTCACTATGTATAGCATACTTCTCTTTTAACATTGAATGCAATTTCACCACATGCCATCATTAGATATAGCATTTTCACCACAACATGTGTCGGGGACCACTTTCATAAAACACAAAAAAACTAATTCACTTTGGAGAAAAAAAAGACTTTTGACCACTTTCTTCTTATCTTCCATATTTTTCTCAAAACCATAAAAACGGAGAATCTGGTTCTTTCATTTTTGGACATGATCACCTTCAAATTTCTTTGGCAAAAACCACACCCTCACTCACGTTTTCACAACCAAGTCTCCTTCTCCTCTTAACTATACCCTCTTCCATTACCGTCGAAATCGCCATATACTCTATAATTTCTTCCTCCATCGCACCCTTCGCCTTTCCCATCTTCTTCAAGTCATAATAGCAACTGACAAACCACATAACCGTCGTGAACAGAAGCGTGGTGAAAAGAGACGTGAGACCGAGTGAGAGAACTACAAGCAGAGTTTCAAAGGGAGAGTTGAGAAAGATTTCCTTCTTTCAGGTTTTTTCTTGTATTTAATAAGCTGGTTTCTTTGTGTCTAAAAAATATAAGCCGACTTTTACTTTCTTTTTATGTTCTTTATCAAGTTAAATATTGTTCCTTTCTTTTTGTTTTAATATTGGGTTATGTTGTGACATTGTAAATATTGTAAGAAGTGTATGTTTAAATTGCAGCATAGTTTTTTTTTCACGATATAACAAAGCTCTATCAATTATATTTATCTGCAGTTAGTTTTGTTTGGCTTATTTTGTTAATTAATTTATCTCTTCCACGTTTGATTTATCAGCATGGCCTTTGTATTAATATTGCTTTGAACAAGTGATTTCTTTTGTTTTGTTTTCTCATGAATTGTTGGGTTGTTGTTTGTTTAAGTTTTGAAAGTCAGCCCTCATTTATTTTTTTTACTATTATCATTTTTCCTAATATAAAAATCTAGGTTGAAACAAGAATTTCATTAGATTTGGTTCATTCTCAGTACGTGTGATTACTCTAGACATGAGATCTTTTTATTCATTTTTCTGTGTGTTTTGTTAGTTAGTTTTAATAATTGTTTAATTAGTAATATCCAAATAAATACATGTATGTAGCTATGCATTAAAAGAAAACAAACTTTTTAATAATTTGTTAATTAATTTTTATTTAGTTATTTTCTTTTTTATAATTTTCCTCTTATTTTTTATTCTATAAAAAATACAACAAAAAAACATTTTTATATCATTTATTTTAGATGTCATCATTTTCAAGTCTTTATTTAGGAATATATTTGAAAAATGTAAAAAAATTTTTTTGATTATTAACTAATTTAAATATTTTTATTTAATATTGATTAAATAAATTATTAATTAATCTTATTAAATGTTTATATTTAAATTAATTAATAATTCTTCTTGTTGCTACTTGCTTGTTTCCTCAATTAATTCTTGATGCTTTTATATTCTTATAATTTTCTGTGCCTCACTAACAACTAACTTCATGTTTACCTTTGCCATAAGTTTGGAGTCGCCGTGCTCTGTTTAGTCGTCCCGCCGTGGACATTCCAAACTACTCACTAACCACTAACATCCTTTACCCCTTTATCCTAGCCTTAGGATCTGAGTCGCCGTACTCATGTTTAGCGTCCCGCCGTGGACATTCTCTACCATAACAATCTCAACGTAGATTCAGGAGTCGCCGCACTCCATGTAAGTACTTCCCTATGAATGCTTACATCCCATTGGAACCTTGACCACAATCAAGAGTTCTTCACCCCTAGTTAGGGGAACTACAGTTGCTCTGATTCCATTCCTGTCAGGATACGTAGGCACGAGATTCGATGTCTTGGCGAGCAAACTTTGTACAAACTTTGTATTTACTTTATATCTTTACCACTAGCACTTTTCCTTTAGCAAGAAACTTTAGCATAACACAAATATTAACAAGAGATTCCTGTAGAGTACTACAGATACTTAGGATGCTAACACCTTCCCTAGGTATAACCAACCCCCGAACCTTTAGATCTCTCATTGCTTAGCTTTAAGCCTTACTTTTTGCTTTGCATTTTTATAGGTTTTTCTTTCTTTAAACCTTTTCTTTTTGGATAAATTAAAGTCTGGTTGTGAATTTAATAATTAAAAATTCAAGTTAATTCAATAGCTTGATATCCGATTCTCACCACAACAGAAATGGCGACTTCACTGGGGACACTCCCCTAAGAGGGTTAAGCCCACCTTGTTTATATTTGTGTTTGCTTAATGTTTGCTTGCTTTTATACTTGTATATTTTTATATATCTGTACATATATCTGTCTGTGCCTGAGTTTTTTCTGTATGCAGGGTTGTTACCTTGAGTGGTGAGGATAAGTCCTATACCCGGACTTGAGTGCACTTATGATAGGAAGGTGGTATATTCAAGAAGGCTTATAGGGAGTTGATTCCCGACCAAGCTGACTTGAGAAACCACCGCTCAGTGGAGGCCCTCTTGGGAGCAGTTTTGTTGAATAAGTATTCGTGAAAACATTACTACTTTCAACCTAGGAGCCTGTGACACTGAGGACCTTTAGTTACCTTTTACCCCCACTTGGACTTTTAAGACGTAGTGCGATGGCTATGAGGGAGTAGTCCCGAAGTAGTTGATACGTGATACTACACTCGGACGAGACTCTCTTGAGAATATTATCGACTACCGAGTGATTTGAGAAATTGATAATATCCAAAAGATGAGTTGTTGACTATGAGAACCCCTTAGAACCCTATTCTGCAGATTTGAGAACCCCTTGTACACACCCTGTGGTTGGTTCTTTACCCAGACCTCATGTTGTGATCTCGAACCTTTGATCATGTTATGTGTGTTTTGTATCCTGTCTTGCATCGCATTGCATTGCATTTGCATCTTTGCTTGGTTCATTGCATACCTCTGTTTGTCCAGTGACTCATCTCCAGTTGTCTTCATCCTCCAGTGTATCTCTGAGTCATCAAGCTGATTCCTCGACACCGATATCGGACTAGAGCTAACTATAGACGCAAGATGTCAGAGCAGGAACTATACAACGCAGAGATCCGAATGGAGATTGATGAGTTGAAATCAGGCATGACTAAGCTCACCGAGATGCTTCAAGTCTTGATGGCCAGAGGAGACTCTCAAGGGACCGTCATTCAGAAAATTTCAAGTGCTGATCCTCCTCCTGTTCAGATGCCACCATCTACTTGGCTAGAGTTTGGTTTACCTCCTAACTACTCTCCACCTCTTGCATCCACTGCTATGTTTGGTCAGACTGTCAGACCAGTTTTTTAAGCTCCCGTCTTTGTTGAGCCCAGACCTGTGGTCCACACTGTTAACCAGACTGTCCGAGCTCCCTTTGAGAATCCTCTTTATGAGTACAATGCTGCCAGTGCTCAAGGTGAATACCATGAAGGTTTTATTGAGCCTGAGATTGTCCGTGAACAGTTTCAGAACATAGACAAAAGACTCAAAGCTGTCGAGGGTACTGACTTCTTCAACGTTGATGCAGACAATATGTGCCTAGTTTCTGGTCTTGTTATGCCTGCAAAGTTCAAGACTCCCGAGTTTGTGAAGTATAAAGGTCACTCATGTCCAAGAGCCCATCTGTTCATGTACTTCCGAAAGATGGCAGCTTACACCAACAATCAGAAGCTGCTCATCCATTGCTTTTAGGACAGCTTGAGTGGTGCTTCTCTTAAGTGGTATATGAACTTAGAGCATAACAGCGTCCACTGCTTCGAGGATCTCGCCAACGCTTTTATGAGGCAATACAAATACAAGTTAAATATAAGCCGACTTTTACTTTCTTTTTATGTTCTTTATCAAGTTAAATATTGTTCCTTTCTTTTTGTTTTAATATTGGGTTATGTTGTGACATTGTAAATATTGTAAGTGTATGTTTAAATTGCAGCATAGTTTTTTTTTTCACGATATAACAAAGCTCTATCAATTATATTTGTCTGCAGTTAGTTTTGTTTGGCTTATTTTGTTAATTAATTTATCTCTTCCACGTTCGATTTATCAGCATGGCCTTTGTATTAATATTGCTTTGAACAAGTGATTTCTTTTGTTTTGTTTTCTCATGAATTGTTGGGTTGTTGTTTGTTTAAGTTTTGAAAGTCAGCCCTCATTTATTTTTTTTACTATTATCATTTTTCCTAATATAAAAATCTAGGTTGAAACAAGAATTTCATTAGATTTGGTTCATTCTCGGTACGTGTGATTATTCTAGACATGAGATCTTTTTATTCATTTTTCTGTGTGTTTAGTTAGTTAGTTTTAATAATTGTTTAATTAGTAATATCCAAATAAATACATGTATGTAACTATGCATTAAAAGAAAACAAACTTTTTTAATAATTTGTTAATTAATTTTTATTTATTTATTTTCTTTTTTATAATTTTCCTCTTATTTTTTATTCTATAAAAAATACAAAAAAAAACATTTTTATATCATTTATTTTAGATGTCATCGTTTTCAAGTCTTTATTTAAGAATATATTTGAAAAATGTAAAAAAAAAAATTTTGATTATTAACTAATTTAAATATTTTTATTTAATATTGATTAAATAAATTATTAATTAATCTTATTAAATATTTATATTTAAATTAATTAATAATTCTTCTTGTTGCTACTTGCTTGTTTCCTCGATTAATTCTTGATGCTTTTATATTGTTATAATTTTCTGTGCCTCACTAACAACTAACTTCATGTTTACCTTTGCCATAAGTTTGAAGTCGTCGTGCTCTGTTTAGTCGTCCCGCCGTGGACATTCCAAACTACTCACTAACCACTAACATCCTTTACCCCTTTATCCTAGCCTTAGGATCTGAGTCACCGTACTCATGTTTAGCGTCCCGCCGTGGACATTCTCTACCATAACAATCTCAACGTAGATTCAGGAGTCGCAGCACTCCATGTAAGTACTTCCCTATGAATGCTTACATCCCATTGGAACCTTGACCACAATCAAGAGTTCTTCACCCCTAGTTAGGGGAACTACAGTTGCTCTGATTCCATTCCTGTCAGGATACGTAGGCACGAGATGTGATGTCTTGGCGGACAAACTTTGTACAAACTTTGTATTTACTTTATATCTTTACCACTAGCACTTTTCCTTTAGCAAGCAACTTTAACATAACACAAATATTAACAGGAGGTTCCTGTAGAGTACTACAGATACTTAGGATGCTAACACCTTCCTTAGGTATAACCAACCCCCGAACCTTTAGATCTCTCTTTGCTTAGCTTTAAGCCTTGCTTTTTGCTTTGCATTTTTATAGGTTTTTCTTTCTTTAAACCTTTCCTTTTTGGATAAATTAAAGTCCGGTTGTGAATTTAAGAATTAAAGATTCAAGTTAATTCAATAGCTTGATATCTGATTCTCACCGCAACAGACAGCGTGCAGAACTTTATGTGTTTTTCACCGTTGGAGGCCTTCCGAGCCTCCGATTTCGATTCCGTAAAAATATAAACTCTCAGAAAATTACAACTCATCCAATAGTATAATTACCTCAAGTAAATTTACAATTTTAACACAATTAAACCATCTAATAATCGGTTTAAGATTATGCCTAAAACCTTTAAAATTAATGGATATAGGTTCAATCCCGTATCATATTTACCCCTCAAATTCCCATAATTTCTTACAAATACCCCACAATCATTAAAGTTCTTATAATCAATTATCCTATACGGTTAAAACCTCAACAATAGATTTTGGCAACGAAGGCCTAATTTCCCTTACTCTCAAATCAGCCTCAACCATATCAGACCATCAGTTCAAATCCCTTAAACTCATTAAACTCACCAGAAAGGCAACAACAATTCGATACTCAAAAATCCCTAAACCCTTAAATCAACTTTAAACACATTGAATCACATATTGAAAATAATGAAGGCAATACTCCACATACCTTATTTGCCGACTCTAAACCTTTCTCCTTGGTTCTTGGAAACCTCGCGAAGTTTTGCCTCAATCCTCTTCCTCAGAACTCTGGCCTCTATTTCTTCCATTTTCACGGTCTAACCAGAATGAATCCTAATTCCCTCAAAATTCCTTTTTGTTAAACCTAACTTTGGACCTTAGAATGGACTTTCCAATTTCACTCTCACTAACTCCTCCTTAAAAGTCCACTTTGCCCTTAATTCACTTATATTTATTTAAATCAATAATAATATCAATATATTCATATTATATACTATTATATAAATAAATAACTCAAAATCCATAATTCTCAATATACACACCAACCACCGAAAATCACCAAAAATACGAATATTCATATTTAAATAAATTAAATAAATATTCCAATAAATTTAGGGTGTTACATCGCGTAGCAAAGCATTATCGCGATACGAAGTTTGCAGGGCATGACTTTTTTTTTTGCTTCAGCTTATGTGTTCCTTAGTCTTTTTTTGCACATACATAACCATATTCAAGATTAATACATTTTGGATCATGGTTAATAAAATCTCATGATTTTTAAGTAATGGATGTGAAAATTTGTTAAGTTTTGATCAAATATTTATTAGCATTTGAATATCTATCAATGTGGCGTTATCAATTTAGTCACATTTGTGTTGTTGGCTTGGTATCGATCAATTGGTGGAGCAGAATTCTTTAGTTACTATGTTCTTGCCTTTTAAGTTCTTATATAAAATCAAATTTAAAGTGGACTTTCATTGTCGTTTTTGGCTTGCCGTTTGTTGGGTTTTGTGGACATCTGAAACTCTATTATTTTTGACGATGGGATATTGGAGGAGATGGATATCTTGGGGTGAATCAAATCCTTATCTAGGGAGTGGCTTTTGTCTAAGTATTGTGGGTTAGTTGGCGTGATTACGTACATGTGGCAAACAAATTCATTTTACTTCTTAGTCGGGTGAGTTCGATGTGATTTGTGTTGCTTGTAGAGGTGGGTTTGTCTCTGTCAGTTGCTGCTGCAGGTTTAAGTTACTAGGCGTGGAACTGGTGAATTGTTTTGCGTCAAGGGAGATCGCGCGAGTTATTCGTACTTGGAGTTTCAATTTCGTTCTGCATCAGCTGCTTTGGTTTTTGAAGTTTGTTTGGGATTTTTCTTGGGCAAATGGCCTTGTATTGTTTTGATGAGGGGAGGTTAGCAACTTTGGTGTGTGAGGATAACTTATCAGTGATTTCTTTTTTTGATGTAGTGTTCTTAGTTCTTGCTGTTTGCGTTTGTAAGGGCGCTGGATCTATTGGTTTTGTTGTTCTGATTTTCGTGTTTTGTGTTTCTTGTCTTGGAATATCTTGTACCTCGATTCTCTCTTTTATTATGATATTGATTTGCTTATTAAAAAAAAATCAATTTCACATTTTATTTTTATTTTGCATCATTTTAAAATCACTAAATTTAACTATTACAAATTACTTTATAGTTTTTATTTTATCATTTCAATAATTTATTTAAAAATAATGAATTTTTTCTAAGTTACTTTAAATTCTTTCAAAATATTATATTTTTTCATTTGAGTGGGATGGGGTTATTGATTTTTTTAGATTAGAAATTTTAAACAATACAAATGATTTAGTTGAGATTAATTCATTTAATTTTTTTTATAAAGTATTAAAATTATTCATTGTTAAATTTTTATGATAATTTTTATAAAATTTAAAAAATTTGGGTCAAATTTTGAATTTGAAAAATATGGATTTTTTTTTCAATTTTAAATATTTATAAGGATAAATTTATAAAATTTAAAAGTTATTAAAGACTAATTTACAATTTTTTTTTTCAAAATTTTAAAGATGAAATTTTAAATTAAAAAAAATATGAGACTAACTTTGAAATAATAATAATAATAATAATAATAATAATAATAATAATAATAATAATAATAATAATAATAATAATAATAATAATAATAATAATAATAATAATAATAATAATAATAATAATAATAATAATAATAATAATAATAATAATAATAATAATCAATTTGATATACATATTTTATTGAGAAGGAAAAGAATTCCAGTTTTTTATTTTATGTGTTATTTCAAAATTGTTATATTTAATTTGTACAAAATGTTTCATAAATTTTTATAATTTTAGCAACTTCTTATCCAAATAATAAATTTTGTTTAAATCTTTTTAAATTCTCTCAAAATATTATTCCATCATTAAAATGTTCAATTCAAACACACTTTAAGAATTGAGGATTGCTTCTCCCACCCTAAGTGGTGGAGAAATATCTTAAGGAAAACCAAATATGATCTTACGAATTTGGTAATGCATTTCTTGATGCATAAATTATACACCAAATGCATATGTGAATGAGCAACACCTTTTTTCCTCAGAGATTAGTCCAAAGATGCACTTTTGTATTCATCCTGAAATCTTGGTGTGCAAATCACAAATGTCCCAAGAGATGTTGAGACATTGATATCTGCATAACTAAATAAGGACCTAACAAAACATATCAGAACAAACTGATATGTCAAAAGCAAAATAGTGTGATGACAAATGTTTCAACATCTGTTAAGACATGTATTTTACAACAAGAGACAAAACTGAAATATTCATAACAGAATGATAAATAACGCCAAGATATGATGACTCGGTTCGGTGTAAAATAACACCTTCATCTAGGGGCTACCAAGTCAAGAATGAATCCACTGTTAGTATTATTAATTTAGGGCTAAACTCCTCCGTTTACAACTCCTCGCTGAATCCCTATCAAATACAATTTTATTTAGAAATCAACATCTAGATAAGAGAACCCCATCTCAATTTCCTAAATCACCTCAGTGATATCTAACAGTTATAACCTTCGGTGACTATATCAAACTGTTCAGTTGAAAGACAACCCTTTCAATACAAAATCCAGTCAGACTCTTGACTAACAATAATGCATGGATTTGCTTAAAAGCTTTATCCAAGAACAATATATAATTCATTACCTACATGCTTCTGAATATAAAAAACTATGTCTACCACAATGTATCAATTGATACAAAAGGTGACTTACAACACAAGAAAGTACACGACTCTCAAAACCCTAATCCCTTATAATTACTTTACAAGAATTCATTACAAGGTTTCTCTCTCTCTCTCTCTCTCTCTCTCTCTCTCTCTCTCTCTCTCTCTCTCTCTCTCTCTCTCTCTCTCTCTCTCTCTCTCTCTCTCTCTCTCTCTCTCCTCTCTCTCTCTCTCTCTCTCTCTCTCTCTCTCTCTCTCTCTCTCTCTCTCTCTCTCTCTCTCTCTCTCTCTCTCTCTCTATGCCCTGGGCCTTGGTCTTCCTTTTATAGCCTTCAGTAGTTCATGAGCTTTGAAGTCTATGTCCCAATCTTTCTTTGTCCATATTCTGATTGCACCTTATATCTTGGAACAGATCTGCAACAATTCGATGCACCAAACCAAGATGTCGAGTCTACAATGCTAGGACATCTTGTCTGACATGTTATTTTATATAGATTTCTTCTTGTTGGAACATCTTGTGGAACATCATGTTTTATCAAAATTTAGTCAAATCTTTAGAGCCTTCAATCTCCCCCTTTTGACAAATTTTGGCTAAAACTCTTCTGCATAATAAATCCAGGAAGTAAGAATGAGAAGAGTAGAAAGTCTAAAGTCATTTCAGCCAGCCTGTAATGAACCTTCTAGAAGCTTTCATTCTTCATGTACAACATGTACCATCTGTTGTACAATGAGTATCTTGAACCCTAGTGTATATAAGGAAAAAGATGCAAGTCACTCCCTCTCTAAACTAGTCCCAATATACCATCCTCCATCATCCAAGTCAGGGTTTAGAGGAGCAGACCTCAATTCTAAATAACTCAGAATATAAGACACAATTGTGTTTATAACTCATATCATATAACACAAAAAGAAGACTCAGAAAAGAGACCGAGACATAGACAGGATGTCAGAACATCCATCCAACATCCTTGCAAAACAACCTGCAAGAATAGACTCAGGCCCCACTAGAGATCAGTTATGTGTTGTAATATGCAGCACACAACTGGGATAGACACACAACTTATTGATAACGAGAAAACGCATTGATTATATCGCTAGATTTCATTGACGTTTTATCGCGTATTCACCGTTTTAACACTCGATTTCTCGAGTTTTTCTTACTATTTTGCAGGTACATCGTTATGTGAGGCCGAATCATGAATTAAGAGAAAAGGAACAAAGAGACCACAAGGAGATGAAGAAAGGCAGAAGCCTGCAAAAAGCCTGCATAATTTGTTGCAGCCACGGTCGTTACAAGGGAGTCACGACCGTGACACCCCAAATTGGGCCCTCACGACCGTAAGGGAGTGGTCACGACCGTGACACTTGATAAAACCTCCAGATTACGAACGTGAAAAACTTGTCACGCCCGTGACAAGGATAAAACTTGGTTTTGACTCAGACTACGTCAAGGCACCACTGAAGACCACTTCTCCTATTATTTCTCCTCAAGGCAGCACGTGAAGACGACTTCTCCCATTTTTGCTGCCACGTTCCAGCATTTCCTCAACCACTTCAGCAAGGCCCAAGAATAAAGGACCAAGACTCCAGCCCATTAAAGGCTCTATAAATAGTACCAGCTCAGGGGAACTCAAGGACAGACTTCATTATCCAAATTCCTGCGGAAGCTCTGCCGAATTACCTTACGAACCAGCATTTTCATTCCAGCATTATTTTATTTTCTGTCTTGTTTTATTTGTATCCAAACCAACCGTATAACAATTTCCAACATTAGGGAATTGTTATACATTTATTTGTTTCCAACCTTCAGCATTCGTTTAATTTTAATTTCCGCCTACTCCAAGCTTTCCGGTCTGTGGAAGAAGGAGTCTACTCAGATATTTGTTAATCAGGTTTTTCAATTTATTGCCATTTAATTTAATAATAATGTCTATTTATTTTTCTGCCATGAGTAAGTTATTATTTAATTCTGTGTCTGGTTCAACCTCGATGAGTAGCTAAATACCTTAGGGCAGTATGTAGTTATAACAACTTAACCGGTAAAATATAACCATAGGCTGAAAATAATTAATCACTTAACATTCTGGATGATACTTTTTAATTGAAATAGACCTTTTCGTTACGAGAGTAAGAAAAGGGTATTAGGTTGGGTCAAGACCACGAGAGTGTGAGATTTTAACCAGATAGCTAAAGTTAGGCATTTAAATTAAATACAGCGAGAGCGCTTTAAGATAAATTAGAATTATTTAGTTTCCAAAAATTACCTCTAAACACTTATGGGCTAGCGAGAGCAGGCATAGGGCTTTAGGGATAAGATCTGATATAAGACCACGAGAGTGTGAGTTGAGGGTATTTAAACTAGTAATCCCTACCGAATAGATTAAGTGAGCACCTTTATAAGCCTAGGTTAGATTGACCCACCTAAGTTAGTATAATTACATACCGACCGCCTTAGTATTACTTTATTAAAAACTTAAATTTAATTCCGCCTTTAATAGTCTTAAAAACCAACAACAATCGTGACAACCATTCGCCTTAGCTAAACTAGAAGTTCATCTAGCACTAAGTAACAATAGAATCCCTGTGGATCGATAATCTTAAATATTACTTCGATAGGCTGTGCACTTGCAGTAAGATACCGCTAGACGCATAAGTAGACACGTCTTTAGCCCATCAAGTTTTTGGCGCCGTTGCCGGGGATTCCTTAATTTAGTTACTAGTGCATTTAGGTAGCATTGTCTAGACTAAGGTATCAACTATTTAATTTAATCTAATCTCCGAGTGCATGCCAAGTACTCGCTCTAAAAGCGAAGACTTGCAACCTCTAATCCCTGAATCGGAACGCTTCTTACACGTAAGAAGACGTATATTCGATTTCGAAAATAATTCCAATATTCCAGATCTTCAATTAGATCCGCCTAAGCCAGTCGTAAAATCAGAAAACGCAGGGATGGCTGAAGAACAAACTCATCCACTCAAGTATTACGCTAATCCTTCACAAGGTGAACCGCATTCAAGCATTGCAGCGCTGGCTATCAACTGAAATGATTTCGAACTAAAACCTTCGTTGATATCAGCTGTGCAACAAAATCAATTCGCCGGAAATCCTACCGAGGATCCGAATCTTCATCTTTCGATCTTTGTGCAATATGCAGATACCGTAAAAGCCAATGGAGTTACCCAAGAAGCTATTAGACTACGTTTATTTCCTTTTTCGCTTCGAGACAGAGCAAGAGCTTGGCTTCAATCTCTGCCTTCGAACTCAGTAACTACGTGGGCTGAACTTAAGAAAGTTTTCTTGAATAGGTATTTTCCACCTAGCAAGACAGCCATGCTGAGAGCTCAGATCAACGGATTTAAGCAAAGAGAAAGTGAATCATTATTCGAAGCTTGGGAACGCTATAAGGATCTACTTAGACTTTGTCCACATCATGGATTAATAGACTGGATGGTCATCCATACCTTCTATAATGGACTCTTGTACAACACAAGAATGACAATTGACGCTGCCGCGGGTGGTGCATTGATGGACAAAGAATATAGAGATGCCTATTCACTTATCGAAAGTATGGCTCAAAATCATTACCTTTGGGGAAGCGAGAGAGTCGCAACTGAGAAACCAACAAAGGGAGGTATGTACGAAGTAAGTAGTATGGACCAAGTCAATGCGAAGTTTGACCAACTAAGCCAAAAGATCGATAACTTGGCCATAACACCTGCAGCCACCGTGGCTGCAATAACACCTAACTGTGAGTTATGTGGAGTCCCAGGACACGAAGTTTCTGATTGTCAACTATTGACAGGAACTCCCACTGATCAAGTGAATTATGCTCAAGGAAACCCTTACTCAAACACATACAACCCAGGTTGGAAGAATCATCCGAACTTCTCCTATAAGAATAACAATGCTTATTACGCACCAGGTCAAGCACCAGCTACATCACCAGGATATCAAAAGACTGCTCCTAATATCCCTAGAAAATCGAACCTTGAATTGATGATGGAAAGCTTTATAGCTAGCCAATCTCAGACAAACAAGGACTTCTTAAACCAAAACATTCACACTAGTGAGCAGATTAAACAATTAGTGAGCAAAGTAGATGCATTAGCTACACATAACAAAATGCTTGAAACTCAGATTTCACAAGTAGCTCAACAACAAGCACCTACTGCTGCACCAGCTGGAGTGTTCCCTGGACAACCTCAACCCAATCCGAAAGGACATGCTAACGCTGTAATATTAAGAAGTGGCAAGGAACTGGACGGACCTACCGATCCAAGACTTGACAACCCAGCCATGTACCAAAAACCGGATAAACCGACTGAAGTGGTGAATGATCCAGAAGAAAAGGAAGACGAAAGTCGGGAGGTAGTGGAGAAAGAACAACCTTATGTGCCTCCACCACCCTATAAACCACCAATTCTGTACCCTCAAAGATTAGTAAGTTCCAAGACGACGGGTCAATTTAAGAAATTTGTCGAACTTCTGAAACAGCTGAATATTACTATTCCGTTTACAGAAGCAATTACCCAAATACCCTCGTATGCTAAGTTTTTAAAAGAGATCTTATCCAATAAGAAAAAGATAGAGGATAACGGAACAGTTACACTTACTGCCGAGTGTAGCGCCATAATTCAAAATAATATGCCTCCTAAGCTAAAAGATCCAGGAAGTTTCTCTATACCCTGTGTAATAGGAAAATTCGTCATTGACAAAGCTCTATGCGATTTAGGAGCCAGTATCAGTGTTATGCCCTTAACTATTTGCAAAAGGCTAGACATGGGAGACCTAAGACCAACTAAAATGTCCGTTCAACTAGCCGATCGCTCTGTTAAATATCCTGTAGGAATACTAGAAAACGTCCCAGTACGTATAGGACAATTCTACATTCCTACTGATTTTATAATCATGGACATCTCTGAAGACTCCACTACACCTATCATACTAGGAAGACCATTCTTAGCTACCGCCGGAGCTATAATAGACGTAAAAAGAGGAAAGCTAACCTTTGAAGTAGGTGAAGAGAAAGTTGAATTTGTTTTAACACAATTCTTACAATCACCAGCTATAGAGGATACATGCTATCTAATGGACGTAATTGACGAATGTGTAAGAGAAATGGAGCTGAAGGAGACCACTTATTCTGAAATAATGAAAATTCAAATCCCTCCAATTTTCGAAGATGATAATTGGCGAAAACCGTATCACGATGATAGTCTAAGCGAAAGTTTAGCACTTACACCGGATCCCATGCCAAGTAAAGATAAACCTACATTAGGATTAAAAACTTTGCCTAATAACCTAAGGTACGAATTCTTAGACGTTGAATGTAAAAGACCAGTTATAGTAAATTCCAGTTTAGGAACTATAGAAACAAAGAAACTTTTAGATGTCTTGAAGAAATATCCAACTGCGTTAGGATATAACATATCTGATCTCAAAGGAATATGTCCTTCAGTTTGCATGCATCGTATTCTGCTTGAAGAAGATTGCAGAACCTCCAGAGAATCACAAAGAAGAATTAACCCAACCCTTAGCACTGTAGTAAAAGAAGAAGTCAAGAAATTATTAGATGCCGGGATAATATATCCGATCTCTGATAGTGAATGGGTTAGTCCAATACATGTAGTGCCAAAGAAAGGAGGTATCACTGTGGTGAAAAACGCACAAGGCGAATCGATATCACAAAGAGTAGTGACGGGATATAGAGTGTGCATAGATTATCGTAAGCTAAACAAAGCCACTCGAAAAGATCATTTCCCACTACCTTTCATAGATCAAATGTTAGAACGATTAGCCAAGCATTCTTACTTCTGTTATCTTGACGGTTACTCAGGATTTTTCCAAATCCCTATCCATCCTGATGATCAAGAGAAGACTACATTCACATGTCCTTATGGAACATTCGCTTACAGGCGAATGCCCTTTGGATTGTGCAACGCTCCTGCAACCTTTCAAAGATGTATGATGTCAATCTTCGCAGATTTTATAGACAACATCATGGAAGTGTTCATGGACGACTTCTCTGTATGCGGGCAAAGTTTTGAAGGATGTTTATCGAACTTAGAAATGGTGTTAGAAAGATGTGTAAAAGTAAATCTCGTGCTTAACTGGGAGAAATGTCATTTTATGGTCAACGAAGGAATAGTATTAGGTCATGTAATATCGGACAAGGGAATTGAAGTTGATAAGGCTAAGATTGAAGTAATAAAAGATCTTCAACCCCCAAAAACCGTTCGAGAAATACGAAGCTTTTTAGGACACGCCGGTTTTTACCGACGATTCATCAAAGATTTCTCAAAAATCACTAAACCTCTTACTGGTTTATTAATGAAAGACGCTGAGTTCATATTCAATGAAGACTGTCTTAAAGCATTCGAAACTCTAAAAACAGCCCTCATCACCGCACCAATCATGCAACCCCCTGACTGGAGATTACCTTTCGAAATCATGTGCGATGCGAGTGACTGTGCTGTAGGCGCAGTCCTGGGCCAGAGAAAGGAAAAGAAACTCCATGCGATTTACTATGCCAGTAGAACCTTGGATTCTGCCCAGATGAACTACGCTACTACAGAAAAAGAATTGTTAGCAGTTGTCTTTGCACTTGACAAATTCCGCTCTTACCTAGTTGGAGCGAAAATAATCGTTTACACAGACCATGCTGCTATCCGATATCTATTAACTAAGAAAGATGCTAAACCAAGACTCTTAAGATGGATTTTACTCTTACAAGAGTTTGATCTAGAAATAAAAGACAAAAAAGGTACTGAAAACGTCGTAGCGGACCATTTATCTAGAATAGAAGGTATTAAACCCGAACAAGTGCCGATTAACGATGATTTTCCGTATGAACAGCTGATAGCACAAATAGGAAGCGACCTAGCCCAGTTAGACATAAATGAACCAGAATCCGTGGAACCAATACAGACAACTGTAGGACTGCCATGGTACGCTGACATTGTCAACTACCTAGCCGCAGGAGCTCTTCCACCCGATCTAACCTATCAGCAGAAAAAGAAATTCTTTCATAATCTGAAACATTACTATTGGGATGAACCATTATTGTTCAAAAGAGGACCAGATGGAATCTTTCGCCGATGTATTCCCGAAGAAGAAATAGAAGATGTCATTGCTCAATGTCATTCATCTCCTTATGGTGGACATGCAAGCACTTCCAAGACTTGTGCAAAAATCTTGCAAGCCGGCTTATACTGGCCTAATCTATGGAAGGATGTCCACATCGCTGTTATAAATTGCGATCGGTGTCAACGCACTGGCAATATTTCAAGAAGAGATGAAATGCCCCAAAAGGGAATTTTGGAAGTAGAAATCTTCGACGTCTGGGGAATAGATTTCATGGGACCATTCCCATCATCTTTCGGTAATAATTACATACTCGTGGCTGTTGATTATGTCTCAAAATGGATTGAAGCCATAGCTTCTCCTACAAACGATACACGAGTAGTAATAAAGCTTTTCAAAAATATAATCTTTCCCAGATTTGGTGTGCCTCGACTCGTCATAAGTGACGGTGGCTCGCACTTCATTTCAAAAATCTTTGACAAACTACTATCTAAGTATGGAGTAAGACACCGTGTGGCTACACCATATCACCCACAAACAAGTGGACAGGTCGAAGTCTCAAACAGAGAGATTAAACAAATCTTAGAAAAGACTGTCGCCATATCTCGGAAAGATTGGTCATCTAAACTTAATGAAGCTCTATGGGCTTATAGGACCGCTTACAAGACACCCATAGGTACTACGCCTTTCCAACTAGTTTATGGAAAATCTTGTCACCTCCCAGTAGAACTAGAACACAAAGCTTATTGGGCGATCAAAACTCTCAATCTAAACTATAATGCTGCAGGAGAAAAGCGAATCCTAGACATTAACGAATTAGAAGAATTAAGGTTAGATGCATATGAAAATGCTAAGATATATAAAGAAAGAACTAAGCGATGGCATGATAAACGCCTATCTAGGAAAGAATTTAGTGTGGGAGACGTTGTACTCCTCTTTAATTCAAGACTTAGGCTCTTTCCTGGAAAATTAAAGTCTAGATGGTCAGGACCCTTTGATATAACTAAAGTATTCCCAAGTGGAGCAATAGAAATTAAGGGTAGGAATAGTGAACCATTCATAGTAAACGGACAACGTCTAAAACACTATCATAAAGTTGAAAATAGAGATTATGCGAATAATCTAAAGCTTTTAGAATTGTCCACTGATTCCCCTGATTAATCTAAACCAAAGCATTACGTCAGGCTTTTGACAATAAAAACAGCGCTTAGTGGGAGGCAACCCATTTACTTATTTACTTATTTAAACTATTCTTTTCTTTTAGAGCATTTTTAATTATCGTTATTACTATTGGTTTAAATTGTTTTGTCAGTTTTATTTTACATTACTATTATCGCCATTACATTTTAGCATTTCATTTTCTTATTTTTATCCTAAATCACTTTTTACAGATTTTCTAAAGTCTTTTCCACTGATTTATTTCCCCCGTATTTTCACTGACCATGGCTAACCAACCAATTAACTATATGGAAACCAAATTTAGAGGTAGGAACCAAAGAATGAAGTTCGAAGAGTTATCACAGAGGCAAATGGATTTGACCCTGTACCCAGATGATAGGACTATGGAAACCTTAGGTATACATGATAGTGTCATGTACTTGTTCAACCGACTCGGATGGGAGAATGCAATGATCCAACATAAGTTTGCGACTTACCGTGAGCTCACCCTTGAGTTCCTTAGCTCCTTACTTTACCTACCTGAGCGCGGTTTTGGATTTAGGAAAGGATTTATTAGTTTCCGCCTATTTGGGATAGAATACGACTTTAACCATAAAGAACTAGCTGACTTGTTAGGATTCCCTAGTGGACCCTTTGCTTTTACTACCACACAGGTAGAATTGATGGATGTGGAGCTAGATTTCTTTTGGGGAACTCTAACCGGAAACTACCACCCTGAACCAAACGACATGAACAATGATGAGATCCATAATCCTGCTCTCCGTTACTTCCACAAATTCCTCGCCCATACCTTCTTTGGAAAAGAAGAAAACATTACCGGAGTTTCTAAAGATGAAGTATTTATTATGTCATGTTTCACGAATGGACAGTCTGTTAATGGTGTACCTTTCATGATGCAAACCTTCACCCGCATCCAAGAAGAACCTGAATTACTTATACTAGTAGGAGGTCTTGTAACCATGATTGCTGATGCCTTAGGACTTAGGTACCAACTGGACAGGTGCACCCGTCTGGGAACCATCCGCCCTATGAATCTTAAATTCTGCTTCAATAGGCATATCATAAGGAATTTAGGACGCCCACCTTTTGAGTACCTAATCCAGAACGAAGTAGTAACCCTGTTCACATTGCCCAATCATGCTAGAGTAAGTGTTCATAATAAGGATAACTGGCTTTATGAGTTAAACCCACCTGATTATCCAGCCACTCCTGAAACACCTCAGTCTCACAGGATAACAGATGATATAATGACCGCTGTTGAAACTGACCCTGAGACACCTCCTGGTTACCATGACATTGACCCAACTGCCAAAGTACATGAAACCCCTCGAGCGAATCAAGGAGATTATGCTAACAACTTACAAAACATCATGCACACTCTAAATGCCTACCAAACTGACATTAATCTATTCAAAGAAGACATTAAGAGCATGCGATTGGACATTATAGGATTGACTGACATGGCCTGCGAACAATTCTATCATTTGGACTCCGCCATCGAAGACCTGAAGAAACGCCTTTGAACGGCTATAAGTGATTTAGTTTATTTTTTCTCAGTATTTTTTTCTCATTATTTTCGTTTCTAGTTAAATTTATCTTTCGCAACAATTTCATAACATAATTTCCGTTTCTGTAATTTCATTTTTTACTTTATGCCATGCACCTTTTATTTCAATTATTTCTTCATTTTTAGCAATTTATATATTTTTTCTATATACTGTATGACTGCATTATTTCATGTATACAATCTTTCATGCAAGTTCGTATACTACTGTGTTGCAAATGATATACAATATGGTGTGTATTTAATATAAGTGTTACTAAATAAAATAAATTATTATTAATTTATAAATAACGTGAGACAATGTTCTTTTTTGGGAATTATTCAGCAAAACATGCCCTCACGGTCGTCGCACCTAACTTACGATCGTGACGTGCTCATTTAGCGTGTCACGACCGTCACGCCCCTGTCACGACCGTGACGACCTCTATTACAGGAATCGTGAGAAATAGAACTGTTTCTCATCGTGTCCCCTCTTCTTCTCCATCCATAACCTACCCAAAACACTACCCATTCATTCCACAACCGCCGTAACCTCTCCATTACCCCCATTAACCTCCCCATTATCATCAACCATTTCATTAAAACTCTCCCGTATTTAACCCGAACCTCTATCTCCCTCATTCTACCATTTTTCTCACAAAACCTCACAAAATCCTTCCTCCCTCACTCTTCACTCTTGCATGTTATGGATTCCATCATTTTTAGAGAAGGTGAAGCTGGAGTAAACCAGAGAGACCGTTTCATCCGCTTCCAGAACCGCGGTCTCCAACCTACCCGCTACATTGCCACTGACTGTCTGCGAGAACTCGGAATGTTGGCCAGCGTTCAAAGCCTACTGCAAAAGGTCGGTCTGTGGGACCTCTGTCGTCAACCTCAGCCTACTTTCGAACTTCTGACGCTGGAGTTCCTAAGCTCTTACAGTTACATCACCCCTCCCGGTTCTCAGAGTCAGCTTACCGGCATCGTAACATTCAGATTGCACGGCCAGGAGTTCAACCTCCCGCAAACCAGGATCGCCGAGCTGTTAGGCTTCGATCACGGAACCGAAGCCCACCGTCGCGTGCCCGATAATTTCAGTGAACAAGCATTCACTCTATGGCACGACCTTACCAACACTCGTGCATCCACCTTCCAGAGCCTCAACGCCACACACATCCACAACCCGGCAATCCGCTATTTTCACCGGGTCATCTGCAACACAATCTTCGCTAGAGAAAGCAACCACAAGCTCAACTCCAAGGAGCTTCTGTTCTTATACTGTGCTCTCCATGACGAGCCAATCAACGCTGCCCCGTTCATGCTTCATCACATCCAGGCCATTGCACAGCGAGGCTCCTCCCCGTTCTTCATAGGCGGCATTGTCACCGCCCTCGCCATTCAGTTGGGGCTTGGTGACGCGCTCGTTAATCAGCCTCACCTCGCCGCCGAATTCCTGACCATGAGCTACTGCCGGTCCGCCCACCTGATCGCGCAGCAAGAGGATGGCAGGTATAGCCCTGTTGTCAATGGCACCATTTTCCACCATATCACTCTGCCGTCCCGCACCCGCATCGACCCATCCAACCGAGCCAACTGGCTTTTTGTTTTACCTGCTGCTGCCGACCACGTCCCGGTTCATGATGATCAGGCAGACGCCCCAGTGGACGAGATGCAGGACGCTATGGATGCAGCTGAGCCTGTCTAGGATATCCCAGAGACATCTACCCGACAGCCCCCTGCTCCCGCAGTCACACTTGAGGAGGTCCTACTTGCGATTCATCAGCAGAACCAGATGAACGCCGCACTGGAGCGTAGGCAGAAGGCGCAGTATGACGCTTTACTCGGCACTATTGCTGCAAACCAGGAGGCCACTAATGAGCGGTTTGGAGAACTTTTCAGCGAGCTAGAAGCGCTCCGCATCAGCATTACTGCTACCTCCGGCACCGGTTCTGATCCCGACGCGACTCCCTCCAGACGCCGCTCTCGCACCAGAGGCCGAGCCCGCGGTCCTCAGCAGTCGTAGTTTACTTTTCTGTTTGTTTTTCGTTTAAGTCTTGTACTGTATTTGTACCGCATTTATATCACAACATTGAGGACAATGTCTGATATAGTGTGGGAGAGGTACTTTTCCATTTCATTGTACTTTCAATTCCGTTGTATTCCTTTTAGCAAATTAATGAAATGAGCAAATCTGTGCGCTATTTTCTTTAATTTCGAGCTTTCCCCGATTATTAAGCTATACCAGAAAAATCTTTAATTACTCGCATTACCCGACTTACCACCGAATGGTTCGTAACTACGAAGCTGAGAACGATTAAACACGACCAATACAATCTTGACATCTTTGACTCCCTGCTTAAGAAATTCCATCCCGATCACCATTGCGAGTGCACCTTTAGTTTCAGTTCAAAAGTAACCCCCAGTAGTTTATACTAGCAGTCAGCACCGTCTGAACACAAACCACGTGGGGAGCCGATGAATATAAGCGTTTGATGCCTAATCAATAATGATCCTTCGTATCTCAATGCAAAATGAAAAGAAATTGCACCAACGTACACGGTCGCAGAAAAGAAACGAGAAATATGAGAAGGAATCCGTTCCGAGTTGGTTCAGAGGTACTGGTTCTGAACTCGGTAGGGCGTGCTACGGCTCGATCCCCCACAACCTCCGAATCGGATAAAACATGAAGGGTTACCACACTCGTGTACCAGACCCCGTGCTCAAAAAGGATCAAAATCGCTAACCGGCTACTCCACTACGTGCGTGCTAAGGCAAAGGGCTTAATGTGACTGCGCTAGAACGAAACCGGGCGAAATAAGATCGAAAAACTCTAGGTGAAATCGTAATGTGATTGCCGATTGTTTCGTTTGACGGGAAGTCGACGACATAGCTTGTTGCTTATGTCATTAGCGTATCGGTAGTGCGCTATCAAAGTACCGGACTATCCGACAAAACGATCCACCGTACGGTTTGTTATGAGTATGCGTGAATAAAATCTTGTCCGCCGATTTTCAACCGACTATTTGCTTGAGGACAAGCAAAGGTTTAAGTTTGGGGAAGTTTGATAACGAGAAAACGCATCGATTATATCGCTAGATTTCATTGACGTTTTATCGCGTATTCACCGTTTTAACACTCGATTTCTCGAGTTTTTCTTACTATTTTGCAGGTACATCGTTATGTGAGGCCGAATCATGAATTAAGAGAAAAGGAACAAAAGAGACCACAAGGAGATGAAGAAAGGCAGAAGCCTGCAAAAAGCCTGCATAATTTGTTGCAGCCACGGTCGTTACAAGGGAGTCACGACCGTGACACCCCAAATTGGGCCCTCACGACCGTAAAGGAGTGGTCACGACCGTGACACTTGAAAACCTCAGATTACGAACGTGAAAAACTTGTCACGCCCGTGACAAGGATAAAACTTGGTTTTGACTCAGACTACGTCAAGGCACCACTGAAGACCACTTCTCCTATTATTTCTCCTCAAGGCAGCACGTGAAGACGACTTCTCCCATTTTTGCTGCCACGTTCCAGCATTTCCTCAACCACTTCAGCAAGGCCCAAGAAATAAAGGACCAAGACTCCAGCCCATTAAAGGCTCTATAAATAGTACCAGCTCAGGGGAACTCAAGGACAGACTTCATTATCCAAAATTCCTGCGGAAGCTCTGCCGAATTACCTTACGAACCAGCATTTTCATTCCAGCATTATTTTATTTTCTGTCTTGTTTTATTTGTATCCAAACCAACCGTATAACAATTTCCAACATTAGGGAATTGTTATACATTTATTTGTTTCCAACCTTCAGCATTCGTTTAATTTTAATTTCCGCCTACTCCAAGCTTTCCGGTCTGTGGAAGAAGGAGTCTACTCAGATATTTGTTAATCAGGTTTTTCAATTTATTGCCATTTAATTTAATAATAATGTCTATTTATTTTTCTGCCATGAGTAAGTTATTATTTAATTCTGTGTCTGGTTCAACCTCGATGATTAGCTAAATACCTTAGGGCGGTATGTAGTTATAACAACTTAACCGGTAAAATATAACCATAGGCTGAAAATAATTAATCACTTAACATTCTGGCTGATACTTTTTAATTGAAATAGACCTTTTCGTTACGAGAGTAAGAAAAGGGTATTAGGTTGGGTCAAGACCACGAGAGTGTGAGATTTTAACCAGATAGCTAAAGTTAGGCATTTAAATTAAATACAGCGAGAGCGCTTTAAGATAAATTAGAATTATTTAGTTTCCAAAAATTACCTCTAAACACTTATGGGCTAGCGAGAGCAGGCATAGGGCTTTAGGGATAAGATCTGATATAAGACCACGAGAGTGTGAGTTGAGGGTATTTAAACTAGTAATCCCTACCGAATAGATTAAGTGAGCACCTTTATAAGCCTAGGTTAGATTGGCCCACCTAAGTTAGTATAATTACATACCGACCGCCTTAGTATTACTTTATTAAAAACTTAAATTTAATTCCGCCTTTAATAGTCTTAAAAACCAACAACAATCGTGACAACCATTCGCCTTAGCTAAACTAGAAGTTCATCTAGCACTAAGTAACAATAGAATCCCTGTGGATCGATAATCTTAAATATTACTTCGATAGGCTGTGCACTTGCAGTAAGATACCGTTAGACGCATAAGTAGACACGTCTTTAGCCCATCACTTATCTCCCCTTTTTTATCCAAAAATTGACAAAGATGCCCAACACAGGTCCATACCAAGATGTCGAGTCCACAATGCTAGGACATCTTGTCTGACATGTTATTTTATACAGATTTCTTCTTGTTGGAACATCTTGTGCAATATCATGTTTTACCAAAATTTAGTCAAATCTTTAGAGCCTTCACACCCTAAACGCACCCCATACATTTTTAATTAAGACACATTCATTTTGACATAAATGGATTCAAAACGCACTTCCATATCATCCTATACACACCCAATACATTCCTAACTGAGACACATTCATTTTGACATAAATGAATTCGGAGATGCATATTTGTAGCAGGTTATAGATATACACTTTTGTATTCAACCTAGACAGTAAATTTTGACTCTTTTTTAGAGATACACTGATATAATATACTATGTATTATAGCTATACTATCATAATAATTTTTTTTATAAATTAAACCTTGTACTTATCAAATAATATGAAATGCTATATATAAATGAATCAATCTTAAATCCAGAACAAAGTCAAATAAATTACAAATGATAATAGTATCCCTAATACAAAAAGTATACTAATGTGTATATCGTACCCATTATTTTATGATGTCTCATGTACTGTAGTGTCGTCTGTGTCTCATTAAGAACGACATATACAATGTCCCTCCTAGGAGATATTTCCAGAAAGACTCCTTTTTCTATACCGGCTCGCAGAAGATCCATGATACAATGACATGTAGGCAATATATGAACAACATGATCTGCCCTAGCCTGCTCTTGTTCTAGTATCTCCTGACGAGCGAACATATGTGGATCTTTCGAAGCATCCGATGTCATATAACAATGTGACATTTTGAAATACTACTAGACATAACTGTATGCACAAATAAAGTCATTAGGAGCTATGATGCCTTATGTGTCATCCACTACTAGATGATTAAGGTAATCATTATACATGGCATCTACGTCTCTACGACCATAGTAGAAGGAGTAGAATCAGAGGGGTCTCTTGAAAGAAACTGCATATATCCAAACTGGCATATGACATAATTAGTAAGATGTGGATACATCATGTGTGACCCATAACCTAACCATCAAAAGTAAAAGGCAATGTCATCCAAGGGACGCGTCTAATAATGGTCATGGTATGGCTGAAAGTGTATATCATCTGCTACATCACAGTCAAGATACACTCTGAAGGGCTCGGTCACCTTCTTCCTCTTGAATGGGACAAATTCACAAGCACAAGGCATATCCTCAGTGTAGGTATCAACATATGACCAGCCAGATATGCGTGGGAAGTGTTGGAAGATCCGTGCCTGAAAATGGTACATATGAATTATGAGTAATGGCGTACGATAAGTGTTATGAAAATGGTACATAAAAAAAGGATGTAAATATAGTACCGTCAAAAGCATGCAGCTACTTTTCATTTGTTTGGTCATCTACATACAACTGTAAGCTAACTTGAAATATGAGTATATCAAACTAGCGATCTTCCAATTTTACTCATGAATCTACTCCAAGTTAACGAAGTACCTGAGGTATACCACATCTAAGTAATAGGCACTCTTGTCCACAAATATGGACATACTAACCAAGTACAATAGGTATACTCGCAATGCATATATTTTATGCTACATAACCTATTCATAATCACCATCGTCTGCTCCACCTCTATCAACTGCTGTGCACATAGCCTTTCCAAGAATCTAAACCTAGCATGGCAACCTCAGGTGTCTTCTATATCCTTCAGGACATCCCCTGGGTTAGATCCTAAATATCAATGCCTCATTTATGATAATACTGACATGGCCTAATAGTTTTTCCTTGATCAAAAGATCTAGCAGGAATGAGACATCGTTTAGTCTGATCGACATCTCACCATGTGCAAGATGAAAAGATTGCATCTCAGAGTGTCATCTCTCAGCAAACACTGACAACATACCCTGGCTAGTAGTAGATTAACCAGTCCTGCATAAATCTTGCAACCTAGATAGCTACATCACACTGTGAAACCACTGCTCCTGAGGCTTGTGTAGACAATCTTTCGAGCATGGTTAATGCATTTTAAAGCATTACGGTCCTGTAGAAAAATAAATTATCGTCAAAAAATTTGAATAATATAACACACATGTTTTAAAGAATAAATACAAATAAGTTTTACCTCTCTGTCCCACACATGTCCGACAACATGGTCTAAATATAAAAACAACAAAAATAAGTCGTACGAGCCTCTTCCGAACCCTTCAAGAACGACATCAACCTTGGATGCCTCAAATTGGACCGATGGGGCTTCTGAGGCATCAGGAGGTGACACCTACTACCTTCAATAAGATGAATCCAGAGATGCATGAAACCCAAAATTTGACTCCTTCACATAAAATAAACTAGATCTGTCTAGTGCTTGCGAGAGTCAGTCTCTTTCCCTACAAATTGATTCATGCTACGAATCTTTGTCGAGCCTTATTCTAGATTGGTTATCATCCGTAATGCTCATAATATAATTAAACCAAACAAGCATTACATAATATAAAAAAATTATATCCAAATGAAACACAATGAAAATCAGCAAACAATGCACATACCAAATACGAAAATACATTTTTAGATTTTTGGAAATTTTAATTTTGATCAAATATGGAAGTGTGTTTTCGTATTAACCTACAACTTAGAAAAAAGGAAAATGACGTAAATTCATGGAAATCCAACATTCTCAAAATGCATTGCTCATCTAAACTACTTATCAAACACATTTCTCAATTAAAAAACCTATTTAAACTACCTATTTCATAACCTATCAAACACATAAAACTCATAGCATGAATTTCATTTTGTCCCATATTTTTAGAGAAGAAAACCATTATGTAGACAAATTAGCTTCATTAGATCTTTTGATTCAAGGTTTTGTCTAGTGGAATGAAGCTCATTTATCTATTTTTGCATATATGGTTCACAATAGGCTTGGAAGACCTTGTTTTAGGTTTTGTTAAGTTTTGAGGGTTCCGTTTTGCCCCCTCTCTTATTTCTTTTTGAATTTTATTTAATATAATTTTCTTTGTTAAAAAATGCATTGCTCTGTTTCTACAAATAAATAGAGAAATAAAAAATGTATCAAAAAATAAAAAACTTATTAAATGTGAGTTTAATGTTGAACTATTTGATTGATTGAATGTTGAGATTAGAAACTTGAAAGTGAGTTGAGAGTGTTTGAGATTTTGAGAAATTTTAAGAGAGTTTGAGAGTTTGAAAGAGTAAAAGAAAAATGAGTAAGAAGAAAAGTCTGACACATGTTTTGATTAAAAACTCATATGGAGTTGCATAAGTACATATAAGTTTTGACATAAATCAAAGTCTGACTCATTAACGAATAAATTGTGTGTAAATAAATACATATTCGTATTTTGGGAGTAGTTTTAGGTTTTCAATAGGATGTGGGAGAAACCCTTAGGATGGGAAGAACAATTCCTTAGAGCTTATTTAAAATACTATTGGCCATATACTATAAGATTATAGTTCTTAGGCCCTTTGAATCACATTTAAAACGATTAGTTTTAAGTGTGAAGAGTGTTGCTAAGAATCTATCTCTATAGAAAAATGATTAGGTCCTTTGAATGTATATTTCCTCTGGTCTTATATATATAAGAAAATTTATAAAATAAACTCAAATTTTAAGAAAAATGTCTAAATTTATTTAAGTCATATACTCCTTCAAATTTTACCCCTAATTTTTATTTTAGAAATAGTTAAAAACATGAAAATGTTAAAAAAAATATGGATATATTTATAATAGTGACATTAAATATAATAAATATAGATAATTTTGACTTATATTTAAGACTATTGAATTTTTGTTGTTGCTGATTATATACGAAAATGGAGAGAGTATAAGTGAAAGTGATTTTTATCTTACTAATCATTTTTGTAATATTGAGCTATATTTAATATAAACTTTAATATTAAAGTATTTTTACTAAAATGTTGTTTCATAAACTTATGAATAAGAAATTAATGAGTTGAGAGATTAACTCCGTCTTATTTTATTTATATTAATTATAGTAAAATGAGAATTGCTTAATTAAGAAACTTATATCACTACATAATCAAGTTAATAAATACATATCAATAATAATAATAATAATAATAATAATAATAATAATAATAATAATAATAATAATAATAATAATAATAATAATAATAATTACATATACTATACCATAATAATTATTCAGATTGAAGGCATCAATTTTATCACACGTGTAAGTTATTTTTGGTCTTCGAATGACTTTTGTGAAAATATTTACCAATTGATCATAAGAACCAACGAATGAAGTAACAATTTCACCTGACATAATCTTCTCACGAATAAAATGATAATAATCTCAATATGCTTAACTCGTTCATGAAAGATTGAATTAGAGACAATATGTAAAGATGATTGATCATCGCAAATGAGACTCATAATGTATATTTTACAAAAGCTCAAATCGTGGAGAAGATGATTGAGTCATAAGAGCTTCTGGGTAAATGTCATAGCCTCATACTCAACTTATTGGCAAGGACAATTTACTTCTTAATTTTTTACGAAACTAAAATTTCACCAATAAGAACACAAAGCTAAAATGTCGGTCGCAACTGAGAGGGATATCTAGTCCAATCAACATATGTGTAAGCAACAATATCCGGATTACCTTTGTTTGTGTAAATAATAATTTTTCCTAGAGTTCATTTGATGTATCTAAAAATTTGTATCACAATGATTCAATGACCATCACATGGAGAGTTCAAAAGTTGACTTACTACATTAACCAAATATGAGATATTTAACCTCTCATGGTCAAATAGTTTAACTTCTCAACTAACCTTATACACCTTTCTGAATCTGAAAAGAACTCTCCTTGATCTGATAGGAGTTTGATATTTGAGTTCATAGAAGTTTCAATAGGCTTATATTTTAACACACTGGTTTCATCCAAGATATCCAAAGTATACTTTCTTTGAGAAATATAAACTCCTTGCCTTAGAACGATCCATTTCAATGTAAAGAAAATACCACAATGATTTTTAAGTCCCATAATTTCATCATGATCACCACCTTTAATGACTATATCATCAATACACTCAACCAAATAAATGAATTTGTGAGAGGAGTATACATAGAATGGTCAACTTCACTCTCAATCATGCCATGTTGTTGAACCGCACCACTAAATCTTTGTAACCATGCTCGAGGAGATTGTTTATGACCATACAAGGCTTTTCAAAGACAATAGACATACCCACAATACTACCCCGAGAAAAAAATCTAAGTGGTTTCTCTAGATTAACTTATTCTTCCAAGTCCCCGTGAAAAAAGGCATTCTTTATTTTTAACTGATACAGTGACCAATGGCACATAACAACCATAGAGAGAAAAAGACGAACATAAGACATTTTGGGTAGAGATAAAAAGGAATCACTATAATCAATACCAAAACCTTGAGTATAACATTTGATCATCAATCGAGCTTTCAAAGATCATTTTTACGCTTGGACCAATTTTTTTGCCAAGTAGATTAGTGGTTGGAATTCACCATTTAAAGGTGAACATGTGGGATGTCGTGGGTCCGAACCCGCCCCCCTGTGGACCAACTTTAATTGTGTAAACCCAATGACATCCAAAAAGGGGTTTTCCTAGAGGAGGTAGTACGAGTTTTCACATCTGGTTAGATTCTAAGGTCGTCATTTCATCAATCATAATTTGTCACCAACCTGAATGAGAAAGAGTTTCCTGTAGAATTTAGGAACAATGATTGAAGAAATAGTATAGACAAAGACATATTGTGATGGTGATAAGTGGTGATAAACGAAGAAGTTATAAATGGGAGATTCTAAGTGGAACGTGTACCTCTACATAGTGAAACAGGAGAGTCATATATTATGGTAGACATATCGAGAGTAGAAGAGGAAAATGAAATAAGAGATGAGTCACTTGAACTTTTTGTATAAGATAGATCAGTGGAAGGTATATGCATTCGACGATGATAAGCCTGTAGAGGAGGAGGACAATGAAGTTTAGCTAGCTTCACGGGAGGAGAAAAATTTAACTAGTGATTGAAAGACATAAATGGAATTACCAAGACAGGTAAAAAAGGAATATGTAGTACTTGATAAATAGACTCGGACCTAGTGGGTGGTGAAAATAAGGTTCATTCTTAAAGAATGTGACATCATCATATATGTAGAAACCATGTGTGGAGATACAATAACACTGATACCCTTTTTGAATTCTTGAATAACCAAGAAATACACACTTAATTGGATGAGAACAAAATTTATCAATTTCTAAAGTTAGATCATGAACAAAGTAGGTCGACCCAAAGACCCAATAAGATACTTAGAACAATGGTTCATGAGGATACAATATAGAGTCTCCAAGTCTTCTTTATCATTAGTCAGGTCATCATCAAAAAGTTTAAAGTTATGATTTCTCACTCGTCATAAATGCAATCTCTATATGTGGTATTTTAGATCGAACTCTAGTGTCGACAAGGATAGCTTGATATTTCGACAGGAGTTGTGCGTATTGTAGTCGAAGTCTGTTCAAGCATGCTGTCGAAATATATTAACTTGTAATTTAAGTTAGTATTTCAAATTGAGCCTTGCTTGTAAAGCTCAATTGTTAAGTTAGCTTAGAAGTCCATAAATAGACTAGTTCTCTCAGGTTGTTGAGAGAGGTTAATTGTTGGTATTCACTGGTAATCTTTGAACCTTTATTGAGAAAGTGAATAGAAAAACATATTTAACCAATTATCTATTCTTCTTCTTCCTTCTTCTCTCCCTTTTGTAAAATCTAATATGGTTTCTTTTGTTTGTTTAAGAAACTTAAATCTTTTTCTCATATTTTGGATTGTTCTTTATGACATAAATTCACAACAAACGGGCGCAGTGAGCATGGAGGAGAAAATGTCGTCAACAAAGTATGAGATTGAGAAATTCATCGGTGTGAATGATTTCGGTTTGTGGAACTTGAAGATGTAAGCCCTTCTTGTTCAAAGGGGTTTGTTAGAAGCGTTGAAAGGATCAGAGATGTTGAAAGCTAGTTTGTTCCCTTGTTTGTGTAGAGTTTGTTCCAAGGTGGAGATTTATGGTATTTTGGGTCAAACTCTAGTGTCGATAAGGGTAGCTTGATATTTCGAAAGGACTTGTGCACCTTGTAGTCGAAGTTTGTTCAAGCATGCTGTCGAAATATATTAACTTGTAATTTAAGTTAGTATGTCAAATTGGGCCTTGCTTGTAAAGCTCAATTGTTAAGTTAGCTTGTATTCTAAGTTAGCTTAGTAGTCTATAAATATATTAGTTCTCTCACATTGTTGAGAGAGGTTAATTGTTGGTATTCACTTGTAATCTTTGAACCCTTATTGAGAAAGTGAATAGAAAAATAGATTTAACCAATTATCTATTCTTTTTTTTCCTTCTTCTCTCCCTTTTGTAAAATCTAATAGAGTTTATTATTTTTGTTCAAGAAACTCAAATCTTTTTCTCATATTTTGTATTTTTCTTGACGACATCAATTCACAACACCATAATATGAATCTTGTTATCTTAGGAAATATGATCGATTTTCCTTTCTTAACGATACTCAATCGGAACCCCATTCCCTCTTTAATATTGTTCATTATTGATAATGTGAAAATATATAGTATATTCCAACCTGATTCACACGCTATCTAGTGTCTTTTTATTATGTTTTCATAGTATTATGTTGTATTATGTTTGTATTTCAGATAAGTAGCCAAATCAGAGCCGTTCGCAAAGAAACAAAGCGAAAAGGGTGAAAAATAGAGATTTTGGTGAAAATTGTACACATGGCGTCCAACATGGCGTTGGCCATAGAGCTGGATCACCTCTCCCACGTCCCAAGTGAAGGTGTGAGAAAAACACAAGAAATGGGGGTTTGAATTAGGTTTTTAAAAATGAAAGCTTTTTATGAAACTCAAACAGAAATCACAAAGAAACTAAACAAGAGAGAAAGACACATGATATATCCTAGTTAACTTGAAAACTATCAAGCTAATCCAGTTCAGCCGCCAAAGTGATTTTTCCTTATTCAAGGACTTAATCCAATATAATCAACTAATTATAATCTGCATTAGCAATTGCTGGTGACTAACAACCACAAAGACTAACTGTCTAAGTCTTCTTAAGGATTCTGACCTAACTGGTCCCTTAACGAATTACAAACACAGTTTGTGAAAGATAAATGTTTACAATGAAATGCTTCTAATAAAGCTGATATAAAACGAATGAATATATTAAAAATACTTAAAGAAAATTTGCATACAGTATGAGTTTTTCGTTGTTGTGTTCTTGCGTTATTGTTCTTTACAATTTTCTTCAAGTTATCAAGTCCTTATATAGTCAGTAAGACATCCGTTGGAGGGAAGGTCAGGAATATCCTTGAGTGAGTCGGCGACTTGAAATAATGTCGTTATGTAAGGATGAAAATCATACACAAAAGTTGTCTTTTACATCACAAAATCAGGATAGTGGAATGGTAGTGGAATGGAACATTTTGATACGTACTATGTACTATTTCCCTCGTAAACTTTTGATCTTATCTTTTGTACATCAGAGGCTTCTGGATATAGATGTTTGAAGCATGAGTAGATGAGTTGATCATTGGCTCTTTAGAGTCTTAAGTATTCAGAGTCTTCAGAACTTCGTTCACCAGAACCTTGTCTTCAGAGTCTTCAACACTTAGTCTCCAGAACCTTTAGTCTTAAGAAACTTAAGTCTTAAGAGTCTTCAGAACTTTGTTCAGCAGAACCTTGTTTTTAGAGTCTTCAACACTTAATCTTCATAAGAGAACAACTTCAGAGGCTAGAAAGCCTTCAGAAGTAAATCATCAGAGTCACGCTCAAAGGCAGAATCCAAGAGAGAATTACAGCAACAACATGTTGTCTTCTTAGAATCTTTTTGAATGTGAGTAGGTACAGAAGCAGACTTGCTTCTTTGGTGCAGAAGCGACTTATGTCATACCATAATGACGTTGTAAATGGTCTCTATCAGAGTCAGAACCTATTTGTTAAAGCTTCAGAATAACAAATTGTTAGAGTACCAAAATTGTTTTCACACAAATACTACATTGTTATTTTCAAAACTTAGAGATAAATAGCATAACCAAATCTTATTCTAACAATCTCCCCCTTTTTGATAATGACAAAACAATGTATTTTGATGAAACAATTTCGTACAAGAATAATCAATAGGTGATGACAGAGATACGTTTAGAAATAACTTCCCTTTATCAAGCTTCCCTTGAATCTAAGACTTATAAAAAATCTTATCAGATTTAGGATAACAGGGCCTAATTATACAAATCTTATCAAATTTGAGATAACAGAGTCTGATTGGTCTTATCAATTATCAAAGAAGGTTCAAGGCTGATTCTTATCATATGCATCAAATAGTCATGATTTCTAGAGTTTCAATATCGTTCCTGAAAAACATTCTATGAAGGATCATGTGCATTTATTATGTTAGAATGTCAAAGTTATGATTTAGAGAACAATATATTTTTATCAAAATAATTTCTTCATTACTACTCCCCCTTTTTGTCATAATCAAAAAGGCAATCAAAACAAAAACAAAAAAATCTTAGAGGTAGCCTAGAAAGTGTCCAAGGATGAGGAGGAGGAAGCCTCTGAAGAATCTGAGCGAGCACATTCAGAATGTTGGATGTAACTCTATCTTGCTTATCCATTCTAGTTTTGAATAACTCTTGTTCCTTCTGAATGCTTTCAAGAGTCTTCAACACTGGATCAGAAGTAGGGTTAACAAAGCTTTCAACAGTGTTCAGAACATCTTCAGAATTCTTCATTTTTGCTTCTCTCTCAAGAGCTTCCTTAGCTTGTCTTTCAGCTAATTCTTGAGCTTCCTTAGCTTGTCTTTCAGCTAATTCTCTTTCTGCAATTAATTTTTCTTCAACTTCTCTCTGAGCTTCCAATCTATCTTCTGCTTTCTAGACAAAGTGTTCTTTTGTTTGAGCAGAAAGATTTTTGATCATTTGATACTCCACAGACATCCATCGATTTAAATGATTCTAGATAGCACCCAGAGCAGAAGGGTCAGCGCTAGAATTGGATTCATCAGAAGTTTTCTTGACTCTCCTAACTACGTTGTCTTTAAAAATAGAAACGACTTCTTCAAGGTTAGGAGGGGAAAGATCAGAAGATTGATGTTTAGGAAGTGTTTGGGCTTCTTCATCAGAAGCATCTAAATTGGATAGTGTTTGTCAGAGTCTAAATCAGAGATTGTTTCTAGTGATGAAGGGTCAGGATTATTAGAGATGGTTAGTGTATTTATGTATGGAGAGGTTGATGATGTGGGTGATTGAGGGTTGGTTGTTGGAATAGGTTCTGTATAAATTTCTCCACAAATGGGTTGAGTGATGATGTCAGAAGTTAACAGTAAAGAGATGGTGGGAGTTAATGGTAAAGATATGATGGGAGTTAATTGAGTGGAAGTGGTTTGAAAAAGAGATTGTGTAGATGGTGCAAAAGATGGAAATATCTGAGATGATGGTGGTTCAAAAAGAGGAATGGATGCGGTTGTAACTATGGTTGAGAATTTTGGAGGTGGTGTTGGAATGGATGAAGATACATTTCTATTAGAAATGATAGATACAGTCATAGAAGAGTCAGAAGACTTACTTGTCTATTCTGGATAGGATGTCAATGAAGGATTCTTCATGCTAGCTTCACCCATATGCAAATATTTCTTTTGCTTCATAACAATCTTCTTTTGAGGGGTCTTGGTGTAGGTCCTCTTCTTTCTCATCTGATAAGGGGGATTATCTGGTAAACTTTCATACGAGAATCCAAACATATCATATCCTTTAGCTTCTCGGATCTTCATGTAATCCACTATAGCTTCAATAAAGTCATGCTTGGTGAACAGAGGAAATCCATTGATTATCATTCTTCTAGACTTCAAATTGTCCCAATCTATAGATATACTTGGTTCAACTCTTATTTCATTTATAACTTGCCTCCTCTTCAGATTTCTTCCATTCAGAGGTGTTCCAGTTATAATTTCTAAATCTTATTTGAAATTAAAATTAGCCAGATGATCAACCATACCACTTTCAATCAAAATATCTTAGATTAGTCTTCCAAGAAGAATGTATTTCTTAGGCTTCTTTACGTCATTTCTGGTTTCCCTTACAGAATCTATGAGATACCTGAAGAGAATGGAAGGAAGGCAGATCTTTTCACCTTTCATCAGATAATACAACATGTATTTTTGATCAGTATTGATGAAGTCAGATGAGCTTGAAGAAGGTCTATGGTAGATACAACCCATAATGATTCTGAGCCAAACGCGAAGTTCCTTAGATAGATCTTGACTCTTAAAGGGTGGCTTTCCATCAGATGATTGAGTGAAGATATATGGGTTTATCACTTCAGAAAGAAACTTTGACTTAGAATTCATTTTGTAGATACGCTTTCCATCAGCGTTCTCCATTCTAAGTAAAGTGGTGATAGATTTCTCCGTGATGACAAATTTGTTTCCCAAAACATATGACATGATGAAATGATCATCAACATCAGCAAATCTCTAAAACTCCTTGATTAGTTTAGGGAAGATGGAACCGTAGAGACGATCAAAGTAATTTCTCCAACCTTGAGCATTAAGTTCCCTAAACAATCATATTCCATTATCAAGCAGGTTATCAAAGTCTATTAACGATTCACAAAGAACTTCCATTTCTTCAAAAGGAGTAGCGAGATGAATTTGAGGTGGACGATCCACAATGTGAACTTCAACTGGTTTTTGGAAGGTATATAGCGATTGATATAGCAACGTTGAAGCAGTTTAAGTAGAAGTAGAAACTATTTGTGATGATTCTGCATGTTGTGATTGTTGAGAGAATTTGTACACGCTTTATTAATGTGGATCCATTGATGTGAAGGTACGGAGAACAACGCACTTTGTTGATAAGGATCCATTGATGAAGATGATGAAGTTACGGAGCACAAATGGTTTTTAGGGATTCTAAGAAAAAGTGTGAGAAGTGAAATAGTAGCGTAGTGTGTGATTGTGAGTATTTAAAGAAAGAATTTGATGATTACAAAAAAAGGAAGCAATAGGAATAATTATTTAAAAACCTAGTATCTCAAAATCACAATGCTCGAGGTGTCACTTCAAAGGTAAGTTATGATTTGATATTGGACAAGTATCATAAGAAATCATAGTCGTCTGTTTAAGTGAACACGTTTGATGTTCCCAAAGTCAAGAATACCAAGAGGTATCTGATTAGACAAGTTTTTGACCAAGACATCTTCTAGCATGTAGAAGTATCTTTCCAGAAAGACAAATAAATAAATCAAAAGAATATTTTCTTAACGTCAAAATCCCTTTTTATAGAAGGAGATTAAACATATTATGATAAAATTTATTCTGGACAAAAATCCATAAAAAGTTTTTCAGAATGAATTGAAATCTATCTTCAGCTAAGGGTTTTGTAAAGATATCAGCCCACTGATGGTCATTATCTATAAATGTTAGAGTTAAAATCCCTTTCTGAACATAGTCTTTGATGAAATGATGTTTAATTTCAATGTGTCTAGCTCGAGAATGGAAAATAGGATTCTTACTTAGGAAAATACCAGTTGTGTTATCACAGAAGATATGAATGTTACCCTCATGAATCTGAAAATCTTCTAATTGATTCTTCATCTAGAGCATCTGGGTACTATAAAGTGATGCTGAGATGTATTATGCTTCTACAGTAGATAGTGCAATATGTGATTGCCTTTTGCTTGCCCAAGAGACGAGGTTGTTACCCAAAAACTGATAGTTTCCAGAAGTGTTTTTTCTTTCTTATTTGTCTCCAGCATAATCTGCATCACAATAAATAGATAGCTTGCACTCTGATGTTTTCTTATACATCAAGCCAAGGTTAGTTGTTCCTTTTAGATACCTTAGGATTCTCTTAATAGCTGTTAAATGAGTTTCCCTTAGATCTGATTGGAAACAAGCACATAGACATACACTAAATAGAATATCTGGACGAGAAGAAGTCAAATACAGAAGAGAGCCTATCATACCATGATAGAGCTTCTGAAAAACCTTTTTACTTACTTCTTCTTTCTCTAGAATGCATGTAGGATGCATGGGAGTATTTGTAGTTTTACTATCTGACATCTCAAATTTCTTCAGAAGTTCTCGTGCATATTTGCTCTGATGAATATACGTTCCTTCTGGACGTTGATCAATTTGAATTCCCAGAAAGAATTTGAGCTCTCCCATCAGACTCATTTCAAATTCTGCCTGCATTAGCTTAGAAAATTCCTTGTACAAAGAAGGATTAGCAAAACCAAAAATAATATCATTTACATAAATTTGCACAACCAGAATATCATTCTTAAAGGTTTTGTAAAAGACTGTAGTGTCCACTTTCCCTCTGGTAAAATCATTTTCCAAAAGGTAATTACTGAGTCTGTCATACCAAGCTCTGGGAGCTTGTTTCATACAGTATAATGATTTCTTCACTTTAAATACATAATCTGATTTCTCATGATTTTCAAAGCCAAGGGGTTGATGTACATACACTTCTTCAGAAATATACCCATTTAAGAATTCACTCTTAACATCCATCTGATAAAGAATGATGTTATGATTAACAATAAAAGAAACTAATAAGCAAATAGATTCTAACCTAGAAACGGATGCAAAGGTTTCAGTATAGTCAATCCCTTCTTACTGCCTATAGCCTCGTGTAACTAGTCGAGCTTTATTTCTTACGATCTCACCTTTTTCATTAAGCTTGTTTCTGAATACCCATTTTTTCCAATGACGTGGACACCTTTTGGTTTCTAAACAAGATTCCAAACATCGTTTATGTTTAATTGATTTGGTTCATCTTTCATGGTTAGAATCCACTCATTCTCCAAAAGAGCTTCATCAATTAATGTTGGCTCTATAAGTGACACCAAACCCAAAAGATTTTCTTCAGAAGGTTTAAATGATGAACGAGTTCTGATTGGATAATCTTTTTCTCCCAGAATCAGTTCGTCAGAATGAGAAGTCCTTAGTCTATTCTTCTTCTGATGAGATGGATTGGTCATTGTTTCTGATGAAGTTGTATTTAAGCCTATAGTTTCTGCAACTTTGTTAGAATGAGAATCTTCCTCCTTGGATTCTGATAAAGTAATCTTCAAAATTGCAAGCTTTTCAATTAGCTTTGACTTTTCAGGGTCAAGCTTATCATCGTATCTAACATGAATTGATTCCTCAACAATCTGTGTTTCTGTGTTATAGATTATGTAGCCTTTAGAGCGTCCAAAGTATCCTAACAATAAACACTTTTGAGCTTTGGAATCAAACTTGCCAAGATTCTCTTTAGTTTTCAACATAAAACAAATATAACCAAAAGGATGAAAATAAGAGATGTTGGGCTTTCTATTCTTCCACAATTCATAAGGAGTCTTACCCAGAATAGGTCTGATAGAAATCATGTTCTGAATATAACATGTTGTGTTTACTGCCTCTTCCCAGAAGTGCTTAGCCACGTCAGTTTCTTGGATCATGGTATGAGCCATTTCTTGCAATATCCTATTCTTTCTTTCCACTACTCCATTTTGTTGTGGAGTTCTAGAACACGAGAAATCATAAGAAATGCCATCGGAATCAAAAATATTATCAAAGTATCTGTTCTCGAATTCTCCACCATGATCACTTCTTGCTCTAACTATTTTGCAATGCTTCTCTGTTTGTACTTGTAAGCAAAAGGTAGAGAACACAAAATGTGACTCATCCTTGTGTTTCAAGAATTTTACCCATGTCCGACGACTATAGTCATCTATGATGACTAATCCATATTTCTTACCATTAATTGAGGAACTTTCCACTGGACCGAAAAGATCAATGTACTGAAGTTCTAATGGTCTAGAGGTAGAAACAACATTTTTCGCTCTAAAAGAGGTTTTGAAAACTTGCCTTTCTGACATGCTTCACAAAGAGCATCTGAAGAATACTTCAGATTCGGTAAGCCTCTGACTAATCCATGCTTATTTAGTTGATAAATCTTTCTCGTGCTAACATAGCCCAAACGTATATGTCATACCCATTGCTCCTTATTAACAGACATTAATCATTTACCATTCTGGTCCTTAAGATCAAAAAGTTTGATTTTATAAATGTTCTTTTTCCTTTTTCCATTAAAAAGGATTGATCCATCCTTCTGACTAATAGCCTTACAGGACTTTTGATTGAAAATGATATCATAACCATTGTCACTAAGTTGGCTAATTGACAATAAGTTATGCATCAAACCATCGACAAGAAGAACATCAGTAATAGAAGGAATTTCACCATTACCAATAGTTCCAGAGCCAATGAACTTACCCTTTTTGCTTCCTCCGAAACCAACGTAGCCTTTAGGCTTAAGTTCCAAACTTTGGAACATATGCCTTCTTCCCGTCATATGTCACGAGCAACCACTGTCTAGGTACCATGATTGGTGTTTCAACTAAGCTACTAAGGATATCTGCAACATAGATGATCTTATCCTTAGGTACCCACTTTCTTGGTCCTCTTTTGTTAGTTTTCCCAGAGTTTTTCACGACTTTGGGTTTATGTGCAACCTGATAATCAAGTGGAATTTATGCATGATACTTTGGTTTAAGATCATATTTCTGTGTCTGAGAAGGTGCTTGCACAAGCTCAGAACAATCAAACTTAGTACTAGAAGGCACAAAATGATCATAGAGAGGTTTTGGTTTTATAGGCTGACTTTCGTCATTTTCAGATGTTTATGTACACCCTAAACCTTTCTTGCCATTTCTGCTAACTCCATAGATCATGGAAGCCATTTTGCTTCTATCTATGTTTTTAGCCAGAAAGTATTGGAATTCTCTATCATACTTGTTGACACAATTAGTATCAGAGATATTAGAGACTAATTCTTCTTCTAGTTTAGAGATTTTTCTTTTCAAAGCACAATTAATAATTTTTAAAGAAAAAATATTTTCATTCAGAGAAGAATTATTCTATTCAAGATTATCTCTAGCTTCAGAAGTAATTACATGGATTTGTTTAAGATCCTTGTATTTACTTTGAAGATTCTGATATCTTTCCAACATTTCTAAAAGACATGACTCTAATTCACAATGAGAGAGTTTAGATAATACCTCTGAGTCGGAGTCTGAATTTGATTCTGGTTCTGATAACATTTTGTCTTCTGGTTCTCCAGAGACTTCAGCGTTAATTGTTGTTGCCACTAATGCAACATTTTCCTGTTCTTCATCAGAATCTTCTTCTTCAGAATTAGAGTCATTCCAAGTTGCCATGAGTCCCTTCTTGACTTTGGTAAAGTTCTTCTCAGGCTTATCGCATTTATTAAGATTTGGACATTCATTCTTGTAATGACCTGGCTCATTACACTCATAGCAGATGAATTCTTTTCCAGAACTCTGCTTCTTTTGTCCAGATGTTGAGGCAGAACGACCATTGTTTTTTCTTAATCCTCTGAATTTTCCTTGCCTGTGTTTCCATAGTTTGTTGATCCTTCTGGAGAGAAGTGATAACTCATCTTCTGAGTCTTCATTAGAATCTTCTAATTCTTCCTCAGCTTGTTAAGTCTTTGCCTTTTTGAGTTTTGACTTAAGAGCAACTGATTTATTCTTCTTCCGAGGTTCATCTTCCTCCAACTCTATCTCATGACTTCGTAAAGAACTAATCAGTTCTTCAAGACTTATATTGTTCATATCTTTAGATAGCTTTAGAGAAGTTACCATAGGTCTCTATTTCTTGGGAAGACTTTTGATAATCTTTTTGACATGATCAGCAGTTGAATATCCTTTGTTCAGCACTCTAAGTCCTTCTACCAGCATCTGAAATCTTGAAAACATATTTTCTACAGATTCATCATCATCCATCTTGAAGGCTTCATATTTCTAGATTAGGGCAGGGGCCTTTATCTCCTTTACTAGAGCATTTCCTTCATGAGTCATTTGTAGTGAATAAAAAATGGACTTGCCTTGTGATGATTCTTGTAATCTTTCTTTTCTTGATTAGTCATAGCACTTCTTGACACTTTTTCTCCTGCATCATTAACTAGGTGAGTGTAGCCATCAACTACAAGATCCCAAAGATCTATGTCATAGCCAAGAAAGAAACTTTCAATTCTATCTTTCCAGTAATTAAAATTTTTACCATCAAATATTGGTGGTTTAGTATTGTAGTAATCTTTCTTTTCTGGAATAAGATTAGCACCAACAACCATAACATCTCACACAAATACTGGATCGGTACTGAACATGGTGAAATGTTGATAAATTTTTTTATCACAATTAAAATCGGAGCTCTGATGCCAATTGAAGGTGTGAAAAAAACACAAGAAAAGGGGGTTTGAATTGGTTTTTTAAATATGAAAGCTTTTTATGAAACTCAAACAAAAATCACAAAGAAACTAAACAAGAGAGAAAGACACGCGATATATCCTGGTTCACTTGAAAACTGTCAAGTTAATCCAGTCCACCCGCATTGGTGATTTTCCTTACTCAAGGACTTAATCCAATATAATCAACTGATTACAATTTGCACTAGCAACTGCTGGTGACTAACAACCACAAAGACTAACTGTCTAAGTCTTCTTAAGGATTCTGACCTAACTGGTCCCTTAACGAATTACAAACACTGTTTATGAAATATACATGTTTACAATGAAATGCTTCTAATAAATCTGATATAAACCGAATGAATATCTTAAAAAGACTTAAAGAAAATTTGCATACAATATGAGTTTTTCATTGTTGTGTTCTTGCGTTATTGTTCTTTACAATTTTCTTCAAGTTATCAAGTCCTTATATAGTCCGTAAGACATCCTTTGGAGGGAAGATCAAGAATATCCTTGAGTGAGCCAGCGACTTGAAGGAATGTCGTTACGTAGGGATGAAAATCATACACAAAAGTTGTCCTTTACACCACAAAACCAGGATAGTGGAATGGAACGTTTTGATACGTACTATGTACTATTTCCCTCGTAAACTTTTGATCTTATCTTTTATACATCAGAGGCTTCTGGATATCGATGTTTGAAGCATGAGTAAAAGAGTTGATCACAGGGTCTTTAGAGTCTTAAGTCTTCAGAGTCTTTAGAACTTTGTTCACTAGAACCTTGTCTTCAGAGTCTTCAACACTTAGTCTTCAGAACCTTTAGTCTTAAGAAACTTAAGTCGCCAGAGTCTTCAAAACTTTGTTCAGCAGAACCTTGTCTATAGAGTCTTCAGCACTTAGTCTTCAGAAGAGAACAACTTCAGAGGCTAGAAAGCCTTCAAAAGTAAATCATCAGAGTCACGCTCAGAGGCAGAATCCAAGAGTGCATTGCAGCAACAACATATTGTCTTCTTAGAATCTTTCTGAATGTGAGTAAGTACAGAAGAGACTTATGTCATACCTGAACGACGTTGCATATGGTCTCTATCAGAGTCAGAACTTGTTTGTTAAAACTTCAAAATAACAAACCGTTAGAGTACTAAAATTATTTTCACACAAATACTACCTTGTTATTATCAAAACTTAGAGATAACAGCAGAACCAAATCTTGTTCTAACACCAACGGTCAAAATACCAAGCCATGTCCACTTTGTGAATATGGCGGTCGCCATCTTTGTATTTTGCGTTCTAGTCAAAGGCAGTTAGAGAATTACCCCAATGACTCCCATTTTCCTCTCAAACAAAGTATGAAGTAGTTGTTTGATTTCCAAGGCCTAATACCCCTGTAAATAGGACTTAGATTTCACATTTTAAGGGCATCCAAGCTTAGTATAACTTAGGCCATAAATTTACATTTCAAAACCATTAACTCTTCATATCGAGGAGTTATCGCATTGTTCTTGTTTTGAGTTTGGATCAGTTTATTTTATAGCTTTTAATCCTGTTGCCATTTACTTTTCGTCGAAGTTTATTTCCTGTATCAGATTCAAGCCTCCGCACTACAAGAAAATTCGCAAATTGCGACGGTTATTTTGGCAGATTACGACGGTTAAAACCGTCGCAATTTGTAAGTTACGACGGTTTCAATCCTGTCGCGGAAACGTGCGTCGCAAGGCCGTATTGCGACGGTTGTGAAAACTATCGTACAAACCGTCGTTATTTTCATGACGGGTAGCTAACTCTCGTAATCTCCATATTGTGACGGTTTCCAACCGTTCTAACTTGCTTAATGATTTTTGTTTCCATTGTTGTATATTGTGGCGGTTTGAACCGCCGCAAGTTGCAAATTTTTTTTAAAAAAATTTATGGTATGTTGTGGCGGTTTGAACCGCCGCAAGTTGCAAATATTTTTAAAAAAATCTATGGTATATTGTGGCGGTATGAACCGCCGCAAGTTGCAAATATTTTTTTATAAAAAATCTGCACTCAGTTTAGGATTCAGAATTGTAGGTTACATTAATGGCAATCATCAATCTTCATGATATTCACACAATAAACACAAACATTAAAAAGTTTTCAATCATTAACCTTGAGTTCTCTAATTTTTTAACCACATCACACATAGCATGTATACATATCTAACACCAAAAATAAAACACTTTGAAAAAGAAAGTACGTCTTTGTTACAATTTCAACTTGTATGCAAAAACAAATTGTTAATGCTTCTATTTACCTTGTTTGAAAGATAAATTGAGATAGATAAAACAACATATCTCAGGATGATAAATTTTTTATTTAAATCATAGGCATCACTAGGTGATAGATGATTTGCACAATAGGCCCGACCATTTTATACCAAGCCAAGGATCAATACACTGCCACAAAATGGAAGTTAATATATATTAGCATTCTTACAATTTCTTAAAATAAAAAGAGTAGATAGGAGAGTCAACTCTAAAAGCTTTCAAATGAGTTACAAACATTTAGAACTTTCTTAAGCTTAACAATGTAAATTGCACCTAATGTAATGAACAAACACTAACCTGGTTATACTTGTGATATGCTCTAACCTGCATGGAGCTCCAATATTAATTTGGTCATGTTCAAGATACAATTAACAAAATGGAAAAATTCTTATATTAAAATGGACATGGGGTTGTGGTGGTGATAGACTCATGGCACAATGGTTGACTGAGATAATGCACTATATTGATACATGTATGTCAAGAAATAGTGTATCAATATATTTATCTATCCAGACTCAATAACTTATATGGAAAAATTCACAAGTAGAATGAGAGTACCTTGAGCAGAAGAGCATTGCATGCTTTTGAGTAATTTGCCTTTTGAAGCCTCCGTGGACACTGCAAAAATCAACCAAGTCAAATGGACAATTTTCCTTTATGTATGAAAAATGCCATAACTTGTTTACCAGTGCAAAGCTCTACATTAAGTTTTCCATATATGTAAAAATTCAAAAACAGTAATATATAATGTGAGGTACTTGGGTATGTAACACTACCCTTCTGGCATTGCCATTGAATGTTTTTGTTTAAACCTTTTAACTTGCAATGGGTTGTGCAATCACTTTCTTGATGGCTTCTGCGTATGTCCTGTGCTGATAGGTGAGTGTCGATTCAAGCAGGTCCCGTAGTGAAGTCTTAGGATTCCATCCTGCAAAGACGACAACATTCGTTCACAAGTAAATTAACTTGAAATGTTGAAGATGAAATAGTATGAACGAAGGATGAAACCGAAACAGAAACCTAAACTTACCGAGCTGCGTGTTGATTATGGTCATGTCAGGAATTCTCTTGTCACTTTAACTTCAAAACCTGAAAATTGTATTACTAAACCAGAACATCATGTCCGTATTAGGCTCCTAACTTTTCCACACTAAATTTCAATAAAAAAACACAAATGTGACACATAATAGAGAAATCAAAGGGTAAAAAGGGAACATAATTTTTCTTACGGAACTCAGAAAAAAAACTTAACCATGTATGAAAAAACAATGAACATTACCTTCTCTAATAAAATTTGGGAAGCCATCTGGTACATTGTTCTGTTTTTGTATATTCCTATTTTGTTGTAACACGCGTTTTTGATTATACGGATTCATATTTTAAGTCTTTGCATCAGAAGATAAAAGTTGGAAAAACAACAGCCGTGACCAAAGCAGAAAGTGTAACACCCTGATCCCAAAAATAAAATAAGTGCAATTAAAAAAAATCAAGATAGACAAAAATTAGAGTTTCACATCACACAGGGGATGTCACAAAAGAAAACCAATCGAAACATTTTCATTAAAGAATTTAACCACATATAAGCAGCGGAAAATCATCATATATATATATATATATATATATATATATATATATATATATATATATATATATATATATATATATATATATATATATATATATATATATATATATATATATATATATATATATATATATATATATATATATATATATATATATATATATATATATATATATATATATATATATATATATATATATATATATATATATATATATATATATATATATATATATATATATATATATATATATATATATATATATATATATATATATATATATATATATATATATATATATATATATATATATATATATATATATATATATATATATATATATATATATATATATATATATATATATATATATATATATATATATATATATATATATATATATATATATATATATATATATATATATATATATATATATATATATATATATATATATATATATATATATATATATATATATATATATATATCAACATCATATACAAGTCAGGTACATCAGCGTCGACTATCTGTCCAAAACATACATCATGTACAACCACACATCAAAAGATCCACCAAAACATATCATCAACAAGATACGCCACAGGGGCACCAGAAACGTCATATAACAAAGAACTCCCAAAAGCCCCGGTGTTATGTATCAGAGCATCCCTACGACTCGCCACAGAACAAACTAGCTATCACCTGAAATCTCTGCACTTCCGAAGAAGCACAAACCACAACAAAGGCAAAGGGGTGAGAAATTACGAACAAAACATAAAGGTAACGGTAAACATGAATATGGAGGCAGTAAACACACAACATAATTCACATGCATCATCTCGTACCTACGGTCCCACACCATCGCAACATACACACGACTACGCAACACATGAAACTCGACACATGAAATACGGTACCGACTCACGGTTCATCATCGAACCCGGATAGATCACTCGAGCCACCCTAGGCAACGATCTATCCCACCGAGTATATCTCATATGCCCCACCGAGCAATATGATCAACCCCTGCATTCACTCCTTTTCGGAGCCTGAGTTTATTTCATACGCCCCACCAAGCAGTATGATCAACCCCTTCACATGCCATGCATAACACAATGCACCACAACAAATACTAGCACACACGCTGCACGTAATCCACAGATCACATCTATCACATATCTCAGGTATCACATGCCACATTTTAAGGATCCCACACCATATCACCAGCACACATAATACCTATCATACACTCAATCAACTATACGAATACTACGAGGAATCACGTTCCCGTGTTCACACATACACACAGCAGTGCCCTGTTAACTCTCAGAATCACCTACGACCAATAGAGGTCTAACGGTACAAGAACGGAACAGCACAGCACAAAATGCCCAGAATTCTGTCACGTTCGCTGGCTCATTCGCCTGGCAAAGCCTCGCAGCGAACCCTCGCCACCATTCGTCTGGCGACCCCTTCAGCGAAGACAGACAGTAGCTACTGTAAGTATTCACTGTCTCTCGCTCGCACACTCGCCTGGTGAGACCTCGCTACGAGCACTCACAACCATTCGCCTGGCGAAACCTCGCTATACCGCTCGCCCGACGAATGTCTGCGATTTCAGAAACATTCTACAGCTCAGAATCAGAACCGCTCCCCCCTTGCACCCGATTAAATCCAAACGAATCCCCGACCATAACGATACGTTATAAGGCAGCAACCTACACTACCCATCCTAGTTTCTACCCGATAACAACCACAGTTCTGATAATTGCTCAGGTCCGGCATAACAATGTCAGTTTGCCCGGAAACCCCGATTCTCCCAACAACTCAACATCAACAACATGCAATGAAATCAACATGAACAGAATCGATAACAGAATCACAACAACAACAATATGCATAACAAAATTCATGGGATTAGGGGAAATTCCCACTACCTAACATTCATGCTATCTTCCCGTTTTGATCGCTTTCTCCCCCCTACCTCGAATTCTAGTTTCGAATGTTGAATCCTTGCCCCAAACGGAAATTCTAGCCTCCTCTTCTTCCAATTGCTCAGCTGCTCTCCTCCACTCTTGGTCGTATTCCTTTTCTCTCTTCTCCTTCACGCGTTATCTTTCTCTTTTCTTTTCCCAACTTCTCCCAATTCCACTTATGCCCTCAATACCCTTTTCTACTCTTTCCCATCTTACCCTTATTCACTAACTCCTCATATTATCTTAATCCAATTCTACTAACATAATAATAGTATATTAACAATAATAATAATAATAATAATAATAATAATAATAATAATATCAATATCACTAATATCACTATTATTTATTAATTATCATTTATCGTTAATAATAATATTATTATAATTCTTAAGATCCGATATTATTCGATCAAATTCCAACTTAAGGCCTACACCCATCCGCGCCCGAACACACCCCCACAGACATGCCGAAAAAAATAATAAACAGCACAAAAGCATCGAAAACTGGATAATTAAAATGGGCGTTACAACTCTCCCCCACTTTAATTATTTTCGTCCTCGAAAATACCTGATGGAAACAGCTCTGGATACGCTTCCCGCATCCTACTCTCCAATTCCTAGGTCACACTTTCTCCTGCAGCACCTCCCCAAGCCACTCTCACCAAAGGTATCTCTTTCCCTCTGAGTCGCTTCATCTTGCGATCCTCGATCTTCAATAGTAACGTCTCCACAGTCAGATTCTCTCTAACTTAGACTTCATCCCTCTGAATCACATGAGACGGATCGGGTACATACTTCTGAAGTTGCGACACGTGAAACACGACATGCAAGTTCGAAAGCTCTGGCGGCAACGCCACCCTATAAGCCACAACACCAATCCTCTGCAATATCTGATACGGCCCGATAAACTTCGGATCCAACTCCTTGGACTTCAATGCACGTCCAACACCCGTCACTGGGTTAACCCTAAAAAATACATGGTCACCCTCACTGAATTCCAACTCTTTCCTGCGGTTATCATAATAACTCTTCTGCCGATCCTGAGATGCTTTCATCTTCTCACAAATCATCTGCACTGTCTCAGTAGTCTACTGCACCAACTTTGGTCTCAACACTACATTCTCCCCTGACTCATACCAACACAAAGGAGTCCTACACTTCCTGCCGTAAAGAGCTTCAAACGGTGCCATCCCGATACTGGAATGGTAACTGTTGTTGTACGTGAACTCAACCAAAGGCAAATGAGTATCCCACACTCCACCTTTTTCCAACACACACGCCCGCAGCACACCCTCTAGAGTCTGAATAGTCCTCTCCGACTGTCCATCCGTCTACGGATGATAAGCTGAACTCAGTTTCAACTCAGTACCCAATGCCTCTTGCAAAATCTTCCAAAATACAGAGGTGAACCTCGGATCTCTGTCCGACACAATGCTCAACAGCACACCATGCAATTTTACAATCACCCAAACATAGATCTCTGCTAGCTTCTCCAACAGGAAACTAATACCAATCGGCACAAAGTGTGCAGACTTCGTAAGCCGATCCACAATCACCCAAATGGCAACAAAGCCTCTCGCCGTATTCGGCAAACCCGTGACAAAATCCATAGCGATACAATCCCACTTCCAAACCAGAATCTCTAACGATTGCATCATCCCAGAAGGTCTCTGATGCTCCACCTTCGATTTCTGACATACCAAACAAGCATACACATAACGAGCAATATCCTTTTTCATGCCCGACCACCAAAACAACTTTTTGAAATCCAGATACATCTTCGTAGATCCTGGATGAACACTCAGGCTACTACGATGCCCTTCGTCCAAAATCGACTTTTTCAACTCATCAGTATCTGGCACGCAAATTATGTCCCGAAACCTCAACACACCCGCGTTATCCAACTTGAAATCACTACCGGAGTCACTTCTGGCCTCGCGCATCAAATCTACAAGTTTCACATCTAACTTCTGATGTTCTCTTATCATATCCAAGAAATCATTGTGCACTTGCAACTTACCCAACATCACACAATCCGTTGAAATCTCGCAAACCATGCTCAAATCTCTGAACTGCTCAATAAGCTCCATCTCTTTTACCATCAAAGCTGACATATGAATTTCCTTCCTACTCAGTGCATCTGCAACCACATTCGCTTTCCCTGGGTGATAACTCAAACTGAAATCATAATCTTTCAAGATTTCCAACCATCTTCTCTGCCTCATATTCAACTCTTTCTGATCAAACAGATACTTCAAACTCTTGTGGTCGCTGAACACCTCAAATCTTGAACCATACAAATAGTGTCTCCAAATTTTCAACACAAAAACAACCGCAGCCAACTCAAGATCATGAGTAGGATAATTCCGCTCATGCACCCTCAATTTCCGCGACGCATAAGCTACCACTTTTCCCTTCTACATAAGAACTCCGCCCAAGCCCAACTTGGACGCATCGCAATACACCATAAAAGGTTCACACGGATTCGGTAACACCAACACCGGCACTGAAGTCAATCTCTTTTTCAGCTCCTCAAAACTCTCTTCACAAGAAGCATCCCATACAAACACTTGATCTTTCCTCGTCAACTGAGTCAACGACAAAGCCAATCTGGAAAAGCCCTTAATAAATCTTCGGTAATAACCAGCTAAACCCAAGAAGCTCCGAACTTCTGTTACCGTCTTTGGTGGTTCCCATTGTAACACCGCACTAACTTTCGAAGGGTCTACTGAAACACCATCACCCGAAATAACATGCCCTAAGAAACTCACCGTCGTCAACCAGAACTCACACTTCGATAACTTAACAAACAACTTGTTATCCTTCAACACTTGCAAAGCAATCCTCAAATGTTCCGCATGCTCTTCCACAGACTTAGAATAAATCAGTATGTCATCTATGAACACGACAATGAACTGATCCAAATAAGAATGGAAGATACGGTTCATATATTCCATAAACACACCCGGCGCATTAGACACTCCGAAAGGCATTACCGCATACTCTTAATGTCCATATCGAGTCCTAAACACCGTCTTCTGAATATCACCTTCCCTCACTCTTATCTGGTGATAACCCGACCTCAAGTTGATCTTACTGAACACGCGAGCCCCCACCAATTGATCCATCAAATCATCGATCCTTGGAAGAGGATACTTGTTTTTGATGGTCACCTTGTTTAACTGGCGGTAATCGATGCACAACCGCATGCTACCGTCCTTCTTCTTCACTAACAACACTGGAGCTCCCCACTGTGACACACTTGGTCTGATAAACTTTCTATCCAGTAACTTTCCAATCTGAGATTTCAACTCGGCCAATTCCACTGCCGACATCATGTACGGTGCCATAGAAATAGGCCTCGTACCAGGAATGAGATCAATGCTAAACTCAACTTCTCTCTTCAGAGGTAATTTTGTAATATCATCCGGGAACACCTCCGGAAACTCATTCACCACAGCTAACTCATCCAACACTGCCTTGTTGTCAATAGACAGTGAAGCAAATAAAGCAAACACCCGAGCTTCATCTTCCAACAAAGTTCTCAGTTCCTTACCGGACAAAGAATCTGCCAACTCTTCTTCCTCTAGAGTTAAAAACAATAACACTTTCCGGAACAGTCGATGTAAACTCAGTTGAACTCCAACCAGTTCATACCCAGAATAACATCCAACTTACCAAGAGGCAAGCAAATCAGATCTACTCCAAAATCTCTATCAAAAATAGTCAGCGGACACTTCACACAGACCAAAGAAGTAGTCACGGAACCAATCGAGGGAGTCTCAATAGTCATCTGCCGCTCAAGAGTAGTCGACACCAAACCTAACCTCTTCACACAATCAACAAAGATAAACGAGTGGGTCGCACCCTTATCAATCATAGCAGACAAGAGAACATTATTGATGAAACAAGTACCTCGTATAGAACGATCATCACCAGTAGCTTGAGTTCCAACTACTGCAAACACTTTGCCGCTGGTCTGTGGCACCTGAGTCGACTTCGGTTTCCCATAATGAGTACTGATGTGGCCTTTCTCACCACAGTTGTAGCATGTAGGCATGACGACTCGACAATTAGCTATCACGTGTCCTGGCTTGCCACACTTGAAACACTTTTTCTCTTCAAGAGGAAAATCAATGGCACGATGACCCAAGTCACCACACCGAAAACACTTCCCTCCAGCAATCGCTCTCCCTTCTCTTGGCTTCTTATCATTAGCACCTTTGAACTTTCCCTTACCAGTAGGAACATTATAAGGAGTCCCACCGAACCTTTGCTTACCCTTACGGTCATTAACAGCTTTGTAATGCGCAATCCTTGCCCGTTTATCATTTTCATAAATTCGGCTCCTGCTTATCAGCTCAGGATAATCCCTGATCTTCTGACAAGCTATTCCCATCTTCACTTCTGGACAGAATCCATTTTCGAACTGCAAACATTTGGAGGTCATCGCTCCATCAGTATTGTAGTGGGGACAATACTGTACCAATTCCTCAAACTTAGCGGCATACTCCGCCACCGTCATATTTCCCTGCTTCAGTTCCAGAAACTCAATCTCCTTGGCACTTCTGATATCTTCAGGGAAGTACTTCTCCAGAAATCCAGTGCGAACAACATTCCAGGTAATCGGAGTCCCAGCAGTCTCCAACCTTTGGCGGCTGTTGTCCCACCAAGCTTCAGCTTCGCCCTCTAACATGTGAGTACCGAACCTCACCCTCTGCTCATCGTTGCAACCCATTGTTCTGAAGATCTTCTCTATCACCTTCAACCACTTTTGAGCAGCTTCCGGATCCAAAATTCCTCCTTGGAACGTCGGCGACTTGTTGCTTTGAAACTGCGCCAAGTCTTTGAACTGCGCACATGCAACGTGGTTCTGATTAGCAACCACCCGCGCCATAGCCTGCAAAGCCGCAGCCAACGCCGCGTCATTCCTCCCAGCCATACTCCTTCACAACAAAAATCCAGGTTAACAGAAAACAACCAACTATATCCTACAGACAGACTCAAAACACTACACTGGCCGGACGGACCGACCTGCTCTGATACCAACTTGTAACACCCCGCTCCCAAAAATAAAATAAGTGCAATTAAAAAAAAACAATCAAGATAGACAAACATCAGAGTTTCACATCACACACGGGATGTCACAAAAGAAAACCAATCGAAACATTTTCATTAAAGAATTTAACCACATATAAGCAGCGGAAAATCATCATCATATATATATATACATATATATATATATATATATATATATATATATATATATATATATATATATATATATATATATATATATATATATATATATATATATATATATATATATATATATATATATATATATATATATATATATATATATATATATATATATATATATATATATATATATATATATATATATATATATATATATATATATATATATATATATATATATATCATCATCATCATCATCATATACAAGTCAGGTACATCAGCGTTGACTATCTGTCCAAAACATACATCATGTACAACCACACATCAAAAGATCCACCAAAACATATCATCAACAAGATACGCCACAGGGGCACCAGAAACTTCATATAACAAAGAACTCCCAAAAGCCCCGGTGTTATGTATCAGAGCATCCCTACGACTCGCCACAGAACAAACTAGCTATCACCTGAAATCTCTGCACTTCCGAAGAAGCACAGACCACAACAAAGGCAAAGGGGTGAGAAATTACGAACGAAACATAAAGGTAACGGTAAACATGAATATGAAGGTAGTAAACACACAACATAATTCACACGCATCATCTCAGACCTACGGTCCCACACCATCGCAACATGCACACGATTATGCAACACATGCAACTCGACACATGAAATACGGTACCGACTCACGGTTCATCATCGAACCCGGATAGATCACTCGAGCCACCCTAGGCAATGATCTATCCCACCGAGTATATCTCATATGCCCCACCGAGCAATATGATCAACCCCTGCATCCACTCCTTTTCGGAGCCTGAGTTTATTTCATACGCCCCACCAAGCAGTATGATCAACCCCTTCACATTCCCTTACGGAATCCCGAGTCTATCTCATATGCCCCACCGAGCAATATGATCAACCCCTGTATCCACTCCTTTTTGGAGCCTGAGTTTATTTCATACACCCCACCGAGCAGTATGATCAACCCCTTCATATTCCCTTACGGAATCCCGAGTCTATCTCATATGCCCCACCGAGCAATATGATCAACCCCTGCATCCACTCCTTTTTGGAGCCTGAGTTTATTTCATACGCCCCACCGAGCAGTATGATCAACCCCTTCACATGCCATGCATAACACAATGCACCACAACAAATACTAGCACACACGCTGCACGTAATCCACAGATCACATCTATCACATATCTCAGGTATCACATGCCACATTTCAAGGATCCCACACCATATCACCAGCACACATAATACCTATCATACACTCAATCAACTATACGAATACTACGAGGAATCACGTTCCCGTGTTCACACATACACACAGCAGTGCCCTGTTAACTCTCAGAATCACCCACGACCAACAGAGGTCTAACGGTACAAGAACGGAACAGCACAACACAAAATGCCCAAAATTCTGTCACGTTTGCTGGCTCATTCGCCTGGAAAAACCTCGCAGCGAACCCTCGCCACCATTCGCCTGGCGACCCCTTCAGCGAAGACAGACAATAGCTACTGTAAGTATTCGCTGTCTCTCGCTCGCACACTCGCCTGGCGAGACCTTGCTACGAGCACTCGCCACCATTCGCCGGGCGAAACCTCGTTATACCGCTCGCCCGGCGAATGTATGCGATTTCAGAAACATTCTACAGCTCAGAATCTGTACCGTTCCCCCCCTTGCACCCGATTAAATCCAAACAAATCCCCGACCATAACGATACGTTATAAAGAAGCAACCTACACTACCCATCCTAGTTTCTACCCGATAACAACCACAGTTCTGATAATTGCTCAGTTCCGGCATAACAATGTCAGTTTGCCCGGAAACCCCAATTCTCCCAACAACTCAACATCAACAACATGCAATGAAATCAACATGAACAGAATCGATAACAGAATCACAACAACAACAACATGCATAACAAAATTCATGGGATTAGGGGAAATTCCCACTACCTAACATTCATGCTATCTACCCGTTTTGATCGCTTTCTCTCTCCCCCCCCCCCTTACCTCGAATTCTAGTTTCGAATGTTGAATCCTTGCCCCAAACGGAAATCCTAGCCTCATCTTCTTCCAATTGCTCAGCTTCTCTCCTCCACTCTTGGTCGTATTCCTCTTCTCTCTTCTCTTTCACGCGTTCTCTTTCTCTTTTCTTTTCCCAACTTCTCCCAATTCCACTTTTGCCCTCAATACCCTTTTCTACTCTTTCCCATCTTACCCTTATTCACTAACTCCTCATATTATCTTAATCCAATTCTACTAACATAATAATAGTATATTAACAATAATAATAATAATAATAATAATAATAATAATAATAATAATAATAATAATAATATCAATATCACTATTATTTATTAATTATCATTTATCGTTAATAATAATATTATTATAATTCTTAAGGTCCGATATTATTCGATCAAATTCCAACTTAAGGCCTACACCCATCCGCGCCCGAACACACCCCCACAAACATGCCGAAAAAAATAATAAACAGCACAAAAGCATCGAAAACTGGATAATTAAAATGAGCGTTACAGAAAGCACAAACTTCCTCCGTAATACAATCTCAGGATGTAATGTGGAACTACCCTGCACTCTATCCATACAAACGAAAGAGTAGCGCACACCTTGGCTGGCCAAGAAGGGAAACACTTGACAATTTATTCACAAAGATTTGCAATGTATTAACAAAGATTCACAATGTATTCACAAAGAAAACATGAAGAAAAAACTGAAAACAACGATGAAAAGAGTAGCGCACACCTTGGCAGGCCAAGAGTGTTTATAAGATTGCCTAAACCCAAGTGATTAGGGTCCAGCGGTGGAGGAGAAAGGGATTAGGGGAATTCGAATTCGATAATAAAAAAAATATAAACCAATTGTCAACTTATGCTTACATTAGGATTATTATCCATTTCTATAAACACTGCTTGCATCTTTCCATATATTTCAGAGTTGCTAGCTTCCTGCCTTATGCTTTACTTGGCACTTTTAACCATCATTCTTCGGATCAACTACCATTCAAAGATAACAAATCATCATACTTAGCATAAAATCCAATCTTGATACTTACTCAACCAAATTCCAATACTCATTTAGTCACCTGTTTCTTGAGAAGAGACAAACCCTAGTGCGCATAGGGGATTGAGGCAGAACTCTATTTGAAAGAGGTAAGCCAATTAGTCCACAAAGCAATGTCTGAAATTTTGATTCAAGGAAAAGCCTTAGTTCTGTTCATATCATTAATGTGAGTATGCTTTACAGCACTCACACACCCTGCAAACCAACCGCATACTCTAAACCCCAATGGTAACAAAGTGTCAATTAAACAACGCTATACAAGAGAGATACGTATATATATACCATGAATCCTAGCAACAATATGTCATAGTGATATGCAGAAGGTTTTCTGAGATTGAATTCCTTTTGTTGTGCCAATTGGGATGCAACACTGTGGTCAAAGAAGTAAAGCCCTACTATCATTATCGCATGAACAAAAGCCCTGCTTCACCGTAAAACTCTTTCGAGCTAACATAGATTGTGGATTTTTTAGGAGGTTGTTCTCTGCTTACCTTTGAATAGACCTGTAGAATGGAACAGAACAACAATGATTGTTGAATCACAACAAAGTTTAATTCTAACATTAGAACTGAATAATAGTTATAATAATCGTTCTACCTTGACCATCATTTCATCAAGCTGCTTAATGGTAACCTCGTTGTTTAGGTTACCTACATTGAAGATGTGACCATTGGCTCTGGCAGGGTTTTCCTGTCAACAAACATGTTGCATAATGTTCAGCGGACGAACCGACAATAATAATAATAATAAAAGTAAGTAATAGAGGAACACAAGTTACACCATTCATTTCAATGGCCTTTTTCATTACAAAAACATTCAAACATTCATTACAAAAGAGATCCAAATTAAAAAATTGCACAAAAATACATCGCTTGACCTACATACATCAGAAAATCTGATAAACTACACAAGGTAGCACTCAAAGATCCTAAGTGGTTAGCAGCTATGAATAATGAGTATCAAGCCCTAGGGAAGAATCAAACATGGTTGTGAAGGAATACTTTTGGAATACTGGAGAGTTCATGATGTCAAGATACCGAGAAGTTACCGAAATTAAATTTATGGCTGTGAAGGAATATTTTTGGAATTAAATTATTCTTAGATATCTAGAGCACCGGGATCGACTTGTTCGCTTAAGCAATATATGGTAGAAATAAGTGGAGAGAAATCGACCTTCATTCCTTTTAAATGAAGCCCCGCACTTAATTATATATTCAATAAACTTCCTAGTTACAGGGTCATATAATACACTTAACCTCTTACAAGTACATTATATGAATAATAGGTGACAAGTTAAATCCTATTTAGCTGCATTCATCTTCTCAGAGTGTCTCCAAAATGCCTCAAGTGAATTTTACATGTGTTGATGTATATTGATCAGGACTGCTGTTTTAAAAATAAAGCTTCAAAACAGAAAAAACTTCCTGGCTTGTATCATGAGTTTAGAATAACTGGAAAAACAAACTTGTAGAGCCATCACCAAATGACCTGAGGTCTGCAGGTTTTACCAAAGCCCTGCACAATGGGCAGGTCCTTTCCCTCTCAAACCACTCTGATACACAGTCTTTGCAGAAAATGTGTTTATAGCAAAGTAAGATTGGGGCATGCATCTTCTCTTGACAAATGGCACAAAGATCACCGGCTACAACAACCTGCTCTGATGTTGCATGAGCCCCATAGTGTACTTCTTTATTTGACAATGCCTTCACTGCAGCAAAGAAAGATTGCACCTTGTCAACCACAAATGTGAGCTTAAATGTTAGATACAATCTTGTCACCAGTGATGAAAAGAGGCTTCCATATTCTTTGTTCAGGAAGAAATGATACCAAACTGGTGTTGGCAATAAAGCTCGGTAAAGCAGGAGGAGGTATTCAACTAAAGTCAGCATTTACCCCTGCTTATGATAATTGCGGCCTCTGCTATTCTTGTAATACATTAACAATATACACTTGAATATCATTGCTTACGATAATTCAGTTTATTGGGTTGCAGAGCTCTTTCCCAGGCTGTCTGTGTGTTGCAGCAGTTGTCTGAACCAAAGTGGGTTGCAGGCTCTTCTTTGGCTGCATTGCTTCATTCCAGATTCTTGCCTGATGTTGGCATTTTTCCTCCGCTTGTCGTCTCCGAGGTAGCATAAACATCCTTTTGCACAGAAGTAGTTATTTTCAAGATACCAACTTCCAGCTGTTGCACCCCAAAATTTGCCCTCACAATACAAGACTTTGTGTTCCAAGAAGGTTCACAAGGTTCACAAAATTCACAATTGGTCAGAAGAGTTGACAATTCCCTCAGACAATGCACCTCCTAAGCAGTGCATCCAAAACTAGGGTTTTGACTTTAATCAGGCTAAATGGACTTCCAAGACTTCAAGTGAGCTTCATAACATCTTATATGTGTATAAGAACCCCCATGTCAAGTTTCAAGACTTTTCTCAAAAGTTTGCTCAGTCAGATGATCAGATAAGTCAAAAGCAGTCAATACAGTTAAAAGGTCAAACTGAGGTCAACTGTGGTCAAACCAAAGTCAAACTTCATGATTTTTTTTGCCAACATCAAAGAGAGGTTGGGTGAGAAATATTATCATAATAACTGTAATACCCCAAATTTTGCCCTAAGATTTGTCGTCGCATTTCATTGCATTTAATCAATTACTAACAAATTTGTGTAGTCGTTTGACTTTTTGCAGGTAAATATCATATGGCATGCATTTTTTTTCTAAAAAGTAAAAATGGCACAATTGGCAGGAGGACATGTGTAAGGAGTTATGAGTGTGAGAGGTTGAGAGTTCGAATCTCACCTTTGTCATTTTTTTTTGTTTTTTATTATTTTTACTCTAAATTTTTCTATCTTTCATTAAAAAAATAACAAAAATAGTTTTTTATTATTATTTAATTATTATTTTCGTATTTTAATTAAATCATTTTTTAAAATATTATTTTTTTCACTTTTTTCTAAATTATTCATAAAAATATCCAAAAAATCATAAAATAAAAAATATTGAAAAAAATTTTGTTCTTTTTATAATATTTTTTATTTTAGGAATCAATAGGATTATTAGTTTTTATTTTAAGTTTATTTTAATTATTTTAAATTATTTAAATTTTATTTTTTCTTAACTAATTATTTAGTTTGAGCTTTAAAATGGGCTTTAGGGACATTATTGATAATTTGGTGTTAACCCTAATTTGTTCCCTATATATACATGTGTTGCCTTGTTGGAAAAAAGGGGAGAATGAAAAAAACCTAAGTGAGTGCCGTTTGCCGTTATTTAGTTTTCTTCTTCATCCATTACTATTGTTTCTTTTTCTTCATCGTTTACCGTTATTTCTTTTCCTTCATCTATTACTGTTGTTTCTTTTTCTTCATCTTTTACCGTTATTTCTTTTTCTTCATCTATTACCGTTATTTCTTTTTCTTTATCTATTATTGTTACGTTTATATATATATAATTTTTAAATTGTTAGAGTTTATATATATAAGATTTTTGATCAAATTATGTCGATACGATGTTTGCACATTTGTGTGCATGACGCGTGACATTTGTGTTAGTTCGATCTGGTTGCGATGATCGCATTTTTGTGTGAGCAATAATACTATTTTTTGCTTAATTTCTTTTTCTTTGCGATAAATTTTGTTTCGTCCGATTTAGATCTGGTTGCGATGAGCGCATTTCTGCGTTAGCAACATTGTTGGGTTATTTGACACATTTAAAATTCATTATTGCTTTATTATTATTATTATTATTATTATTATTATTATTATTATCATTATTTATTATTATTATCATTATTATCATTATTATTACCATTATTATTATTATTGTTATCATTAATTTATTAAAATTTGTTATAATATAAAAATCTGTTTTTTAAAATAAATAACATTAACATCTTTTCCAAATTAATATGAAAACCTATTATTTTTAAGAAAAACTTTTTTTTAGATAAATTTAAAATAATAACTAAAATCTTTTTTTTTAAAATAATAACTAGAACCGTTATTTATTTTATTTTATTATTGTTCAATTCAAATTTCATTATCATATTGTATCTGCTCCTCTCGTGTAACCTCGCGAACTTAACAATCGCTCTTTAAATTCTGCCTTTAAATTTCTGCTTGCATGGTTTAAATTATGACATTATCTCTCTGTTTGCATGATTCAATTATCTCACGTGTTTACTATTATTTCTGTCACATTGCACACATCCGAAGGTTAGGTCTAACTGTTTGGCCGCCGCGCCAATAGTCCGTAAAACTTCACACATTCAATTTCAAATCCTCAAAACTACAAACTACAAACCCTAATTTTCACAAATGCCTCGCCGCAGGCAAAATTACAATTTTACCCCTAGCATTAGGTCAAAGAGCCGCCGCGCTCATTTTAGGGTTTCCCGCCGTGGAATCCCTAATTTAACCCTAATTACAACTTAACATTTCAACGTAGAGATTTGGAGTTTCTACACTCCACGTAAGCGTGTCCTTAAGATGCGTTTATTCCCCTTGAGACCTTGACCACAGTCAAGAAGTTTCTAACCTCCCTATTGAGGGGAACTACGATTACTCTGATTCCACTCCCGTAAGGATACGTAGGCACAAGATGCGATGTCTTGCCGAGTAAACTTAGAATTAACCCCCTTTATTATTTATTATTGCTTATTTATATTTTATTTATCTTTGCTATTTAATTATTTTGCTTATTATTTTGTAATTGTTTCTTGGATGTAAAGTTGTTTAATTATTTAATTATTATTATGGTTAGTAATTAGGGAGTGTAACAACATGTATGTAATATTAAAATAAATTTAGATCACTTTTAAATAAAGATAATTAAAATAAACACGTCACACACGTAAGTCGATTTTAATCGCCGTCTCACTTCCTAAGGATATCCCTCAAGTTGCCTACGAATAATGGTTAAGTGGGGTGTATAAAGCAAGTCCCTCAAATAAAAAAAATCATCAAAGTCCCTTATGGTTGCCTTTACGAATCGAGTCCCTTTCGAAAAATGATGATGGTCCCTTATATGTGCTTATTACATCCCACAATGGCCTTCAAAGTCAAATTGTCCCTCACATATCCCTTAACATCCAAAGTAAGGACTACCTACTCCATTATAGTAGGGATAGTCTTACTAAAGGAAAGAATGAAGAATAAGAAAGACCTTTAAACATTATGGTAGGTTACTCCTAGGTGCTTGCTCACTTCAAAACTGTTTCGCACTTAAACAAATTTTCAACAAGTTTTCAAACAAGTTCTTAACACATCCTTACATGGATTATTTATTAACTATTCTGAAAATTTTCTATTCACACACTACAATTTCAAAACAATTCAAAAGTGAGCTTAAGTACCTAAGAGCCCATGGATAACCATGGATGAAAAGGATGCTAATACCTTCCCTTTTCATAACCTACCCCCCGGACCCAAAATATTCTCTAAGGTCTTTCCTGTTCTTTTATAACCTTTCCTTATGGATAAAATAAAAGTCGGTGGCGACTCTTGCTATCCGCAACATTGTTTAAAGTCAGTTCACCGGGTTACAGAACTGGCGACTCTGCTGGGGATAAATTTAAGAGGGGTACCCTTAGGAATTAAGATCACTTTAAATTGTTTGCCTTGTTTGCTTTATTATTATATTGTTGGGGTGCTCTTATGTGTGAAAGGTCCTAACCCGGATCTAGTGTACCTTAGGTAAATGGCAATAGACCAAGGAAACTGTACGACGTATATCGATACGGTTGATCGGGTGGCCATAGTTAGTGCGACTTCTTGGTTGGTGCTTATATTCCTTAAGTTAAGTTGAGGATAATATTGAGGCTGCCATATGTTGTCAATGCACTAACTGACTTTTAGAGCCTTAGTTAACTCATCTTGGCCTTTAGAAAGTAGTGAGGTAACCGGCTTTGGTGCAGACTGAAGTTGGTTGACACTCGATACTACGCTCATTGAGATCTTAAACTTGGAGGGTTTTGGTTGGCAAGTAAGTTGCCTTCTGAACAACCACCCTTGTGAAGGATCAATGATATTGAGATCCCTTAGAACCTGGTTACTTTTGTAGGACAGGATGAACCATCTAACTTCAGGAGAGGGTACTTGCCTTTGAACCTCATGCAAGCCTTTAAACCTAGGGCTATGGTGTGACTTGTTTGTGTGTGCCACATGTTTGTGATTGAGCATGACATCATGACATCATCATGCATCATAAGCATATCATTTTCCCTAACCATTTCAAGGACCAAAGGATTTATCTTTGTTCTTTGTTGCAGGTCATGGCTTCTGCTCGTAGAAACACCATCAGGATCAACTTTGTAAGGATACCTGCTAAGCTCAAGGAGTTGGTTTCCCTAGTGCCTGATCATTCCCAGTTCAACAAGAGACATGGTCACTTATTGGATCTAGTTACTTCAGGGTTCAGTGAAGACATGATGAGTGTGCTGTTTCAGTTCTTTGACCCTAAGCACCATTGCTTTACATTTCCTGATTATCAGCTGGTTCCAACCATGGAGGAGTTCTCTAAACTTCTGGGTATACCTGTTCTTGATCAGAAGCCATTCACAGGCTTAGAGAAGGAGCTTAAACCAGAAGTTATTGCTGCAGCTCTACATCTGAAGAAGTCTGACATTGTTCTAGAGACGAGAAGTGGAGTTAAAGGTATTCTTGCCAAGGTATTAGTGGATAAAGCTCGAATGTTCTTGAAGGCTATGAGCTACGATGCTTTTGAGGAGATCTTAGCCTTATTGATTTATGGCTTAGTGTTGTTCCCCAATCCTGATCAGTTCATAGACGTTCATGCCATCAACATATTCCTGAGTCACAATCCAGTGCCTACCTTACTTGGAGACATCCTACATTCTCTTCACACCCGTACTACAAGGGCAAGAGGAACTTTGATGTGCTGCATACCTTTACTTTCTAGGTGGTTTATTTCTCACCTTCCTCGCTCAGTAATGAAGAATGAGCAAGAGTTCAGATGGTCCAAGAGGATCATGTCACTTTCTCACTCAGACATCCATTGGTGCTCCAGATCTATGGAGAATGTCACCATCATTGACCGTTGTGGGGAGTTTCCTAATGTGCCACTTCTAGGCATAAGAGGAGGCATCACCTACAACCCATCTCTAGCTTTACGACAGTTTGGTTACGCCCGGAGCGATGGTCCACATGACATGTTGATTCAGGGCATTGTGTTTGACTACGACAACGATCTTCAGGGTTACCGTCAGAGATTCATACGAGCTTGGGGAAAGGTAAACAGGATTGACAGCAAGACACTGGAGCCTAAGTACACTATTCCTATGGAGGCTTATCTCAGATGGGTACGATCTCGTGCTCAGACACTCATGATGCCATATCCTGCCGTCCTACCAGTTACCATGGAACCTGTTGCTGAAGGAGACACAGCTTATACCATCCTTCACCCAGACATGCCTACTGATATGGAAGACTTGCAGAGATCATGGATCCAACTGAAAGAGCAAAGGGATACTTTCGAGGCTCATTACAAAGCAAGCCAAGCAAGGATCCTAGAGCTAACAAAGCTACTTCATGAGGAACGAAACCTCAACTCATACCTCAACACAAAGAGGAAATGTCCATGGGAGACTTAAAACCCCATCTTTTGTACTTATTTCGTTTTCATTTTTTGTAAGCCTAAAAGGCAAAACAAGTTATTACTAATAAAAAGTTACTTTCTTGTTTGTTTAAGCAAATTTAAATCCTGCGGTCCTTGAAAACATTGCATATGCATTCCCATATCATTGCATCACAGGTTTATAATTGTGCACAGGTTTCTCATCTTCTCGCTGTTTATTTCAGCAATGGCTCTTGAACAATCAGTTAAGGATCTCCAGGCACAGAATGCACAGTTCCAAGAGCTGATCCTGAACCTATCCAAGGGGCAGGATGAATTGAAGACACTGCTGGCCAAGAAGACTAAGAAGGCTAGAAGGTCTGCTGGGTTGGGAAGAAGGTTCAAAGGTCCTGTCAAGACCAAGGAACATGTTGAAGACTATGAATCTGAAGAATCTGAGCAGGAGAGAGGCAGTCTCCACAACACTATGGGGGACTCTGATTCTGAGGCTAACTACTACCATGAGCCTAACGAAGACAAATTCAAGATGCTGGTGGATAGAATGGATGCTATGGAATTACAGAAATCATCTGGGCTGGATTTTGAGGATTTGAGCTTGATATCTGGGGTGGTCATACCCATTGGGTTCAAAGTTCCTACATTTGTTGTCTATGATGGGGTCTCTTGTCCCAAATTGCATCTGAGGTCTTATGTCAGAAGAATGCAACCCCACACTGCTGATAAAAAGTTGTGGATCCATTTCTTTCAAGAGAGTTTATCTGGAGCTCAGCTAGAGTGGTATTATCAGTTGGAGAGTGTCAACATCAGAGATTGGAATGACCTTGCTGAAGCTTTCTACAAGCAGTATCAATACAATGCTGACTTAGCCCCCACTCGCATGCAGCTTCAAAGCATGTCTATGGGTGCCAAAGAAAGCTTTAAGGAGTATGCTCAGAAGTGGAGAGACTTAGCTGGAAGAGTTCAACCCCCTTTGACTGATAGGGAATTGGTTGATATGTTCATGTGTACGCTGAATGGTCCGTTTTACAGTCATCTCATTGGAAGCTCATCATCTGGCTTCACTGAGTTGATCATGACAGGAGAGCGAGTAGAGAATGGTATCAAGAGTGGTAAGATCCAAGTGGGCACTTCTTCATCAGGTGCTGCAAAGAAGCCTCCCACTGGGAAGAAAGAATCTAATGCTGTGTATGGTCAGCCTGATCGTAACAGAAGGCATCAGTCTGACTCCTAGACCCCACAACAGAGCAGCATCTGTAGAAAGTATGGTGGATCATCTGACTCAGGGTAAGAAGATTGAAGAGGTTGACATGGTTGACAAAGTACCACTAAGAATCACTTCAAAGGGTCCCATTAAAATCACTCATTAGGGCCCAATCAAGATTACTGCTGAAGGTCCTGTGAAAGTTGTCGCTGAAGCCAGAGTAGCTCCTCTGATCATTACCACTCCTGGTCCTATTCCTTATACATCTGACAAAGCTGTGCCTTGGCACTATGGGTCTGATGTTTACATCCATGGTGTCAAGCAGGAGCCTTTACCTGATATGCCTGTTGACATTGATAATATTGCTGGATCTAGCAAGATCACTCGTAGTGGAAGAGTCTTCTCTCCTCCAGTTGCTTCTAAGAGTGCAGTTACTCCTGCTGTTACTTCCACCACTGATGCTCGGGGCAAGGGTCCTGTTATTGAGCCTGTATCTACTGATGTGCCAGCTGCTGATGACCTCTCTAAGCAGATGGAAGAAGTATTGAAAATCATTCGCAAGAGTGATTATGATATTGTTGATCAGCTGGGGCATACTCCCTCAAAGATTTCTATGCTCTCCCTGTTATTATGTTCTGAGGCTCATGCCAAGTCATTGATCAAGTTTCTAAAGATGGCTCATGTACCCAGTGCAATTTCTGTGGACCAGTTGGAGAATTGTGTTGCTCACCTGACCTATGACAACGGGTTAGGATTTTCTGATGCTGACTTGACCCCTGCCAAGAGGGATCATAACAGGGCCTTGCATATTTCAATTGAATGCAGGGGCACTACCCTGTCTCATGTGCTGATAGACAATGGTTCCTCTCTGAATGTGTTGCCTAAGGAAGTCCTGAACAAGCTGAGTCCTGAAGATACGGTATTAAAGCCCAGTAATATTGTGGTAAAGGCTTTTGATGGTTCTAGAAGAGTAGTGCATGGGGAAATTGATCTTCCAATCAAGGTTGGCTCTCAGGTGTTCACTGCTACATTCTATGTGATGGATATTCGTCCTTCGTACTCATGTCTGCTTGGTCGTCCCTGGATCCATGGGGCAGGTGCTGTGACCTCCACATTACATCAAAAGTTGAGATATCCGGTGAATGGAAAAGTTGTTACTGTCTTTGGAGAGGAAGAATACTTTGTCAGCCATGTAAACACTTTCAAGTATCTGGAAGTAGAAGGTGAATACATTGAAACTCCATGTCAGTCATTTGAAGTGGTTCCCTGGGCTGTTAAGGATTGTGTGACTCCTCCTGCTGTGAAGAAGGTTCCTGTGGTCATCGGAAACCCTCCAACAATGGCAATGGCCTCCCTCAATGATGCAAAAGCTGTGGTGGAAGAAGGTGGTTGTACTATTTGGGGTCAGCTTCCTGATATTCCATACAAGTCTGACAAGTTTGGTTTGGGTTTCACTGCAGAGTCCCAGAAGGCTGTCCGTCGTGCCCGTGCTGTTCGTATCACCAATCAAGGGGTTATCAATGCTGTGGGAGATCAAGATGAAGACTACAACCTGGAGGCATGGATTTTTCCTACTGTGGGTGCTGGACTCAATAATTGGAAAGCTGAAGATGTTATCCCTATCTCCTTTAGTCAGGAGTAAATACTATTACTGTGTTATGTTTTTAAATTTGTAATTTCTGGAATAATTAAAACTTTCAAGCCATGTGCCTTACCCGGGGCACAATGGTGTGCTTGTTACGGGTTTTCATTTCATTTGCATACTTCATTCAATAAAATCAGTGGACGTTTCGTTTTCGTAAATATTGTGTTCCTTGTCTTTCTTTTTCTTTTATTTTTGCTTCATCAGCTATGTGTTCTTACACACACCCACGTCACTAAAATGCAGATCCTCATCCACTCTGGATCCAGTTGATAACAGTTCTACTATTGCCAATTACAATTTCGAGAATCCGATCTATCAAACTGAAGACGGAAACGAGGACGATTGTGAAATACCTGTAGGGCTTGCTAGGTTGTTACAACAAGAAGAGAAAGCTATACAGCCACATGAAGAGCCAGTCGAAGTTGTGAATCTGGGAACTGAAGAAAACAGAAAAGAGGTCCAGATAGGGGCTGATTTAGAGGACAGTGTCAAGAACAGGTTGATTCAGATGCTACGCGACTATGTGGAGATCTTCGCTTGGTCTTATGAAGATATGCCAGGGTTGGATACAGACATTGTGGTTCACCGTTTGCCAGTGAAAGAAGATTGTCGTCCAAAGAAGCAGAAGGTTCGTCGTATGCGTCCTGAAATGTCAGAAAAGATCAAAGCAGAGGTAATGAAACAGTTCAATGCAGGGTTCTTGGCCGTAACTTCTTATCCTCAGTGGGTTGCAAATGTGGTACCAGTTCCTAAGAAAGATGGTAAGGTACGTATGTGTGTAGACTACAGAGATCTGAACAAGGCTAGCCCTAAAGATGACTTTCCACTTCCTCATATTGATATTCTGGTAGACAACACTGCTCAGCATAAGGTATTCTCTTTTATGGATGGTTTCTCTGGTTACAATCAAATCAAGATGGCACCTGAAGATATGGAGAAGACTACATTTGTGACACAGTGGGGCACCTTTTGCTATAAGGTAATGCCATTTGGTTTGAAGAATGCAGGGGCAACATATCAGCGTGCTATGGTGGCTTTGTTTCATGATATGATTCATCATGAGATAGAGGTATATGTGGATGATATGATAGCCAGGTCTCAGAATGAAGAACAACATCTTGATCATCTGCACAAGTTGTTTGAGAGGTTAAAGAAATACAGGTTGAGATTAAATCCAAACAAGTGTACTTTTGGAGTTAGATCTGGAAAGCTCTTGGGTTTCATTGTCAGTGGAAAAGGTATTGAAGTGGATCCTGCAAAAGTGAAAGCTATACGAGAGATGCCAGCTCCCCGTACTGAGAAGGAGGTTAGAGGTTTCTTGGGACGATTGAACTACATTGCAAGATTTATTTCCCAATTAACTACCATCTGTGAGCCAATCTTCAAGTTGTTGAGGAAAGATCAGGTGATGGAATGGAATGATGAGTGCCAGACTGCCTTTGATGAAATCAAGAGATATTTGCTAGAACCTCCAATTTTAATGCCACCAGTTGATGGAAGACCCTTGATTATGTATTTAACAGTATTAGACAACTCAATGGGGTGTGTATTGGGGCAACATGACGAGTCTGGTCGAAAAGAGCAGGCAATATACTACCTTAGCAAAAAGTTTACCGACTGTGAAACAAGATACTCACTGCTCGAGAAAACTTGCTGCGCTTTGGCATGGGCTGCTCGCCGACTAAGACAGTATATGTTGACCCATACTACCTTGTTGATTTCGAAGATGGATCCAATCAAGTACATATTTGAGAAACCTGCTCTCTCCGGAAGAATTGCAAGATGGCAAATGATCTTGACGGAATATGATATACAGTATACCACTCAGAAGGCCATTAAGGGGAGTGTTGTTGCTGATCATTTGGCTCATCAAGCAGTAGATGATTACCAGTCAATGAATTTTGAGTTCCCTGATGAAGACATTATGTCTGTTACCAAAGAACCTGGACAATATGACGGACCTGAACAAGGATCCCGATGGACTATGGTTTTTGATGGTGCCTCCAATGCACATGGTAATGGTGTTGGTGTTGTGATTAGTTCCCCTGAAGGTTGTCATACCCCGATTACTGCCAGACTTTGTTTCTATTGTACCAATAACATGGCTGAGTATGAGGCATGTATCATGGGTATGCAAGTTGCTATTGATATGAAGATTCAGTTCCTTGAGGTGTATGGAGATTCAGCTCTGGTAGTAAGTCAGATTAAAGGAGATTGGGATACAAAGCCTGATAATCTCATTCCTTACAGAGAACATGTGTTGTCTTTGATCCCACATTTCAAAGAGATTATTTTTGGACATATTCCACGAAGAGAGAATCAGTTGGCAGACGCATTGGCCACCATGGCATCTATGTTTGAGATCATCTGGGATGATGAAGCTCCCAAGATTACCATTGATAGATTTGAGAAGCCTGCATACTGCAATGAGATTGACACTGAAGGGGCAGAGGAGAAGCCTTGGTTCTATGAAGTGAAAAACTATCTTGAAGCTCAGGAGTTCCCTGAAGGGGCATCTGTCAAAGATAGGAAGTTCCTGAGAAGGTTTTCTGCTAAGTTCTTTCTGAGTAATGGCATTCTGTATAAGCGTAATCATGATTCAACTATGCTTCGTTGTGTGGATAAGAAGGAAGCTACAGAAATTATGGAAGAGATGCATGATGGGGCCTTTGGCACTCATTCTAGTGGTCATACCATGGCAAAGAAGATTTTGAGAGCAGGTTACTATTGGTCTACCATGGAAGCTGATTGCTATCAACACTCCAGAACATGTCACAAATGTCAAATCTATGCTGATAAAGTACATGTACCTCCATCTCCATTGAATGTGTTGACTGCTCCTTGGCCCTTTGCCATGTGGGGCATTGATATGATTGGTGAGATCAAGCCTACTGCTTCTAATGGGCATCGTTTCATCCTGGTTGCTATTGATTACTTCACGAAGTGGGTAGAGGCAGCTTCATTTGCATCTGTGACTAAGAATGTTGTGGCTCGGTTCATTAAGAATAATCTCATATGTAGGTATGGTATCCCTGAAAGGATTATCACTGACAATGGCTCTAATCTGAACAACACTATGATTACTGATCTCTGTACGCAGTTCAAGATTAAGCATCACAACTCTTCTCCGTATCGTCCAAAGATGAATGGGGCAGTTGAAGCTGCTAATAAGAACATTAAGAAGATTGTACAGAAGATGACTGTTACTTACAAGGATTGGCACGAGATGTTACCATTTGCTCTGCATGGTTATCGTACTACAATACGTACTTCAACAGGGGCAACCCCATTCTCCTTAGTCTATGGTATGGAAGCAGTTCTGCCTATTGAAGTTCAGATCCCCTCCTTGAGAATTATGAAGGATGCAGGCTTGGATGAAGATGAGTGGATTCAGACTCGACTTGACCAGATAAATTTGATTGATGAGAAAAGGTTAGCAGCAGTTTGTCATGGCCAGATGTACCAGAAACGGATGATCAAAGCTTTTAACAAGAAGGTTAAGCCAAAGGTATATCAGGCTGGTGACTTGGTAATCAAGCGTATCATATTACCACAGGGTGATCCTAGGGGCAAGTGGACTCCAACATATGAGGGACCATTTGTAGTCAAGACAGTGTTCTCAGGAGGTGCCATGATACTGACTACAATGGATGGTGAAGACTTCCCACAACCTGTAAACGCAGACATAGTTAAAAAATACTACGCATAAAAAGAGACCCGCTAGGTTGACAGGCCTAGGCAAAAATAAGGGCATCCCGGCAAACCAAAAGGGTTTGGGCAAAAATTAGGGATATATATATAAAAAGATGTACACCCGGCAAGTCGAAAACCTGAAAAGGCGGCTTGGGAAAAAAAGGGTATCCCGGTGGATTGAAAACCTGAAAGGGCAATCCAGGCAAAAGTTAGGGATTAAAGCGTATGACTATGTCTCGTTTGGATCACTCATGAAACTGCAACCAGTTGTACTACTTACTCAAGCTCAAACAGATAAAGCTCAATCCAATCGTTTCCGTCTCAACAGCAAGAAGATGAGATACTTGAGTGGCAATAGTAGAATTGAAACTCAATAGGATTATTTCCCACATAGCTGATTCTTTTTGTAAAACTTCATGACAAAATTCTCTTACTAGGGTTTATGTCTCCTTGTACAAACTTACCCGTGTATGGGTCACTTTTGATATAAATAAATTCCATCTTTTGAATCCAGATTTACTTTTACCCTATTTACATAAGCGAAACGTCCATTGGTTGTGTTTGAATGTATGTATGCCTTTGAATATGATTGATGTTTACCAGAAACGCATGTATGCTTTTAATATGATTGATGTTTACCAGAAATGCATGAAAATGCAGTAATAGTATTTACTAAGGACGAACGAGGGAAGGATTTCAAGGAAGCTTCGCCGGTTCATCTTTACAAGACAGTTACAAACCATCAGTAGGACTAATCCATTTTCACAAAGTCTAATCTCCCCTGGAATTTATATCCATCTCTTTTATCCTCATACGGATATACGGGAAATTACTTTCCAATAAGGGCACGATGAACGAAGACGGGATGTTATACTTATCCTACTATCAAACGAAAACGAAGGTTATCTATACCCTACTATCCCCAACAACGGGAGGTTATCTATACCTTGTTATCCCCAACAACGGGAGGTTATCTATACCTTGTTATCCCCAGCAGACGGGGGGTTATATATTCTTCAACAACGAATCGGGATTTATTTTCCTTGGCCAGCAGTTGTTATACAAGGATATCCAGACACTTCCAGCAGTGTCATATCATACATACATCATTTACATCATACCATAACATATATGTCTATAGTACATTACCTAAGTGCATCATGTCATACATGCATACATAAAGCATAAACTAATGTTGTTATACAGAGTGCTACCTTGTTTTCAGGTTAATTATCCAACAAACAAGCTTATGATCTTTGGGACTGCTTTATTGTAACCTCAGGGTTACTTTATCCTCCTGATGAGCTTCTTATTACTTTGGACTGCTTTATTGTAACCTCAGGGTTATTTTATCCTCCCGATAGCCTCTCATGACTTCAAGACTGCTTTAGAGCTACTGATTGCTCTATCCTCCTGAAATCATCCTATTACTTCAAGACTGCTTTAGAGCTATTCATTGCTCTATCCTCATGAGGTCATATTACTACTTCAAGACTGCTTTAGAGCTATTGATTGCTCTATCCTCCTGAAGCCATCTAATTATTTCAAGACTGCTTTAGAGCTACTGATTGCTCTATCCTCCTGAAATCATCCTATTACTTCAAGACTACTTTAGAGCTATTCATTGCTCTATCCTCATGAGGTCATATTACTACTTCAAGACTGCTTTAGAGCTATTCATTGCTCTATCCTCCTGAAGCCATCTAATTATTTCAAGACTGCTTTAGAGTTATCCATTGCTCTATCCTCCTGAAATTACATTATTATTTCAAGACTGCTTTAGAGCTGTTGATTGCTCTATCCTACTGAAGCCATTCTATTACTTCAAGACTGCTTTAGAGCTATTGATTGCTCTATCCTCCAGAAGACATATCACATTATTATTTCAAGACTGCTTTAGAGCTGTTGATTGCTCTATCCTACTGAAGCCATTCTATTACTTCAAGACTGCTTTAGAGCTATTGATTGCTCTATCCTCCTGAAGCCATTATTACTTCAAGACTGCTTTAGAGCTATTGATTGCTCTATCCTCCTGAGGTCAGATTTATCACTTCAAGACTGCTTTAGGGTTATCATTATTGATTGCTCTATCCTCATGAAGACATGCTGTTACATCAGTATTACTCCAGACTCCTGACAGTTCTCATCATACTACTGAAGAACTTTCCCCTAGTGGCATCTTTAAGCCCACTCAATCATGTTCAACCAACCATCAATATCACTCCATGCACTGGTGAGTGCAAATTTTTGGGCTTTTGTGTTCAATCCCCTTCAACCTTCCAGGTTACGACTGGCAAATATACCAATCTAACCCCTCAGGTTTCAGAAAATTGAACAGGGGCAGCTGTTGCACCCCAAAATTTGCCCTCACAATACAAGACTTTGTGTTCCAAGAAGGTTCACAAGGTTCACAAAATTCACAATTGGTCAGAAGAGTTGACAATTCCCTCAGACAATGCACCTCCTAAGCAGTGCATCCAAAACTAGGGTTTTGACTTTAATCAGGCTAAATGGACTTCCAAGACTTCAAGTGAGCTTCATAACATCTTATATGTGTATAAGAACCCCCATGTCAAGTTTCAAGACTTTTCTCAAAAGTTTGCTCAGTCAGATGATCAGATAAGTCAAAAGCAGTCAATACAGTTAAAAGGTCAAACTGAGGTCAACTGTGGTCAAACCAAAGTCAAACTTCATGATTTTTTTTTGCCAACATCAAAGAGAGGTTGGGTGAGAAATATTATCATAATAACTGTAATACCCCAAATTTTGCCCTAAGATTTGTCGTCGCATTTCATTGCATTTAATCAATTACTAACAAATTTGTGTAGTCGTTTGACTTTTTGCAGGTAAATATCATATGGCATGCATTTTTTTTCTAAAAAGTAAAAATGGCACAATTGACAGGAGGACATGTGTAAGGAGTTATGAGTGTGAGAGGTTGAGAGTTCGAATCTCACCTTTGTCATTTTTTTTTGTTTTTTATTATTTTTACTCTAAATTTTTCTATCTTTCATTAAAAAAATAACAAAAATAGTTTTTTATTATTATTTAATTATTATTTTCGTATTTTAATTAAATCATTTTTTAAAATATTATTTTTTTCACTTTTTTCTAAATTATTCATAAAAATATCCAAAAAATCATAAAATAAAAAATATTGAAAAAAATTTTGTTCTTTTTATAATATTTTTTATTTTAGGAATCAATAGGATTATTAGTTTTTATTTTAAGTTTATTTTAATTATTTTAAATTATTTAAATTTTATTTTTTCTTAACTAATTATTTAGTTTGGGCTTTAAAATGGGCTTTAGGGACATTATTGACAATTTGGTGTTAACCCTAATTTGTTCCCTATATATACATGTGTTGCCTTGTTGGAAAAAAGGGGAGAATGAAAAAAACCTAAGAGGAGTGAGTGCCGTTTGCCGTTATTTAGTTTTCTTCTTCATCCATTACTATTGTTTCTTTTTCTTCATCGTTTACCGTTATTTCTTTTCCTTCATCTATTACTGTTGTTTCTTTTTCTTCATCTTTTACCGTTATTTCTTTTTCTTCATCTATTACCGTTATTTCTTTTTCTTTATCTATTACTGTTACGTTTATATATATATAATTTTTAAATTGTTAGAGTTTATATATATAAGATTTTTGATCGAATTATGTCGATACGATGTTTGCACATTTGTGTGCATGACGCGTGACATTTGTGTTAGTTCGATCTGGTTGCGATGATCGCATTTTTGTGTGAGCAATAATACTATTTTTTGCTTAATTTCTTTTTCTTTGCGATAAATTTTGTTTCGTCCGATTTAGATCTGGTTGCGATGAGCGCATTTCTGCGTTAGCAACATTGTTGGGTTATTTGGCACATTTAAAATTCATTATTGCTTTATTATTATTATTATTATTATTATTATTATTATTATTATTATTATTATTATTATCATTATTTATTATTATTATCATTATTATCATTATTATTACCATTATTATTATTATTGTTATCATTAATTTATTAAAATTTGTTATAATATAAAAATCTGTTTTTTAAAATAAATAACATTAACATCTTTTCCAAATTAATATGAAAACCTATTATTTTTAAGAAAAACTTTTTTTTAGATAAATTTAAAATAATAACTAAAATCTTTTTTTTAAAATAATAACTAGAACCGTTATTTATTTTATTTTATTATTGTTCAATTCAAATTTCATTATCATATTGTATCTGCTCCTCTCGTGTAACCTCGCGAACTTAACAATCGCTCTTTAAATTCTGCCTTTAAATTTCTGCTTGCATGGTTTAAATTATGACATTATCTCTCTGTTTGCATGATTCAATTATCTCACGCGTTTACTATTATTTCTGTCACATTGCACACATCCGAAGGTTAGGTCTAACTGTTTGGCCGCCGCGCCAATAGTCCGTAAAACTTCACACATTCAATTTCAAATCCTCAAAACTACAAACTACAAACCCTAATTTTCACAAATGCCTCGCCGCAGGCAAAATTACAATTTTACCCCTAGCATTAGGTCAAAGAGCCGCCGCGCTCATTTTAGGGTTTCCCGCCGTGGAATCCCTAATTTAACCCTAATTACAACTTAACATTTCAACGTAGAGATTTGGAGTTTCTACACTCCACGTAAGCGTGTCCTTAAGATGCGTTTATTCCCCTTGAGACCTTGACCACAGTCAAGAAGTTTCTAACCTCCCTATTGAGGGGAACTACGATTACTCTGATTCCACTCCCGTAAGGATACGTAGGCACAAGATGCGATGTCTTGCCGAGTAAACTTAGAATTAACCCCCTTTATTATTTATTATTGCTTATTTATATTTTATTTATCTTTGCTATTTAATTATTTTGCTTATTATTTTGTAATTGTTTCTTGGATGTAAAGTTGTTTAATTATTTAATTATTATTATGGTTAGTAATTAGGGAGTGTAACAACATGTATGTAATATTAAAATAAATTTAGATCACTTTTAAATAAAGATAATTAAAATAAACACGTCACACACGTAAGTCGATTTTAATCGCCGTCTCACTTCCTAAGGATATCCCTCAAGTTGCCTACGAATAATGGTTAAGTGGGGTGTATAAAGCAAGTCCCTCAAATAAAAAAAATCATCAAAGTCCCTTATGGTTGCCTTTACGAATCGAGTCCCTTTCGAAAAATGATGATGGTCCCTTATATGTGCTTATTACATCCCACAATGGCCTTCAAAGTCAAATTGTCCCTCACATATCCCTTAACATCCAAAGTAAGGACTACCTACTCCATTATAGTAGGGATAGTCTTACTAAAGGAAAGAATGAAGAATAAGAAAGACCTTTAAACATTAGGGTAGGTTTCTCCTAGGTGCTTGCTCACTTCAAAACTGTTTCGCACTTAAACAAATTTTCAACAAGTTTTCAAACAAGTTCTTAACACATCCTTACATGGATTATTTATTAACTATTCTGAAAATTTTCTATTCACACACTACAATTTCAAAACAATTCAAAAGTGAGCTTAAGTACCTAAGAGCCCATGGATAACCATGGATGAAAAGGATGCTAATACCTTCCCTTTTCATAACCTACCCCCCGGACCCAAAATATTCTCTAAGGTCTTTCCTGTTCTTTTATAACCTTTCCTTATGGATAAAATAAAAGTCGGTGGCGACTCTTGCTATCCGCAACATTGTTTAAAGTCAGTTCACCGGGTTACACCAACACCTACATTAGTTTTGGTGAAGCTAAGATTGAGAACTTGAGTTCACAGCTACCAACTCAAGCAGCAGAACAGTTCAAGGCTTCTAATTTGAGCTGTGTTGGAGCGAAGCCAGAATCCTTTCGTATTGCTCCGGAAGACGAATATGTAGACGAGACTGGTGTTGATCCTAAGGATATCGAGTTGGTGGTGACTCAAGCTGGTGTGCCAAGATTAAGACCTGTTAAAGCTCTCAAAGTTGCCAATTGAGACATTGTTGCTGCCACTATGGAGCTTACTACTTAATGCTCAGAATTGGCAGTGTTTTAGATTGTGGAGCTTTACTACTTAATGCTCCAGCATGAAAAATATACAGGGAGTTTAGGATAACCAACAAAGACGTTATTTCTTCCGCTAAAGAGGTTTCATAGATCAATCGAGGTTCTTTTTCTTGAGATACTAAAATTCTATTACTACTACGAGAGTTGTTTCTTGAGATATCATTTTCATCGCAATCAAAAGAAATTGGTTGCTCTCGCATATGATTTTCAAAAGAGCAACATAGATTAAATGATGAAATGAATTAAGGAAGTTGTATGAATTTGTAAAGACTATTTTGGCTTGTGAACTACAACACTGTGATGAAGTTAGAAATCAATGATTCTCACTCTACCATTTTTCTATCTCTGCACTAATTTAGCTACTATGAACAATTATATCTTTCTCAAAATATTCTATAGAAGATCTAGTCTAAAATAACACAACCCAATATTTCGATTTAAATTCCAAGTATAGTATGAAGCCCGTTCTGAATTATAAACAAAGACTCCAAATCAAACAACAAGCACAATAGAGAAAGTAACCGCCGCAGCCAGACACGATCATCGGAAACAAAACCGAGTCTGATACGAACTCAGGACAAAACCATTGAATTAACAACATACAAGGTTTCAAACCAGGATCCGATTCAAGATTTGAAAAGTAATTTAGGGTTTGAGAAGACAAACCTGTTAAGATTCGAATTGATGGTGATTGCTTTGACGGCGATTCGCAATGACGACGTGAGTGGCTGAGAAAAAAAATTTGTTTCCCTCTTTCTCCAAGGGCATGAACGCAGATTTATGAAAAAGAAGAGAAAAATACACATGAAAAGGAGAATGAATTTTCAGTTTTAGCGGGAAAAGATAAAATTTTGGACGACAACGGAGTACAGTTTTGTTTTAATTATTTTTTTATTTTTATTTAATAAATGGATGTTGATTGAATTGTTTTGTTTATTGATATTTTATAGTATTATGAGTATATATAGTTTAATTTTATGTTTAATTTTTACTATAAAAATTGTTTTTAAAATTTTGAGTTTATAAAACTTTGATATATACTTTAATTTTAATAATTCAATTTTGAATATAATATTTTGAATTTAATTTTTACTATAAAAATTATTTTTAAAGTTAAATTTTTATTTTAAGTATATATAATATTTTAATTTTTATATATTTTAAGTTTAATTTATTACTATAATTATACTTTATAAATTTTTTTAGTCATTTATTTATTCAATATACATAGATTAATTTTTAGTCCCCACAAATAAATAATTTTGGATCCGCCATTGGTTATAGTTTGTGTTATTGGGTTTAGGAGGCGGCGGTTGTTCTACCATCGTGACATAAAATTTAGGGCGGTTCTTGAGACAGTCGTGAACTTATTTGTAAGACGGTTTAATGATAACAGTCGTAATATTTAATAATCTTTTAAAAATATAAGGACGGTAGATGTATACTGTCGTGAAGTACGTCTCTATATAATAAAACAGAAAATAATTTACTATTACTTTAGACAAAAATATTAAGCTACATTGTCATGAAAATTATAATAATTATAATAATTATTTATTAAATTAATTAATAAAATTGAAAAGGTTAGAAAATAAAAATGAAGAAAAAAGTGGAAAATTAAAGGAATAAAAAAATAGTGATTAATTGACTAAAGTAATTGCGACAGTTCGCCTTAACTGTCGCGAGTGCGGAAAGAGGGCGGTTCTTTGGTAACTGTCGCATTATTTTATACAACATGCCTAAATAATTTGCGACGGTTGGCTCAAACCGTCGTGAGAACTGTTGTAGTCCAGGAATAAGGACGGTTTTTTGATAACTGCCACAAAAAATCTAGGACAGTTGACCCTAACTGTCGTGACAACCGCCGCAATCCAGGAATAAGGACGGTTTTGTGATAACTGTCGCAACTCAAGTGTCGTAAATCTCCTTTTTTTCTTGTAGTGCCGATTGTAGCAGGTTCTTAATATATTCCTCATTGTTTACTTTATTTCATCGCACCGATTTATTTTGTTTACTTTTATTGCACCGCTTACTTTATCGCCTTGCCTTACATTATTTACTTTCATTCCAACCATTTTATTTTAAAACCACTTATTATGTTTAATTCCTTTTTTACTAAAATAAAAATATTTACCATAACCATGTACAACTAAATCATTAATGTTGGAATGCGAGGACCGTAAATTTGACAGTACTCCATATGTTGTTTCTTTAGGATTGCTAATGGGGTTGCTTTGATTTTAATACAATTTTGCCGTGTTTAACTTGATCGGTTACTATGAAAGTAGGACCATGACCATGTCGGGTAAGATCGAAATTCCTACGAAAGTAGGACCGTAATTATTTTTTGGTTAATAAAAATAGAGAAAGCACTTTGTTAATTAATTAGGAGTTTAATATTTCTAGAAGTTAAATTTTCCAATCAAGATTACTTTTCAACTGAGTCTTAGAAGTAGTTACATAAAAAAGGATATTTCGCTTTAACGCAATACGCGACCGGTGCAGCATGAGCACCTGGTATAGATTAGAGGTCAAATCTGGTTTCGATTATGCTAACGCGACGACTCCTTTTTAATTAACTCTTTTTCAAGGAAGAAAACATTGCCCCATAGGTAGTTCTAATTAGAGAGAATAAGTGTACTGTTGGTTGATGAGAGCCACATTCCAGTATTACATCTGTGAAAAACATTATTCTTTTCATTTTGTTCCCATTATAAACCTTTTTAATTTCCGCCTTAAATAAACACCGTAACAATAGTTAACGATAGATTAACCATTAGATTTAAATGGGTTCCACAACCTTTTGTATTATTCTGATGTACTTCGTATACTTGCAAAAAGCACACATCAATTTTAATGAATGGAAAACTTAACTTAGTTATAAGACATATATATTTTATTACTTTATCAATGAGTTTTTTAGATGTGTCTGAATCTACCTGCTTAAGGATATATTCAAACTATATAGTTTTTAAAAATTCCTTTAAGGAAATTTAAAATCAATTTGGTTGTTATTGACATTTTGCACAATGATAATGCAAAAGACTATTTTCAACATCTTTTAATTCTTATAAGGTTGAGAATTGAGTAATACAAAAGTCATCGTGTTCTCATCATCCTCAGTAAAATTGTATCGTTGATTGTGAAAAGCGTCATATAATTGAAATAATATGTACTCGACTTATCCATGTTAACATTCCCTTAAAATTTTGGAGAAGTGTTGGCCGCACTCCAGAATACTTTATTAATAGAATGTCATATTTTGCTATCCAAAGTAAGGTCCATCATTCCATATTGTTGAACCACACTACTAAATCTCCCAAACCATGTATAAGGAAATTTTTTGAGACCATACAATACTTTGCGAAGACGACAAACATCCCTATGATACTCTCCCTAAGCAACCAAACTAGATAGTTGCTTCAGATAAACTTTTTCTTCCAAACTTCCATGAAAAAACACATCCTTCATGTTTAAGTGATGCAACAACTAATGTTCACATGTGAGAAGATGGGAGGACTGATGTGAACAAAATGGTTGTGTGCCTTTGATCTTCAATGTAACAATGTCGGTATAGGGTTTTGAAACTTTTGACCGATTAAGGATTGTTCTTCTGACACCAACTTAAAATATATATATATATATATATATATATATATATATATATATATATATATATATATATATATATATATATATATATATATATATATATATATATATATATATATATATATATATATATATATATATATATATATATATATATATATATATATATATATATATATTGAATAGCTTAAGAGATTAACTCTCAACCTAATCTTAATATTATTTATATTGAATTTAGTACCATAAGAATTAATTAATAAAGAAAGGTAAATCATTACATAATCAATTCCAATGAATAAATATAAATTATAATAATTACACGATTATAGCATATCTCAACATAGCGCTGGACAGAAAATTGTAGAACTAGTCCAATCCGACCAGTCCGTATGGCCCATGAAGAAACGGTTCGGTTGGGTCGGTTTTTTGGTTTACCGGTTTGACAAATGTTGGATTCACATGGTTTCGGTTGGTTATTTTCAATCCAGTGAAATCCGAAACCGACCGGTTCAATATGCTACTATTCCCAATTCAAATTTTCTCTACTCGTGTCTAGGGTTTCACTTTCATCCTCTACAACAGAACAACAACAACAACAACAGAGCGCGGTTTTCATCAACCTTAAAAATCTCTTAACCTCAAGCTAACACCATCACCACCACGAAACACTTCACCGCGCCTACACCGACCTGTCATGTAAATTTTTATGCACTCATCTTTATTCTCTTTCTCTTTCGCTCCATTTCTCAATCTCTCAATCTATATTTTTTATTTATTCAAAAATGCTGTTGTTCATGCTATTTTTCCTTATTGTTTGATTTGTTTTAATTATTGGAGATGGAACATGGAAAAGGGAACTTGCAAGGAACTGAAGAAGGAAGCTTGCAAGGAGCTGAAGAAGGGAGCTTGCAAGGTGCTGAAAATGCTAGTTTGCAAGGTTTGAGTCAAGGTATGTGTTTGTGTTTAAAAGTGTTACCTTGTTTAGTATGTCAAAATATAGGATTGATTCTTTTCACTTTTAGCAGCGCATAGAAAGACAGCGCTTTATACAAAAGCGCTGCTAAAGGGCCAGTAAAAAAAAAAAGAAAAAAAGCGCCTACCAAAGACAGCGCTTTTAAAAAAGCGCTGCTAAATGGTGGGCCTAAGAAAGCGCTTTTAAAAAGCGCTGCTAAAGGGGGGGCCTACGAAAGCGCTTTTCAAAAGCGCTGCTAAAGGGGGACCCTTAGAAAGCGCTTTTTATATAAAGCGCTGCTATATGGAATTGATAAGACACCCTATGAAAGCGCTTTTAAAAGCGCTGCTAAAGGCCTTTAAAAGCGCTGCTATAGGTATTCATATTATAATTTTAAAATACCCTCCAGAATTTTAATAGAATCAGAACAGTCACACAACACATTTCTTCTTTCTCTGGCGAACGAAAACGAACGAACGAACCACTGTTCATCGTCCGACCATCAACTTCTTCCGTCCGATCATCCTTCCGACCATCACCGACCGTTCACCGTCCGTTTTTGAGTTCATCCATCCGTCTGCATTGCCGGTCCACCATTGTTACGGTACGTGAAGCTTTACTCTGATTTTCTTGTTTTTTTTATCTTTTCACCATTGTTGTTCTGATGATATATAGATGGTTTTTATCTTTTCAATGATGGTTTTTGTTGTTGTTGTGTTAGTTGTTGTTGTGTTAATATGATATATGAGATATATATGATATTGTTGTTGTTGTTAATGTAAAATAGTTTATATAGATGGTTTGTATTTGATATAGTTTATATTTGATATAGATGGTTTGTGTTATAGTTTATATTTGATATAGGTGGTTTATATTGTGTTATATAGATGGTTTGTATTTGTTATAGTTGATATAGATGGTTTATATTTGTGTTATATAGATGGTTTGTGTTATAGTTTATATTTGTTATAGTTTATATTTGTGTTGTATAGATGGTTTGTATTTGTTATAGTTTATATAGATGGTTTGTATTTGATATAGATGTTGTTATTGTTGGTTTATATTTGATGGTTTATATAGATGGTTTATATTTGATATTTGATATTGTTGGTTTATATAGATGGTTTATGTTGTTATTGTTGGTTTATATTTGATATAGATAGTTTATATAGATGGTTTGTATAGATGGTTTATATTTGTTATTGTTATTTGATATTGGTTTATATAGATGGTTTATGTTGTTATTGTTGGTTTGTATTTGTTATAGTTAATATAGATGGTTTATATTTGTGTTATATAGATGGTTTGTGTTATAGTTTATATTTGTTATAGTTTATATTTGTGTTGTATAGATGGTTTGTATTTTTTATAGTTTATATAGATGGTTTGTATTTGATATAGATGTTGTTATTGTTGGTTTATATTTGATGGTTTATATAGATGGTTTATATTTGATATTTGATATTGTTGGTTTATATAGATGGTTTATGTTGTTATTGTTGGTTTATATTTGATATAGATAGTTTATATAGATGGTTTGTATAGATGGTTTATATTTGTTATTGTTATTTGATATTGGTTTATATAGATGGTTTATGTTGTTATTGTTGGTTTATATTTGATATAGATAGTTTATATAGATGGTTTGTATAGATGGTTTATATTTGATATTTGATATTGTTGGTTTATATAGATGGTTTATGTTGTTATTGTTGGTTTATATTTGATATAGATAGTTTATATAGATGGTTTGTATAGATGGTTTATATTTGATATTTGATATTGTTGGTTTATATAGATGGTTTATGTTGTTATTGTTGGTTTATATTTGATATAGATAGTTTATATAGATGGTTTGTATAGATGGTTTATATTTGTTATTGTTATTTGATGGTTTATATAGATGGTTTATGTTGTTATTGTTGGTTTATATTTGATATAGATAGTTTATATAGATGGTTTGTATAGATGGTTTATATTTGATATAGATGTTGTTATTGTTGTTGATATTTGTTGTTGCTGTTGTTATTCTGAATTACAGGTATATTATGGCCAGCAACAAGGAAACATCACATGATGGAAAAGAAACACCCAAAGACGTTGAAGGCGAAATTAAAAGAGGCATAACGATAATGAAAAGTATCATCCGTGCGAGAGATAGAGGTGTAAAGTACGATGTCCATTGGAATGAAAGAGATCAGTTGGTTGAGCCTAATGGTGCGCTGCTGACAAGTTATATTGGAGTAGTTGTACGTTCGCAAGTTCCGATTACTTGCGATAACTGGAGAATTCCTGCATTAAAAGCGGCTAAGGATAAAATTTGGACCGAGATTCAAGTATGAGATTTGATCATTTTTAATTATGTTGACAGTTACATCTTTAAATTAATTATATTAACATGTTATATGTATGTGTATTTGTTTGCAGAGATCTTTTAATATTGAGGATTCTAGGAGAAAATATTGTATTCAGTTGGCCGGAAAAGGCTTGAGGGGATTTAGAGCGTTTTTAACCAACAAATATCTTAAAGATTCTGATGGCAACTTTGTAGAGTCGGAGCGTCCAGCGAAGTACGCTGATTTGATTTCGGATGCAGAATGGGAGACATTTGTTGCGAAGCGAAGAACCAAAGAATTTGAAGTAAGTACAACTTATCATGTACAATGTATAGTATATATACATATTCCACAAACAAACTGATATGACTTAAACTTGTTTTTTCAGGTTAAGAGTGGCGTAAATCGGGAACGGGCATCAAACCCTGCGTATCCATATAGAAAGGGGCGTTTAGGATATGCACGCTTAGAACAAAAATTAGTAAGTGCATATATATGCTTTAATATGATCTATTTACAAAAAATAGTAAGTATACATAATAGGATATAATGCTTTATTGTTCGTCTTAATGCGTAGTTGGAAGAGGAGAAAAGTGATGCGACATCTCTTCCGGACCATGTCGTATGGAAGGCTGCCCGGGTGGGAAGAGATGGAGCCGTCCAAGAAGAAGTTCAACAAGTGTTTGAACAATGTGTAAGTACAACATTAGTTTTTGAACAAAGTGTTTGAACAAAGTGTATAAAATATTTAAATATGCTTTTATCTATATTTCAGGAGTCTCTATCCCAGACTATAACTCCTGCTGAAGACGATGATTGCAGGAGTTTATTGAGTCGGGTGTTGAATATTCCTGAGTACTCTGGGCGTGTGAGGGGCAAGGGATTTGGTGTCACTCCATCCAAACTGTATAAGCAGCCAAGGAAAAAAAATCTAACCAATAAAGAAGTGATGGCTACTTTGGAGGAAATGAAAGCTCAAATTCGTGAATTACAGAAGGATAAGGAGAGATACATGTCCGAAAGGCGCGCTCCAGAGGCCGATAAAGCTACTAGTGACAAAGATAGTATCGGTTGTCCGCAGAAGCTTCCAGAGGTAATTGTATATATTACATTGAAATTAATTTAGCACATTTTTCTTAATTGACACATTAACTGATCATTATTTGTTTAAGGCATTTCACCTTGTCGACTATATTTATCGTCGCCGACTTATCGCATGGTTGGCAAGGGAAAGGTGCATAACACCCTGGGAGACTTACTTCACCATAAACCCCTCCCTGCTGGATTTTTGAAAGTATCTATTGATATTGCATTAGAAGGGGGGCGTTGTTGCCTATGCGAGATGATGTATCAGACGCAACAGTGGTGGGAGACGCGATAGGAGCTTATGTAGCATGGCCGGCGAATCTCATTTTCATGGATGATGAGGTAGGTTGAACCTTGTAATATTCCAATATTTTATTACCCATACATGAAAGTTATTCTCACATTTACACTTTCTTATTGACATGATGATCTTAGACTCCCACAAAATCCAAAACAAAAGATGATAAAATTATTGTGCGGGATACCGATTCAGCTGCATCAAAGTTACAGGTACTAGTACTACAGTTTAAGTGATTATTTTATTATAAATTATTTACTGAACTTATATATGACTTTTAGGTTCTTGATCAGCAGTCGCAACATGTCAGCAAGGGAAACATGCCTGAAACTTCCAAGGTGCCCAAAAAAAAGGTCGAGACAAAAAGAGCATTTGTTCCTCAATTTAGGTCGTGCCTTCAAACATATGTAGGGACAACAGACGTGCCTGAGGGCGGCATCCGTCTAATACATATGGAACAAGGTATTTTCGGTTTTGAATATTCCGAAACACTTGCTAAGGAGGATTTCGACCAGGTTTTCAAACATTTAGAATTGGGCGTCGGGGTTATGCATACCTACATCAGGTACTTCGATCCATTTTAATTAGATAATTGAACATTTTAAAATTCGCTTGTTTAACTGAATAATCTAATGTTGATTATATTTTTTTTAGGCGCTTGTATGACAAGATGTTGGTCCCCGCTGATTTGACTTCAGTATTCGCATTCTTATCTGCTAGCAGTGTCAACTCACGGACAATAGACCAGACACCAAAAGCAGTCAAAGAGTACACAGTCCAGAGATTTATGGGTGCGAATACGGAGAAGTTGTTTATGTTGCCATATAATACTGGCCATGGGTTAGTTTTTATTCTAAATTCATTTATTATAATTGTTCGATTTTTGCCATATTATATAACATTTCCGTCTAAATTGTTGTCTTATTTTATAGTGGTCACTGGTTGTTGGTCGCAATTAATCCGATTAAAGAAATAGTGTATAATATAGATTCATTGGATGGCGATACAAACAAATATGAAAATCTGAAGAACATGGTTGATACGTAAGTGATGATGTATAGTGTTCTGAATAATTATATATGTTTATTTATTATGTGACATTGTTCTAAATATGTGTTTATATTATGTTAGAGTTATACAAATATACAGAGCACAGAGAGATGCAACAGTGCCAAAAAGCAGGGCTAGCAACATCAACTGGATCAGAGTGGAGGTATATTTTCCCATGTTTGACTGTTATAGTGGTTCTACTTATAAAACTATTTAAACTATATATCCTGATAAATGTTCGTTCGCTTTTTTCCTAATACAGTGTCCTCGTCAGCGTGGTGGGATTGACTGCGGATATTTTGTACTGCGCTTTATGAAGGAAATCATTCTTTCTGGTCAATTAGAGATTCCAATCATGGTATGGATCAATTCATGAGTTATATGATTCATTTTGATAATTAACTAATATTTCATCTGAGTAATTAGTATTAAATCGTGCTTGTTCTGTTATATTATGTAGTATTTTGATGAATTCAGATGCGCTACGTACTCGAAAGTAAAATTGGAAGAAATTAAGGAAGAATGGTGTCAATTTATGATTGAGTTAAGAATTCTATAATGTATATTGGATTTGTAATTATGTGTAAATTGTATATTGTATATTGTATATTGTATATTGTATAATGTACAATGTTTAAATTATGTGTAAATTATACTTGAGTTAATTATGTGTAAATTGCAAAGTGTTATTGTATAATGTACAATGTTTAGTTATATTGTGTTAAATTAAAGGCCAAGTGTTGAATTACAATGTTTAAAGGCCAAGTTATGTTTAAAGCCTGAATTATAAGCAGGGAATTTAATTGTTATAAGCAGGTTTGTCTAAAAATATAAAAAAATGTGATTTTTCAAAAAAAAAAAAAAATTTAAAAAACGTGAGGTATAGACAGCGCTTTTACAAGAAAGCGCTGCTAAAGGGAGAAAAATAGGCATAAAAAAACGCTGCTATAGGTTAGGAAAGGAGGGGTCTAAGAAAGCGCTTTAAAAAAGCGCTGCTAAAGGGTGGTCTACAAAAGCGCTTTCATAAAGCGCTGCTACAGGGGGGAGGGGGGGGGGGGAGAATAGGCAGCGCTTTGAAAGCGCTGCTAAAAGTGATACCTTTAGCAGCGCTTTTTCCATAAAAAAAAGCGCTGCCTTTACCTTTAGCAACGCCACTTTAGGCAGCGCTGCTAAAGGCCATTTTTGGCATAGTGTTTAGTTTACCAAAATATTTTCAGTGCCGGAACATCTTGTTTCCCATGCTGAACCTACACAAGCAGAATCTGCACTTCCTCGCGTTCCCCCTGCTAGGAAAAAAAGACAAGTTAATGCTAGTGGAACTAGGAAAACTTCCTCTGTTTGGTTAGACTTTAACATTTTACCTAATGAACCTGAACCAATATCCGCATGTAAACATTGTCACAAAAGATACCGATGCGACCCTAAAACACATGGAACATCCAACATGTTAGCTCACTCAAAAGTGTGTCACAAAAACCTAACCTTTTACAGAAAGATCCCATGCAAATAAACCTTGTAAGTGGTGATGCTGGTTTTTTAGGTTCAACAAGCCAAAGGTTCAATTCTCAAGCATGTAGAAAGGCTATTACTTCCTTTGTTATTCTTGATGAGCATTCCTTTAGAGTGGTAGAGGGTGAGGATTTTAAGAAACTATGCAAACAACTACAACCACAAATTACTATCCCTTCAAGGAGGACTGTTGCTAGGGATAGTTTTCAACTTTACCTAGCCGAAAAGTTAAAACTTAAAGCCTTTTTTTAAATCTGATTGTGCTAGGGTTGCACTAACCATAGATTGTTGGACTTCAATTCAAAATCTTAGTTACATGGCCATAACTGCACACTTCATTGACAATGCATGGATCTATCATAAAAAGATTATTAGTTTTAGTTTAGTTCCAAATCACAAGGACACCATTGGTAAAAAAAGTGGAAGATGTTTTGAAGGAATGAGGGCTTAGGAAAGTGTCAACAATTACCCTTGACAATGCAACATATAATGATGTAGCTGTTTCTTACTTGGGAAAAAGACTTAAGAGCAAGAATTCTTTAATTGGTGTCGAGAGTTTTTTGCATATGAGGTGTGCTGCCCATATCTTAAACTTGGTTGTGAGATATGGACAAAAAGATCATGAGTTGGCTATTGAAAGTGTTCGCGATGCTGTTAGGTTTGTGAGGTCCTCACCACAAAGAGCTTTGAAGTTAATGAATGTATAGAAATTGTAGGATAACATGTAAAAGAAAACATGGCCTTGATGTTTCCACACGATGGAATTCCACTTACTTGATGTTAGATGCTGCTGAGAAGTTCCAAACAGCATTTGAAAAGTTAGAGGATGAGGATCCTAGCTACATGGAGTTTTTTGAACATTCCAGTCCACCTTGTTCTACTGATTGGGAAAAAGCTAGGGCTTTTGTGATTTTTTTGAAAACATTCTATGAAGCAACCAAATTGTTTTCATCTTCGCAAGAAGTGTCGTTACGTTTAGCCTTTCATAACTTGTTTGATATTTTGTGTAAGCTTCAAGAAGCATCCTTGAACATGAATACCTATGTGGCTCCAATGGTTTCTAATATGAGGACCAAATATGATAAATATTAGGGAGATGTTGAAAAAGTGAATCATTTTATCTATTTTGGAGTGATCTTTGACCCTAGGTTTAAGTTCGGTTATGTTGAGTGGTCTTTCAATAACATGTATGGGGTTGGTAGTGAACTTGCTAAGAAAAATGTTGAGTGTGTCAAAAAAAGTCTATATAAACTATATAATTGGTATAAATTTGAGCATGATAAAAATGTCGGGGCTGCCCTCTTAGATGCACCATCCGGGAGCACTTCCCATGGAGAAACATGCACCCAAACTAGAAAACCATCACTTTTTACAAGGGTTGATTCTTTTAAACAACACTTAAAAGAGAAAGACACAGTTGATAATCAAAATGAACTAGAGAAGTACTTAGGAGACCCTTGTTAGGGAGATGCTGGAAATTATAACATTCTTAAATGGTGGAAGGATAATTCCACATGTTATCCTATATTAGCTACTTTGGTTAGGGAAGTTTTGGCAACACCTGTTTCAAGTGTAGCATCCGAAAGTGCTTTTAGTACTGGGGGGAGAATTTTAGACATGTATCGGAGTTCTTTGAGTCCGGCAATGGCCGAGGCGCTTATTTGTTCTCAAAACTGGTTGATGCCTTCTAATGAGAACGACTCAAGAGTCCTTGATCTGCTTGAAGAATATGACATAACTGATTCTATAGTTTCAGGTACTTTATGAAACAAAACTTTATCTTTTTTAATATTATTTTAATAACTTTAGCCTCATTATATTTTTGGTATCTTGCAGAGTTTCGTATAGGTGTTACCGTTTGAGCAACTGCTCCTGGGCAGGCTGGGCCTGTTTAAATCACCTTTAGGTATATGCTGAATTTTTCCTATTGTATATGCAGCTACTATTTATATATATATATATATATATATATATATATATATATATATATATATATATATATATATATATATATATATATATATATATATATATATATATATATATATATATATATATATATATATATATATATATATATATATATATATATATATATATATATATATATATATATATATATATATATATATATATATATATATATATATATATATATATATATATATATATATATATATATATATATATATATATGCAGCAAACATTCTATTGTACTTGCAGCCATACTAAACCATTTTTTCTCTTGTACTTGCAGCCACTTTTTGAATTTTTTTGGAGTCTTGAATGACTCATAATATTAAAGCCATTATAATTAGTAAATCATTTTTGAAGCCATGACTTGTAAAATTTTGGGGCAACCACTATTGGTTTCATAGTAATTCAGTGTCGGAAGTTTGTTTTGGGTAAGGAATCCATGTTACAATTGCTTTACATGTAATAATTTTGGGGCAACCACTAGTGGTTTCATAGTATTTTGTGAACCATTTTAAAATTTCTATTTTCTGTTGCTGACATCGACACTTGTTTTTACCAGTCCTGCAGTTGTCACAAGGTGTGTAGAAATTTTGAAACGGTATCTTCTAAGGTATGTTGCTTGAACAAATGGATATTCAATTGCATCAAAACATTTTATATGTGATGCATTGTCTGTCTCTCTACAGTCCTCACTTCTTTAAACTGCATATTGCAATACTAATGCTCAGTTATTTCTTTTAAAAAAGGTCATATGTTTAACACTCCCTACCACCACCCCCAATCATTAATGTGATTCTAGAAACAAGATTTTTTCTACTGCACACCCTCTGCATCCTTTTGTTGGTCTATATGTTTTGTTAATGCCTTAATAGCTACTACAACTCATGTTTCTACTATTCTTGTGATTTATCCCACTGCAGCTCATGTTTTTAAATATGTTTTAATACGGTGACAATGTTGTGAGTTTACAAGAAAAAAGATCACATAATTTCTTAGAAGTAGGTGTTGCGGCTTTACTTGTAGGAGGCATTGAATCTAAGATGAAGGGGCAACCGCGGAAATATTTTGGAACTGATGATATGCCTTACCTAAATCAATTGTTACAGTCTTCTCCGGTAACATCAATTACTAATTCTTCATCTGCTTGTCCTCACCTGAGAGCAATAGATGCATATAAACACATCAAAACAGGGTCTCGTCAAGTTTGGTATGTTCTGTTATCAAATATAACCTTGCTCTAATATTTTTATTCTCCGTTTTTTGTTTTTTTTTTCATCTTTGCTTTTTCCATGAATTTGGAGAAGTCTAGACCTTGTTTCATTAATGTTAAGCCTTAGAACTATTGATTTTTCGGGCTTGTACTAGTTATACTTTCCTTCCCTAGTACTTGACCTAGATTATTAATAGTGTAAAAAAATAGGAGTATGAATCCTCGTGATTTTAAGAGAAGGGTTTGCGAGATTTGTTGTGTTGATTTATAAACTCAGGGTTTTTGTCTGTGGTCTGGTTTTACTTCTTATCTTCTTTTTATGTTTACCTATAAAGAGTCATTTATTTTTTGTTGCTGTAGTTTGTTCTTTCCTCCTTTATAGATGCATCTTATTCTTTAAAGAAAAGACTGAGTGTTGTTTATGCAGTAATTTTGGTTTTGTTTGGCAGTGACTTCGTTGACTGCAAATATACATAGAAACTTAAGTGTTATATTAATTAAAATACTTCTTTTTTAATGAGATATCATGACAATTAATTAAAATAGTTGAATTGCATTACTACATTTAATATGTTAATTTTACTCGTGGTCACAAGATGAATAATAAGGATGCTTATTTTTTCACTACTTTTGATTAACTAAATGTATTTGATGATATGGTTTTCTGTTATGAACATAACGATTCTTTCAGGGAGGACTTTCCTGTGAGTACATTCCGTCCTCGAGCTCGACAGCTCTTCCAATATCGTTGTTACAGGTATAGATAAAGAAATGCCTCATAATTATATAACAATTATTTATGTATATATGTTCTCTCCATCCCAAATTGGATGCCATACCAGTATAATACAGATGTTCAGTTGAATATTGCTTTAAACATTTCAAATTGTTGTAATTGTTTTTTTATTCAGATTTATAAGTAATTAATAACATGAGTTCCATCTTCTATACTTCTGAAAGCTACCTAATTGATGCACCTTATATGTATTCACTGATGTTATACTTGTTTAGTCAAATTTCTTCTACTATTTCGAGCAAATAAATTTGTTTTTGATGATAAGTAAACGCAAAATTTGAAATTCTGTTAATGGGTGTCAGATATGTTTTGAATGTTTGCGGGCGTGGCTTCTATAATGACAACAATTCACATTTTTTGCTACTTTTGTTACTGATGTTGCAGGATGTCATTCCCCAATATCCAACCACTTGTCCAGTGGAGTGGCTTGATGCTGAGGATCCACTTTTTCTACTCTATACAAGTGGGAGTACCGGAAAACCAAAGGTATTTATGTTCTGTTATTGCTGTAATGTTCCACTTTTCCTCTTTTTATGACTCAATGATGCTTCTTTCTAATATCTAATATATGTTTCTAAAAGGGTGTCGTCCATACAACTGGTGGTTATATGGTATTCACAATTCTGCTTTTTGTTGAAGAGCATTGCCACTTGGAAATAGATACCAGAAGAAGGCATTTTTGGGACTTCCATTCATGGAAGATTTTCTTACTGATAGTGTTTATTCATGATGATTGAGTTTTGCAGTTGTTATTAGTTGTGTTTGAAATTTGAATACTTGCCTTGTATTATACATTTTGGAATCTGATACTTTGCTTGTCTTTGGAACACCCCTGTTTGCTTCAATTCATCTTTGAAACTGAAAATCTTCTCTCCATAAAATTCATGATCAATAACAGGAAGATCATCAAATACCTCAAAAATGCAGCCCCATACTCGGTTAACCGAACAAGCCGATCCATTTTAATCGATCAACCGATTAAACCGATCCGATCAAACCGATTAAAACTTCAGTCGGAATTGGGCCTACCAAATCTACCCATGATTTTGGCCGATTTGACATATTAGACTCGAATCCAATCCAAACCGACCGATGTTCAGCCCTATCTCAACACATACAAATTTTGAAGTTTTATGTTGAATTTAATTAATAAATCGCATATTATTATTAATGCTATTATTTTGAAGGGAAATGCTAACGAGTACCCTCAGGGCATTGGTTAAAAGATTAAAATGGTAAGTTGGGCATTATTTAAGAGATTGAAAATACATTTTTTTTTCTAAATATATGTGTATTCAATTTCTGAAAAGAGAAATAATCAGACTTTTTAAAGAATATTGTGTGTATTGAGTGAGCTAAATATAACATATTTTTCTTATTTGGAATTCTTAACTAGTGCCCTAAAGACACCGGTTAGCATGACCCTATTTTGAAAAAGAAAGTAAATAAAAACATGCATTTCAAGCATAGCGGAAACATTTTTCTTTTCTAAAATAGACAAAAAGAAATTGTAGAGAATAAGGAACTGGTCAAACACAACATGGATTTTGCATTTTATGACAATTTGGAAGAAAACAGTTAGGACAAGAATACAACATTGTTCTTGTAAAATGGTTCCACGTGGCAGAAGTGAACTGCAGAATGGCATCTTCACCTATAGATAGATACAATTTACAAACACCATGCTTTCCACTTGCTGATACAGTTAAATTTATTATCTGAGATTTTTCTTCTTATTATTATTATTATTAAACAATAATATAAAATAACTCTTTGATTGGTCATTCATGGCAAAGCTAGATGAAGCATATTCTTCATCCTAATATTTGATTCTACTTAATAGAATAAATAAAATAAAAAAACAAGGCATCACACAATGCATAAATTGCTTGCAATTTTTAAGTTCTGATATTAAATGATTTTAGTGAGTCAAAATAAATGAGAGTATATAGGTCCTACTATTTTAATACGCATAATATGTCATGCACATAGTTTGCTGATTGAGATCTATGACAATTATTAAGCTTTAAAAAGTAGGGTTATTATTTTAAAATAAATGCGTTTATAATAATAATAATAATAATAATAATAATAATAATAATAATAATAATAATAATAATAATAATTATTATTATTATTATTATTATTATTATTATTATTATTATTATTATTATTATTATTATTATTATTATTATTATTATTATTATTATTATTATTATTATTATTATTATTATTATTATTATTATTATTATTATTATTATTATTATTATTATTATTATTATTATTATTATTATTATGAGATAATTTGAGAGCTAATATACTCATATCGTGAGTGTGTGTTTTTTTTCTAGCAAAATACAAACAACTTTGTCATTATAGGTTCCTAACAACTCTAATAGTTTAATAAATTTAGAGAATTTCTTTTCTATCCGTAGACACTAAATTTTCACTTATGTTTTTTTTTTATTTCAAATATATATTTTTAGATGTATTTTTTATATACGCAATCAAAATAATTCTGAGATAAATCTTATATATTTGGTTTATTTTTTTCAAAGATATATCTTTAGAACTGTTCTGTCACATTTGTATGACAGGTATTTTCAAAAATGCATCTTTGAAAATATTTGATATAGCTTGCAGCTGCATGATCAGTCTTTCATGGAAAGGATGCAAGAATTCGAGAGATTGAACAACATTGAAAATGAATCAAATGTACAAAGTTCAAGGAGGTACCACTTATAGATTTAGCCGGCGACACTTGTTTCGATTCGTTTTGATGTTTAACGGGACAAATAATTGCATATATTTGTATCTCAATATATATAAAGTATTACATATTCACTTTTTATTCATATTTTGTTTATACTTCATCTTAATGTGAGTGTCTGTTGTATGGTTCTGTTTTGGAAATGGTTCAGGGAAAGTTCCAGAGACACATGTCCGGAAGGTTCTGTTATATTGTTCTGTTTTGAAATGGTTCCGGGAAAGTTCAGGAGATGCATCTCCGAAACAAGATAATAGGGTGCCTTTTCGGAGATATATATCCGGAATCAACATGACATTTAATGAGTGGTCCATATTAAGCTAGGTCTTCTATAAATTTAGATGTTCTTGTGTTATAAACTACACAAACTTAATATGTCTCAAATGTCACAAATAAACATCCAATGGAATGTCACAAATGTCTCCTACTTCAGCGACTCTACACCCGATCAATTGTTCAAGCTCATCGATCTCACCCCCTCAAAGATATCATAGACGAAATCCATCATCTTCTACCTTACGGAGAGAAACGAAGGATTGTGAAGTTCGAGTACCGTTCACCTTCGATTGACAACGAAGGGAACATTGTGCTTAGAAAATTTGAGCTAAAGACTCGAGCGGATGTTAGGGCTACGTAGGAAGCGACGCTACAAAGATCGGTCGAAGATATCCTGAAGACGTGCAAGCGTCCACCAGAATATTGAAATGTAATATTTAATTTTCTGTTGAAATCATCATTGTAATGATCATTTTATGTTATGAATATCATTTGTATTTTGAAATTTTCGTTATTTGTATAATGTGTTTTTGATATTTTACCGGATATGTAACTACAGACATGTTCTAGAGATGCATATCTGAAACATATTAAACTCAACATATAAGACACCACTCATAATTGTCTTTATTGAGTGTATAAAAGATACATCCAAAAATATATCTTCAAAACCTAAAGACACTAGTGAAATTTCGCATGGTGCGGTAGGATACAATAAAAAGTGTCTAAATTTATATTGATTTTTAAGTCAAAACTAGGCCAATAGAGATGCCTTGCACTATATATTAAATATTTGTAAGATATAAATAAATAATATATGTAAATACTTATAAAAGTTTAATATAAAATTTATATGTTATATTTAAATTAAACAACATAAATAATAGAAGACTTGTTTTTTTCATAATACATTAATATTTTTAAAATAATCGAATGAACTGATTATGAACATTATGGTTTAATTTTGAATAGGTGTACTAAATGATTAGATTAGTTTTTATATATTTTAAGTTGATTTGATTTCCTAATTTGATTTAGTTCTTTTTTAAATACAATAATATTCATCAAAAACAAATATTTGTCTCATGCTTTTTTATATATCGACTGTTGACAAATATCTATCCTATATTTTTTTATATATTTATCAATAGAAAATTGTGTTGTGTATTAGTTTATATGAATCAATGATAAATGGGTTATGTGTTTTTAATTCCATGATAACAATAATGAGTCTCGTGAACTTTTAATATTTATCATTAGTAAATATTAAATCAATTTTTTTATATTATTGACTAATTTTTATTAAGTATTTTTTATATAATTAGTTACAGATATTTTTTCTTCACTTTTTTATATATCATTGAAGAATATTTATAATGTGTTTTTTTAATACTTAATAGTAATAAATAGTTTTCCTTAGTTTACATAGGATATAAAAAATTGAAATTTTATTTATAATTATTGATAAAAAAAATTGTCTCGTGCTTTTTTTGTATTTATTGTCAAATTTTATTATGGAATATATCAATGTCTTTTCAAGTTTAAAATAACTATGTGTCTCATATATGTGTTTTTAAAAATTATAATTCATATATTATAATTGTTTTTATTTAGTTTAATTATAATTGTGATCTTTTTAATTTATGAAATAGGTCCTCTAATTTTAAATATAAACTCTTTTAGTCCCTATCTTAAATTTAAATAATTTTAGTTCCCTCTCATAATTTTATATTTAAAATTAACTACATTTTTATTTTTTAAATGAAAAGTTAATTGTTAAACATTACAAATCAGCGTATAAAATTTATTATTAAATATTATAGATAAAAATATAAGTTAAAAATTAAAAATCTCATTAATTTTTTATGAAAAAAAATATGAAAAAAAAGATTAAAATTGTTTGAACTTAAAATAAAAGAACCAAAACTATTTAAATTTAAAATAGAAGAATTTTGGTAAATAAAAAAAATTAAGAGACTAAAACTATAATTTAGGCTTTTTATTTTTATACAAAAATATTTTAAAAAACATTAAATTTAACTAATTGATAAAAGATAAAAGGCAAAATATCCTTCTTGATCCCTTAACTATACCTCGGGGTTCATTTTGGTCCCTTAACTTTAAAAAGTTTCATATTGGTCCCTTAACTCTTCAAACGTTCCATATTAGTCATTTTTGACCTATTAGCGACGGAAAAAAAATCAAAAAATCGTCGCTAAATCTGTTGCTATTAGGTCAAAAAGGACTAATATGGAACATTTGGAGAGTTAAGGGACCAATATGAAACTTTTTAAAGTTAAAGGACCAAAATGAACCCCGAAATATAGTTAAGGGATTAAGAATGATATTTTGCCAAGATAAAACACGTCGTATTTTTCTTGCCAAAAATGATAGTACAATAAGTAGTAAACGATATCATTAATAAACAACATAAAGGTAAATTTTGTATGTATTTAGACATCATGTATATCATTATTAAAATTTCAAAAAAAATATTTACAAATAAAATTATTCAGATTTAAATTAAATAATATTGTGACCATATTTTTCTTTGTAAAATATATTAATAGAAAATGACATTCATCTATATAGAATATGAACTATGCAAAAATGATTTTAATCAAACTCTTACCATGACTCATGTCTAAGACCCTCTGTTTTTAACAATATTTCAAATCTGATTTCGTAAGATGCTTAATTGAAATTATATTTATATATTGAGAAAGATTGAATATATTGTTTATTTATATTCTAATTTTTATGAGTTAGTAAAATTGAGACAATTGATTTGTTAGAAGGCTTCCGCGTGGAAGAAGGAGAATACAAGTTTGAATACATTGCATGACTTTTTCCTTTTTGAAACCATGTTTTCCACACACACCTAGTTATTTTTAGAGTTTAGAGTTTAGCAACTGAGTATGATATTTTAAAAATAATGTTATAGTCCATAAGCCTATATTTGAATGATTATTTTATATTAATATTTTTTAAATAAATACATAAATTAAATAAACTAATAAATTAATAGGTTAATGAGGTTAAGTTATTTTTTAAGATTTACCATGATATTTGGAATTGTGATTTTTTCTAGCAATCTATTTTAATTATATTTTATAATAATATATTTAAATTTATAAAGAATTAATATTAAATTAATGAAAATGTTTTCATAAAAAAGAAGATAAAATTATTTAATACCACATGCAAAATTGAATATAATAAAATAATTGATTAAAGAAAAACTTTCTTTGTATTTAGGAGTTGTTTTTCTTAATTAAACTAGTAAAATACCATACTAATTTGTGAGTAAAGCTGACAAAACGGGTTGCACGCTCCGCTCCGTCCCACTCCACCTTAAGTTCGTCAAAATAAAAATGGGATGGGTAAGTCCGTCAAGTGGAAATAGACATAAAAATCTAACTCGTCTCACTAAGATGGCGGGTTGGCGAGCGGCGGCTTGCCGTCTACTTTATTTATTTTTATTTTTTTTAATAGATTAATAGACTTCTTTTTACATTTCAATTAGGTTTTTCACTTCATTTTTAGAACAATTTTTATAAAGTATCTTTTTATCAAATTTTACTTCAAAAAATATTGTACATATTCTCAAATAAATGTATAAAATAAAATCATCAAGAATTAGAATTACTAGAACTAACTAAAAAATGCGGGTTTAAGGTGGGACAAGTTGAACGAATAGGTGTGGTGGGCTTTTGCGGACGACGATTTTTGACAAGACGAACTTTGGAGGGTGGCGGTCTTTAGCGGAGCAAACGTTGGCGGACGACAGACCCAAAATCCCAACCCAACCCGTCATTTTTTTAGGGGTGCGCGGGCGGCTTGGCAGGTCACTACTCTTACCATCCCTATTTGTGAACCTATACATGATTTATTTAGCAGCTGAAATTTCAAACTCATAATTATATTTGAGTGCACTTGAGTAAGCTTATCCGTCTTTAACCCACGTGCATAGGTGCACATGAATTTCTATGTTGTAACAACGTTCAATCTGCACATTGATATTAAATACCTACATTCCCAATGCCTACCACCCTTACTATGCTAGAACGAAGCTCTTTTTCAACATCTATTTTTACATCAATTTCAATCATTTTTATATCAACAATCCTTACTTTAAAGTTGATAGAAAGGATTTGAGTCATTTGTTTCGGATTGGTCAAATATCTAATAAGATTGACTCAACTTAAAAAAGAACACTTTATTCTTTGACACACTAATTGACTCTTACTTCTAGACACCGCATAAAAGTGCAACCTCTTTTTTATCTCAACAACTGATCACATCCAACAATTGTCCCTACTCCATGCTAGACAAATCGAAAACAATGCAAATCGTCTCTTTTGTATAGGCATGACCCTAAAATAGTTGTGTTTCCAAAATGATAATTGTGTTTTCAAACCAAAAAAAGTTGACAACACTTAATAATGATACAACTTCAATTTTTTTTTAATTTTTTTAATTTTTTAATTTTTATAAGTCATATCTCTTTTATTTATTCAATATTATACATTTTATTGATGTTGATATTAAAAAATTATGTTTCAATAATGCAATTCTTTTTAAAATTATATAATATTTTGTTGAATTAAAGTTGTTGAATATGATTCTGTTCGCCGTGAAAATTGGTGAAAAACCGTTGGTCTTTCAAATCGAAAAAGATTTGTTTTACTTGCAGGATCGACCACACAAATCCTAGGACATGTGCTAGTTAATCTTAAACAAAGTTTGGAAAAACGATGAACATTTCGACAAACTTCATGATAAAAATAATTTGTTTCAAAAATGTAAATGGAATTGAACACAAGAGATTAAAGTCAAAAGAATGGTAAAAATTGTTAAAAGTAACTTGCGCAAGAAAAAAATAAATTCTTAATGAGAAGACTTATTGAATTGCATTAAAATGTAAAAATGGTGCTCCATCAACGTACATTCTCACGAACTCGTTTCTCTACACGCAAGTACTTTGAGTATATTGAGGAATTTGTACACAATTGAACACACACACTAATTCTAACACTAAGACTTGCTATTTATACTAATCAAAAATAATTGTCATCAACGGTTAATGAACTAGATCGGGATAGGTGGCGTTCTGCATGTCTTCGACTCTTAGAAGCCTTCCGCGTGTCTTCTTTGAGAAATGGATAAGAACGAACATTCTCTCCTTTATTTGAATTCAAATCTTTCTGTCGAAATGCCTTCAGTAGTACCTTTATCGAATCACATTTCCCAATTGTTAGGAAATATTTCTAAGTCCATAAAATAGTTTCTCCTTGCAAAGGACGCGTTTAAATCACACTCCAAAAATGTAGTTCTGTTCGAAGTCATCCAATTTCTTCAGAAACTCTATTACTTCCTTTTAATCCAATTCAGGCGTTGAAATTTAGAGCCAACAAATTGCCCCCCAAAAATGTCATTTTCGACATCACTGAAGAAAAAGGCATTTTTTGATAATATAATTCGACACCTCGAACGAATCTTGCATGACTTTGATGTCTATCACTATTTCAAAAAACCTATGACGTCATGATCATCACGCTTTCTATACTCTAGGAGATCATAGAGCTAGACATTAACTACCAACGCTCCATCAAACAACCCTGGTGGAACACGTGTCCCACTAACCATAAGCTCTTTTAATGCTGATTTGAAGTCCCTTAAACTTCCACAAGCTTATAAATAGCTCCCTACTTAGCCATTTTCACTTTTTACACTTCTAAAAAACTCTCAAGCATTTTCTTCTCTCATCACCTTTCAAATCTTCAAATAAAATACACAAATTTCTTCAACCTTCAACAATGGCGTCTTCAACCACCAACCTCAAAGACTACAAAAAAGATCAAAAATCCAAAGACCTAAAGAAGATCTCTTAGCCTCCTCCTTTTGACACACTTTCAGGGCCAAAGATGGTGGGGAACCAACAGTTCATTCCTAAGCCGCTTGAAGAAGAAAAGAGAAAAATCTAAGAATCTCAGGTACTTGTTTCTGTTATTGTTTCTGGTAAACGACATGCATTATGAGGTCCTTTACCTGCTCTTAGCTTTGGACATAGAAAATCTAGGGAACTTTTTCCTTCTTATTACAAATCCAAACCCATAGGACAAGCCAATAAATCTAGGGTTAAAAAATCCTCTTCTGATGCAGTAATGTTGGATAACATAGACTTAAGGTATATGAATAACAACTTTAGAGTCTTTCGAGCGACCTCATCCTTTAAGAATCTGATGACTATATGAACTGGTTAGAATAGGTAGAAAAAGTTAAGTCCCAAACCTAAAAGAACATGGGAGTCTATGACCTAATCATGTTATCAAAGACGAGTCTCGATTACTATTCAACCATGTTGGTCTCTTCTCTGTATTTCTGGGATAGCACCCATTATACCTTCCATCTCCCTTGTGGGATGATGATTCCCACACTATATGACATAGCCACTATCACAGGGCTCAAACCTACTGGAAGCACTTATAACCTATACCTAGAATCTGATGACTCAATAGGTTTTGCATCCACTAAGGCTAAATATTCACATTTCATAACACATTACTATAACCAAACAACGATGATGTCTCAAATAGAGAACATATAGCCTTCTTGACCGTATGGTTGTCTCACTGTATCTTCTGCTCGAAATCCCTCCAAGTAGCTAAAATATATATCACCTTGGCCACTCAGCTTCATAAAGGCCATGATGTCTGTCTGAGCGAAATGATCTAGGGAATCTTTACGAATCTCTGAGTGAAGGAGTGGCTCAACTCAAAGATTTAGGAGAAAAAGGGAACCTCTTGCTATCTGGCCCCTTTTGGCTGCTACAACTCTGGTTGAACGCATCATTTGAAGCCAGTCTTCCTAATAAGAATCTCATAGATGAAGCCGCTGAAGAAATCAAGAACAGAAGAGTCGAAGGGACTTGTTTGGGCAAGCTTACTCCAAGTGAAGAAGGACAATCTCTCAGGCCAACATTCTTAAGTTATGTCATGATGTTTGCCGAACGTCATGAATTCTCGTCGAACATGGCTCGCTTTGCTACAAGGAAGTACAACCCTAAGTGGTTCACAAGACCCTTTCCAGCCCCAAACAAAACTCAAAAAGCAGAGTCTTTACTGATCTGGGAGGCCTTTCTGATTCCAAGATTGTTAACCCTTTGATTGAATATGTCAAAGTTTCAAGTGACTATAATTGCTTTCCAACCAAACTTAGTTGCTTGACAGTTTGGGTTGGTCCAAGCTCTTCCCAAGTGTCTCTTTGAGAAGAAATGTGCTCTTTTTCTTCTTTATATGAAATATACTGAGGAGATGACTTCGAAACTTCTTGCTCACTATGCTGACAAGGCTCATCTCATCCCTACTAGCTTCGAACCAAGTTTTCTTTGCACCCCAGAATTCAAAAGCTGGTGATCAAAATATTATGTTGAGGAGTTCTTTGATGCTCCTTCATTCACTCAACTCATTAACCAAGCTTTCCTCTATGTGCAGGAGAAGACCAAGAAAGGTATTTCGACACATATCAAAGAAATCTAAGCATTCTAGGAGTACTTTGAAACTTTTTATCGACCAAATGATATTAGTCGAACCGTCCACAATGCAGCTGTTACGCTGAAGGAAAAGTTTCTAAAGAAAATGGAGAGTTTACAACTCCCTTCGTTCGTTCCTCCTAGGAAAGGATACGCAATGGCTTTCAACAAGTTTCCTCCCAAATTTCCTTGACTGCCAACTGCTGACTTTGGAGTGGCCCTCGCCCCTCCATTTCCATATTGGTTTATCTGTTGGGATTCTATAAAAATCCTTCGCCAACATCGAAACCGAAGGCTCAGCGGGTGGTTGCGACCAAGTATACTTTAGACAGTTTCAAAAGGAATCTTCATATCAGTATCGAAGATGTTCGCATCGAGTCCAAAATATATGAAGGTGTGGAATGAGAGGTTTTCGAACTGTATTTCTCTTATTTCATTTTTATCATCTTACTCGCAATGACTTGTTTAAATTTCAGCTACCAAAGTTGCACCCAAGAAGAAAAAGCAAAATGAAAAGAAGACAGAAGAAAGCAGCCAAGTTACTAAGGTAATTTTTTCTTACTCATTTCTTCTTTACTGCATAATATCATGTTGTCTAACACTTCGAATCTTTTCTCCTCAGATCTCTTAAACACCACCCCATACTCCAAAAAAGTAGATATCAAAAGGAGCTTCCAGCCATATGATAATTGAATTGGATGAGGAAGATCAATCTCCTCCTGAAGAGCAGACCCTTAAAAGGAGGAGGAAACTGGCCATATAATAATTAAAAGGAGGATCTCAACAAAGGCATCCCCTACTTGCAATATTTTAGAGCCTACCCCTGAGGAGATTGCGAAGATAGTTGTAGCGCAAATTGAGAGTGACAACTCTAGTCCTGGGGCTGATGATCCTAAGGTAATTATTTCGCCTAGAATCTCGTAATTTTCTTTACCATCTATCCTTCTAATTATTTGACTTTTTTTTCTTAGGTTACCACCAATGTTAGAGGACAACCTATGGTGCAGCAAATCATTCCGACAACAAGTTGTGACCCTAGTTATCATTCCGACAACAAGGAAATCTGTCTAAGGACCCTCCTATTACTTCTTCGACTGACACTCTGTCGACCAGCCTTTCACACGAGGAACTAGAATCCTTAAAAGTGCAACGACCGTTGGAATATCTAAAGGCCATGCTCAGTTCCCAATATAGCTTCAACGACAAAAGCACCAGCACCTCGACCGCCTCGGGGAATCTTCCGACTAGAAAAACCGAAAGTGATTCGCTCATTAAGATAAAGGAGAAAATATTTGTAGTGGATTTGTTCCATATCTTAGAACAGGATGTTTCTATCAGCTTTGGACTTAAGAAACTTCTGAAGCAAATCAATGTCCTGAAAGTCTCACCAGAAGTTGTTGATGTTATTATGGAGCTGAGTACACTAATCGACCTTGTTGTTGCTGATTTAAACCGCCTCAGAGACTTTTCAAGCAAACTCACCACCAAAACTGGAAATCAAAAGGCTTTTTGGGAGGTTATTTCTGCGTCTATCGAAAAAGTTTCAACTCTAGAAAAACTTTCTGAACAGAACAAGAAGGAAGTCTAGAAATGCGACAAAAACATTACAGAATGGGAGGGGCAAATTGTCACCTTGCAAAACAAAATCTCTCAAGCCAAACAACGCAAGGCCAACCTTCTTAGTTCTGTCAAGGATGAGGTAGCGAAAGAGATCAAGGTTGGACGTCAACATTTCGAAAAAGCTCAGCAGCTTGAGAAAGATATTGAAACCCTCTCGACCAACAAAACTCTTTGTGAACGCTGCCTGACGCTCTAAAGGTTGAAGTATGACAAGATGAAAGGCTCTCTTCCATTTTGAAGTTTATCGTATAGCACTTTTTATTTTTTGTTGATCATGACTTTTGGTCCTTTGTGGCATTTTTTTCAAACATTTCCCATTAACCATCAAGATTCTTTTATCTTCGTCTAACTCTTCAATCTCATATGCGCCACTAGAAAAAAAATTGTATGAATTGAAAAGGGCATTCCTATTTAGGGGACCACTTACCTAAGGCTCTATATTTTTGATCCATAGGAAAAATTACTTTCCAAATAAATTCTTCTGGCGAGAACATCTTGATCTTGACTTTCTTATTATAAGATTTATCTACTCTTTTCTTCCGCCTTTCTAACAATTCTAAGGCATTGAGCTTTTCTTCATCCAAATCAACCAACTCATCCAACATCATGTTCTAGTAGGATTCTGATGGAATCTCACGATGCCTTTGGATCCTCGTTGACTATAAGTAAATTTCCACTGGTAATACTGCATCATGGCCAAACGTTAATCAAAACGGAGTTGCATTAGTCGATTCTTTGGGAGAAGTTCGACACACCCAAAGCACATGATATAAAGTCGTGTGTCAATTTCTAGGCTTCTTCCCCACATGTTTCTTAATTAGACTAATCACTATTTTTTTCGCTGCTTTAACCTGACCATTAGCCTGAGCGTAATAGAGCATATAAGTTAACAATTTGAAACCCATTTCCTTGGAAAATTCTTGCATCTTTCAACCAATAAAAATTGATCCCTGATCTATTGTAATGGTCTCTGGGATTCCAAATCTATAAATGATATGTTTTTTTTTATGAATTTGATTATGTCTTCTTAGTCGAAATTTGGCAAAGGTGTAGTTTCGATCCATTTTGTAAAATAATCAATACCTACCAAAATGTACCTTTGATTTTTGGATGACGCTGGTCGAATTTCTCCAACTAAATACAAAGCCCAACCCCTAAAGGACCATGATTTTACTATGGAATGTAACTCACTCGTAGGAACATGTTGTATACCTGCGTGCACTTGACACTTTTGGCACCCTTTAGCAAATTCGATGCAATCTTTTAACATGGTGGGCCAAGACATGCCTTGCGAAACAACAACTATTTCATCTTGTAGCCTACCTGGTGTGCCCCACATGCCCTACTACGGACAGTCGAAAGGGCTAAATATGCCTCTGATTCACTAAGGCATTTAAGTAGAACTCCCTCAAGAGTCTTTTTAAATAACTCATTTTCCAAAAGAACGTAACTTAAAGCACGATACCTGATTTTTCGCTCTGGGGATGCCGTTGGATTTTGCAGATACTCTACTATCGGTTTCCTCTAATCTTCGTCCATAAAGCTATCTATTGCAAAGATTTCTAAATTCTCTTTATCAGCGTACCCTAGCTTTGTCGTTTCTAAATTTGATGGGGACAATTTAACTGACACAACTCTTCCTCTGACTTTGATTGCATCTTGTAATTTTTATTTTGAAATTTTATACCCAGAAGCAATTTGAGCCAAGTCATTGGCCACTTGATTTTTCAATCGAGGTATGTGTCGACTACTAACCATATTAAATCTTTTCAGTAATCGATGGGCTATTACAAAGTACATAATAGGTTTTCTTTAACACATTTGTACTCTTTTATGATTTGTTTTATGACTAACTCTGAGTCTCCTATCATTTCGACTCGAGTTTCCCCTAACTCTAACAATATCTCAAGTTTGGATACTAAAGTCTCATATTCAACCTCATTATTCAAACAGAGACCTTCGACTTTATACTTGAATTTTGTTGGAATTTTTTCAGGAGAAATGATCAACACTCCTACACCCGTCCAGATATATGGCTAGAGCCATCAAAATATAAATTCCAAGGCTCAAGCTCGAGATAGTTTATGTTATTCTCATTTATTAAGTGGTCAGCTATAAAGTTTGCTACCACTTGTCCTTTAACAACCTTTAAAGGCATATATGTTAAAGAATATTTAGTTAAAGCTAATGCCCATTTACCAATTCGACTATGCAAAATTGGTTTAGACAACATGTGTTTAATGATATCGAAATGAGACAAAACATAAACATCAACAGGTTTCATATAATGCTTTAACTTTGTACAAGAAAAATACAAGCATAAACACAATTTTTCAACTATGTTATACCTAGTTTCTGCGTCATTTAAAATCCTACTAAGGTAGTAAATGGCTCTTTCAACTCCATTTTCATCCTCTTGGGCCAGCATGCTCCCTAAAGTTTTGTCTGGCACAGATATATATAACCTCATGCTCCTATTCCTACAAGGTGGTGATAGAATTGGAGGATGACTCAAGTAATCCTTGATTTTATCGAATGCTTCTTGCTGAGGTTGTCCTCATTCAAATCCTTCCTTATTGAGTCAAAGCAAAGGTGAGAAGGCTTGAGTGTTCCCACTGAGATTCGATATGAATCTCCTCAAGAAATTAATATTTCCCATCAGTGATTGTAACTCCTTCTTTGTCGATGGCGCTTTCACCTCCATTATGGCCTTGGTCTTATTCTGGTTTATTTTGATTCCTTTTTGTAGACCACAAAGCCTAAAAAATCTCCCATCTATACATAGAAAGCACATCTGAGAGGATTCATTTTTAAACCATGTCTTCTCATCCTTTCGAAAGATTGTCGAAGATGGCCGATATGATTCTTCCTTGAAACAAACTTAAAAAAATATCATCAATGTATATTTGCATAAAAGTATCTATATAATCATGAAAGATTGAATTCATTTCCTTTTGATATATTGCCCTAGCATTCTTTAACCCAAAAGGCATCACTGCCCATTCGTAAGTGCCTAAGGCCCCAGGACATCGAAATGCTGTCTTTTGGACATCTTCTTCAGCAATGAAAATTTGGTTATATCCCAAATACTCATCGATCATACTAAGGTGTCTGTGGCCTGCGGTGGAATCGACTAAAATCTCTGCTACATGCATTAAATATTCATCCTTTGGGGTTGCAGCATTTAAATCTCTAAAATCTATGCATACCCTCAAAGAACCACTCTTTTTAATAACAGACACAATATTTGCTAACCACTTGACATACTTGGTTGTACGGATGAATTTACATCGGAGAAGACTTTTGACCTCCTCTTTAATCTTCGAAAGAATTGCCGGTGCAAACCGCCTTGGATTCTGCTTGATGGCTTCTTCCCAGGCTTGATTGGCAACTTCAATTCGACTAGATCTTTGTTTAAACCAGGCATCTCGTCATAATCCCACGTGAAACAATCTTTAAACTCCTTCAATATTTGGATTACTTCGAACTTGAGTTGTGGGCTAATGTTGGCACTTATGTATGTTGGCCTCTTTCTTGCCCCCTTTCCTAGATCGATTTCTTCAAGTGGATCTTGCGCTAGCATCTTGATATTGGCTACCAACAGATCCTTCTCGAAACCCAAAGGCTCGTCATCATAGATGGTATTGAGCCTCTGGCCTTGTTGTTTTTTCTGAACCTTATCAGGTGGTTCTGGATCTAAGTCCTTACCAGGACCTCCTTTGTATGATTCTTGGTTGGCTTCGACAGAGATATTTTCCACTTCAGCCTCTAAGGCCGCTTGTAATTTATTTTTGGCTATGTAAGCCAAAATCTTTTTGAGCACTTCAAGCTCAGTCATCATTAATGAATTCGCTTCCCCAACCTGTTAGGGTTATCCTAGATGTATTAAGGTACGGAAGGTTGTATTCTCCTACCACCTCTTTATCCCATCGAAAACCATGGATAGGATGTAAATACAACGAACAGTAGACGTCATCATCCAGGGTGAAAGCAAAGTCAGCGGATTGCATGGAGCAATGTTGGCCAAGTGCTTATCAAAATTGCGTCGGTCAACATGATTAATTGGGGCCTTGAAATAACCTTGATCAACCTCAATGTTTTCGAAAATGCAGTCTGGTCGCCATATTGTAATCCTCTGGTGCATGGAAGATGGTACGTCTTTAATTCCATGCATCCATTCTCGTCCCAACAACAAGTTATAATTGCCCTTTGTTTCGACCACCATAAAGACGGTAGGTCTTGTAACTGTCCCTACCGTAAGGTCGGCCTGTATGACATCAAGGGTAGTTCCCACCTTCCCCTCGTAATTCGAGAGCACCATGTTGTGTGGTTTGGTATCTGTGTCGAATTTGCTAATTCTCCTCAGCATAAAGTGCGACATCAAGTTCACTGTAGCGCCACAATCTACCAAGATAATATTAACCGCAACATTTTCTACCTTTCCAGTAATAAATAGAGGCTTCAAATGATTTTTCATCGCCTCATTTGGCTACTCGAAGAACGTATTATTTTCTTCTACACAGTCGTTATTCATTACATAGTAACATACTGGCTTGTGTGCTGCCATCTCAGCTTCTGTATAACTGTGTAACTCTTCGACCTCTCTTATCTGGTTGAATTCTCTAGGCAAAACCAATACTACATTCATTATAATATCCAATTAGGCCTCTGACCCAGAGTCGAAATTGCCAGTTAGCATTTCATATTCATCAATTTCCTGACCGTATTTCTCTTTGGCCTCCTCTTCTTGGGTGGCAAACAACTTCCTTCCCACGAGTATCTTCTCGACAAGCTTTGGTTCCTCCTTTTTCTCCTTTATGGTAGGCAGGTTAGTACTAGATTCAGCCTTTTCCCCAGCCTCTTTAGGCCTTCCTTCTGCGCTGCTCCCTTTTCCACCGGGATCTAGACATTGGATTTTTCCCTTTATAGTTCTATGAGACGTAGGTTGTCTTCTTAGAAGCCTGAAACTCCCTGCGGTAAGCCATTGATGAGCCCCTGTCCATATCGAACTTTTGACATTTATGTTGTTCATGATGCTTGCCTTCGACTAGTTTCATCTAACTTCCCTTCGAAGCCTCAGCCGGTGGTTTGAAGGTAGAGATCTTAACTCCTGGCACCCTTTGCTTGGTTTCATCCTTCCTTGAAGAAGATCTTCTTGGGTCGAAACCTCGTTGCTCATATGAGGCTCTGTGCTCACACCTTTCTTTGGCCTTCCTCACACCCTTTTTGTTTTGCGCTGCCTTTCTATCAAACACAACATTGCACTTTGGGCACAACATAACTTCATACTTGTTTCTTTGGCATCTGTGGAGAAAATTTATGAGGGTCTCCTCCTGCTTTGGGTAAGAAACTTTGTTATACTCTTCATGTCGATGCTCCTCGTCGACTTCCACGGGGATTTCTTGTGAGATCCCCACCATGTTGATATTGATATTAACATAATCAGCAATATCCATTTTATAAAATTTCATTTGAAGGCCATCAGCGGCCTTGTCCGCTCAAACGAAATTGTCAGTAGTTTCCTTTGTTATCATCATTAGGTTGGAGTCCTTAATAACTCCTTCAGCGAAGCCATCAGTAACTCCATAGTCAAAACTATTAATAGTTTCTTTAATGAAGCCTTCAGGAGCTTCGCGAACAAAATCTTTCATGAACTCTTGATCAAAATCTTTAGTAACTTGGACCAAAACAGCCTCATTGATTAAGTTTTCAGTGACTTCGATCAAGTTTACTGCATTGTCGAAATCTTCAGCAACTTCGATCATGTTAACTTCATTTGGCTACGTATAATGAGCATCAACAACTTGTAGAGGGTCAGTGTCAACTTTCATCTGGTTCTTGGACTTCTCCCCGAACTCTAGCCTTCCCTCCAAGATAGCATTCTGAACAAGATCCCTGAAAAGAAAACATTGAGAGATTTTATAACCCAAGAAATTATGGTATTTACAAAACCCTATTTTCTTTCTTTGCTCTAAAGGATGCATTTTAGCACCAGGTGGTACTATCACTTGCACATCCTTAACTAACAAATCAAAGATTTTGTCACATTTTGTAACATTGAATGTGTAAGTTTTATTTGGAAACCTATCATTCTTTTTTGGTTCGACAGTGTTCTTTCCATTCAAAAGTGCTAAAACCTTGCAAGAATAGGGTGAGTCTTATTTCAATTCAGCGAGATCTACCTCATTCTCACTGAAACTCACAGGCTCACTGTAATACATTTCATCCTCTTCATTGAATTCGACATAGGTTATTCTCTTATTCTTATTTGCCCTAGCCTTTGTCTTCTTTCAAGTGTTCTAACTGTCGAACCCTATCGGCTAACTGGGCCATATCCCTCAGGTATTGAGTATCTAGTTTCTTCCTAATGGAATAATCCAGACCCCCAACAGTCATTTCGACTAACTCATGTTCTGGAACTTGTGTGAAACACCTTGCCTTGAGAAGTCAAAACCTATTCAAATAATCGTCTATTGGCTCAGTAAACTTTTGTTTTATACTAGCCAATTCCTTCAAACTGATCTTTGTTTGTCCCATGTAGAATTGCTCATGGAACAAACGTTCTAACTGGGTTCAATTATGAATGGAATTTAGAGGTAGGGTTGTGAACCAAGTGAAAACGTTCTTTGTAAGAGAAATTGGAAAATATTTTACCCTAAGCTTCTTATCATTTGAAATTTCTATGATTTATATCAAATACCTAGCCACATGTTCGACAGTGGACTCGGTAGTATCCCCGGAAAACTTAGTAAACTTATTATACTTTGTTCTTGGGGTTAAATTTAATTGAAGGATGTATTTAGATAACAGTGATGTATAATTTTACCGTCGAAGGCCAAAATTTACTTTGTTACGTGCCATGATTCTTTCGACCATGACAGCCAAATTATTATCTGCTACTACGTTGTTACGTCGAACTTGATGTACAATGTTTTCAGCATTCTGGTTCCTATTTACCAAAACCACCCTTGGTTCTTCTTCTCTAGGAATTTGTAGTTGATTTTTAGGGGGTTCGAATCTAGGTCGTTTGATCATTCCCTGGTTGTCTTGATTTGCCTGGGGTATATTTCCCGGATTTTGTTGAATTTGGTTAATGGTGGTATCTTCGTCGAAAACTATCCATTGGTTCTCTATCATATACTTCCTTGGTGGTTGTCGAGGGGGATTTGGTACACCAAAGAATTCTACAAGGCGCGTCATTTGTGTTGCTAATTGTTGATTAGTTTGGGTAGTATTCTGAATAAGAGGCTGAAAGATTTCCCCCATAGTTTGGGACATCATTTGGACCATTTGAAAGTTACTCTCGTCCATCTATTGTCTTAAGTATGATACAGAACTGGTTGTCAAATTTGGCATTTGGGCAAAATACCCTAATCCTAAAGTTTAACTATTTTGACTCATATTTACCTAAGAGCCCGATTCTTGTAATGGCGAAGTCATTACTGGTTTTGTGTATAATGGAGGAACATTTTGTAAGTTTGCCATCATTAAAGTTGGCATTCCATAGGGTGGGTCTCGAGGCAGGGGTATCGCAAATTCAGGAGGAGGGACGCTTATGAATCCTGAAGCCCCTATTGGTGGTGGAGTCTGTGGAGGATCCCTTGGCCCAATATAAGTCAGAATAAGTTGTGTATGGGCAATCGAATGTGTAGGTATTGAACTTCACATAAATGGTATTGCTTCAGAGACAGGTGTTGAGACCATAGGTCCTCCTGTCGAAGATCCTATGGATAGTTCTACATTGTTACTAGGCGTACCCTGAGGAATATTTGGTTGGTTAGAGTTTGCTTTCATTCTCCTCCTATATCTTCTCCTTGTTCTATCATCGTTAGCGGTGACTTCTTTACCACTTCTTAATAACATGTAACGAAGTTTTCAAAGAGAAAGTTGATAACTAATAAATTTTCAAGAATTTCAAAGATAATTTTATGCACTTAGCACTGTCCCACTGGGCGTGCCAATTTGTTCGCTGTAAAAATTGGTGAACAACCGCTGGTCTTACAAATCGAAAAAGATTTGTTTTACTCGCAGGATCGACTACACAAATCCTAGGATATGTGCTTGTTGATCTTAAACAAAGTTTGGAAAAACAATGAACACTTTGACAGAGTTCATGATAAAAATAACTTGTTTCAAAAATGTAAATGGAATTGAACAAAAGAGATTAAAGTCAAAAGACTGGTAAAAAATGTAGACAGTAACTTGCGCAAAGAAAAGATAAATTCTTAATGAAAAAACTTATTGAATTGCATTGAAATGCAAATATGGTGTTGCATCAACGTACATTCTCACGAACTCGTTTCTCTACACGCGGGTACTTCGAGTATATTGAGTAATTTGTACACAATTGAACACACAGTAATCCTAACACTAAGACTATCTATTTATACTAATAAAAAATAACGGTCATCAACGGTTAACGAACTAGATCGAGATAAGTGGCGTTCTGCATGTCTTCGACTCTTGGAAGCACTCCGCGTGTCTTCTTTGAGAAATGGATACAAACGAACATTCCCTCCTTTATTTGAATTCAAATCTTCCTGTCGAAATGCCTTCAGTAGCACCTCTGTCGAATCACATTTCCCAATTGTTAGGAAATATTTCTAAGTTCATAAAATAGTTCCTCCTTGCAAAGGGACGCCTTCGACTCACACTCCAAAAATGTTGTTCTGGTCGAAGTCATCCGATTTCTTCAGAAACTCTATTACTTTCTTTTAATCTAATTCAGACATCGAAATTTAAAATCAACATATTTATAATCATATAAGAGAGTTAAAAGGAGTAGATAAATCATCTAGGAGTAGAAAAATTAAGATGATTTATTTTGAATGAAGGTAAAAGAAAGGATTATAGATTTTCTAATTAGCATTTGGTTTTTTCTTTTAAAAAAACTGTACTAATTAGCAATTAAACTTGTTATGTATAAGAACTAGAATATTCTTTGACCTTCTTAATTCTATTAGACTTATTAAAAAAAGTAAGATAGGAGAAGGCACACTCTTTTGAAGGAGTTGGTGGCAAGAATAGTTCTAATAGCATTTAAAAAATAATTAATTCCTTCAATTATTTTGTTGCTTATATCATCACACACACCTTTTTGCGATTAAGACTTATGATCAAACATTGTATACAAAATAGCTTGCTTATGTAGGGAGAGATGTTAATTAATCAATATCAATGGGATGATATCATGGAAAAATAAATAAACAAATAAGTCACATAAAGGCAAAATTTGTCATTATTTGAAAGACTTTGTCTCCATCTTTGGTAGTTGATTGAAGTAGACTCCATAGAGTATACCCTTTTTTCCATCTGCCATTAATAATTGGAAAATTGGAAAATATTTTTAATTTGGCTTTGAAAATTATGAAGATAAGAAAATATTATGATTTTAGACGATTACAAATGGCAAAGCTATCCATCTTTATAGAGTTAATGTGATTGGGAATTTTTGTTCTTTTCTTTTTTCCATTTTATACTTCTTTGTTTTGCATTTAGCCATTCTCTATTTAACTATAACTATGTGTAGTATGAAAAGAAAAAGAATGGATCTTAAGTGTTTGTAAAGTCATTGTTGATTAAATTTACAAGACCCTTTATGTCAATTATTTATGTAATAAATAAAATAAAAACCAATATTAATATATTTGATTGATTATTTAATCAAATAAAATAGTTGAGAGTAGAATCATTAAGTTAAAAAAAAATTGTGAGATAAATTGTATTTTACTATTAACTTATAACTAAAAGAGTTTCTTGAAAGTTAAAGAATTCAACTAGATATGACAAAATTAGATATGAAACTATTTCGCATATCTCATAACCACTATTGAGTGGGTTAGTGCGAAGTACTTATAACGAGGTATTGTAATTTTTTTTTACCACTAGCATCTAGTCTATTAGATCGACTAATTAAATTTGGAGGTCAGTTCTGTTATTAAAGGGTTTCATCTCTCTTAATTGCAGTTGCGGAGAATTAAACCGTAATTCTCCCTACTAAGTTTAACGTCAATCACTATTGAACCAACTAACGATTAGTAATATGCATTGTTGTTTGTTGTGAGGAGGCGTCAGCTCCAACAGTACGATTCAGAAATATTATTATTATTTAAAATATATTATTTAGTTAAAATTGGTAACACTATAGTTTAATTTCTATTCATTGTCAATAATATGGAACTACTTATATTTTGTAGTCGGAGACGTAGGTACAAGTGGTCCAATTTCATAATCAGACATTGTGTGTTCTATGTTTTCGCACTTTTTTTTTCTTTTTCTTTTTATAAATAGTCGGTGTTCTAACCATTAATACTAGATAATGATTAACTTAATGCAAAATTTAAAGTTACAAGGTTCGACGGAGCAGACAATTATGAAATATAGCAAAATATGGTTAAAGATATATTGAATCAATAAAATTTATATAAGGTGTTGTGTGAGACAAAATCAAAAATATGGGGGGAAATGATTAAGAAGAAATGAAAGATAAAGTCGTGATACTAATATGTTTATGTGTTGTGGTGAGTATTAACTGTGACATCAATAAAAATATTCGAGAAACTGTATATGTCTAAGATGCTAACAAACAAATTTTCTATGAAGCATCAAATATACAACTTGAAGAACATGATTTGCAACTTATCAATTCCTAGTGTCGCTTGCGCGAAAATAAGGTGCCGGCATGACAGAAGAGTCGCCACCTTTCGTTATTTATCCCTCAGAGCGGGAAAGGAAACGATCGGAAAAACCTGACGAATAAGGGTAAGACAAGGTCATCGCAACCATTGTCTGGGTTCGGGAGTCGGTTACGCAAGGGGAAGGTATTAGCACCCCTCACGTCCGTCGTACTCGACGGGATCCTCGCTTGTTTGTTTACTTGGACGGGTTGGTTATAATCTATCTACCTATCAAGGCTGGCTGAAAAAGAAAAGAAAAATGACTCGGCAAAGCATCGCGCTTTATGCCTACGTATTCCCATCAGAGAATGAGAAATCAGAGTCAACGTAGTTCGGCTAACTACGGGTTATGGGGGGAAGGTTGCTCGCTAGGATATCGCATCCTATGCCTACGTACTTTCATCTGGTATGAAAGATCAGAGCAAACGTAGTTCGGCTAACTACTGAAAATATGGCTCAACTAGGAGGGAGACTATCAAGTCCTACTGTTATCATGCCATGGATTCATCCTATGGTTGAGGTTTGAACAGGGAACTCCTAGATATTATCATGCATAGGTTTCAACCTAAAAGTCTATCATCAAATCCTCATCAAAGGAAATGAGAGTCCTAAGGGATCATGTCAATGATACAGACAAAAACATCAGCTTTAACAGTAAAATGCATGCAATGCAAGTGAGGGAGGAAATGTGTGTGGGGCTTCAACCTCCACAAGCTCGTCTCAACCTCAAGCCAGTCATGAAATAACAGTAATCATACTGAAAATAATCAACATGCTATCAAGCAATAAACAGATAAAGGAAGTGAAGTGCTATCAGGCAAACAAAACTCACATGAGAAAGAATCATCTATTCTCTAACCCTAACCCTAATCACAGGATCCTAACCAAAGCAAAGCCCTCAAGCACAACCCTAAACAGGAGAAATCATTCCCAGCCTTCAAGCTTCAGAACAAGCTTACCAAAGACAGGGAGCTAAGCAAGCAAGCTCATAGTGTCTTCCTCAGGAGAACACTAGGAGGTGTATACTCAGGAATCATACCCTATGTGGCTCAACCACTGTGATCAGTTTACATCCCTCCTCAGGAGAGATTAAACTCACAAGCAGGCTCCAACATCACTGGATATTTAAGAAATCCTATCTGAACTAGTGGAACTAAGTGAATAGACTCATAGGACCTTCCTCAGGAAAGTACTAGGAGGCTTCCACTTAGGAGTTGTATCCTATGTGGCTCAACAACATGTGATCAGTTTACATTCCTCCTCAGGAGAAATTAAACTCACAAGTTGGCTCCTACATCATTGGATACTTGAGAAATCCTAGATCAACTAGTGGAACTAAGTGAATAGACCCATAGGACCTTCCTCAGGAAAGTACTAGGAGGCTTCCACTTAGGAGTTGTATCCCATGTGGCTCAACAACATGTGATCAGTTTACATTCCTCCTCAGGAGAAATTAAACTCACAAGTTGGCTCCAACATCATTGGATACTTAAGAAAGAGGTGAGAAGGAAGGATGAAAGTCATTCATAGTGCCTTCCTCAGGAAAGTACCATGAACTTCCTTCAAACTTCAGGCTCTCAAACCTCACCAACAGGAAATGAGACAAGCTCTGGGTCTCTGCATCTTGGTCTACAAGCTCCTCTTCATGATGCTCCCCATCAATATCCTCAAGGCAACACAAGCCCTTCAGCAAATTCCTCAGAAAGAACCCCACAGATGAACAGATAACCCACTGAACAAACCAAATTATCAGGCAATCTCCAGATGATACCTAAAAATTCTAAACTAATGGGGAAAAAAAAAATAACAAATATTCATAAGGGTCCTCAACACCTACTCCTAACATCTACAAAGGTTTCTACCTAAAAATCAAGATAAAACTCAATCAAAGAAAGGAATCATCACCTAAACACCATTCTAAACCCTAATTAGGAAGCCCTAAGTCTACCCTAATTAAACTAATCAAGATTAAATTCTAAAAATCTAGAAAAAATCCTATGGGGTAGCATGACTCATCATCTAATTGCACCAAAAAGAATGGGTAAAAAAGATTAATGGAAAGTACTAAAACAATTCCTACAAAATCAAATATCAAGATGAAACAATTAAAAAGCTATTTAATTGGAAAATCTACCAAAAATATCAAACATAAAAATAAAATCTCAATTTTATTTTTATAATTTTCTACTCACTTTAACCTAATCATGAAAAAAGAAGAATTGAAAAAATCATTTTCTATCTATTTTTAATGAATTTAACAAGACAGAAAAATAAAAGAAGAAAAATAAAACAATTTAATTGAATTAAAGGGAGGGGGTGAGGTTAGTAACTTCGCTCAGTTCAATTCCAGGGTTGGGCTTAATAGGGGGGCGCACTTATCAAATTAGCCAAGGCCCAAGTGAATTCAGAAACAATAACGATTAAAAAAACGCAGGGGGGTCAAAATAGAAACAAATTCAGGTGGAAATCCACTTGGGCTCGCTGGGGGGGGGGTTCACTTATCAAATTAGCCAAGGCCCAAGCTGATGCATCTTAATGAAACGATGCGTTTCATTCACAGCCTTTCCCTCCACATTTTCGTTTGAACGAGAACCGTCAGATCGTGAGACTTGTTCAACCATTTTGAAACAAATCAACGGACACGATTGTGTCTTCTTCGCTGGACATCTAGGGTTTGCTGAACCCGAGCTTCATGCACTTAACTTCATCTCCCTCGTTCTCTCACCTCACGCGATGAAACTCCTCGATCCAAAAACGAAAAATGATCCTCTCACCATGGAGAACAAGATGGGACGAGTGGTTTCTCTTGATTCTTCCTAGGTTAGCCTAACAGAGAGATTTAAAGGTCCTGGTACAGCCATGGTTAACTGACACCAACCTTCATTAAACTTCATTATAAAGCTACAAACTTGTTCTACAAGCCATGCTAGCCATCATACACTAATTCATGCTGATTAAAACGCATTAAACAACTACTTGTGGAAGATTCAAGATTCATGGCCCTGGTGTGAAACTTAATGGATTGTGCTATAACCTTCAGGGATCAATCTACTAACCTCCTACACTAATCCTATGGTCAAGAATCCAATTAAAACTCCATAAATATTGAGATTCGAAGAAGAGAAAAACCTGCTCAAGAAATGATGGTGAAGGCTGCTTGCAGTACTTTCAAGGCTTGCAATGGCTTGTATGTGATCCTTAGAAGATGCACTCTCTTCTGTTTGCAAAAGCTTCGAAGGAAACAGCTTGTAATGGCAGAAATCACAACTTTCTTGAACTTGAAGGAACTTTCTTCAATGGTGTTTCTCTCTCTCCTTGGCTTCACTATCACCAACCTTGCATTCAGTGTATTACCCTCTTTAAATAACAATTGGAAGAATGATCTAGAACTCCTTAGAACCATCTAGAAACTTCATGAAAGTATCATGTGATGATAAGTTCAAAATCTCTTATCTCATGCTCTTACTCCTTATTTTCGTGCCAAATACTCCTTACATGAGATATTCAAGTGTTATGAACCAAAATAAGGCTTTACATTGGCTTGTGTAAAGATTTTCAAAGTTAACTTCATTTGCAAGTAACAAATTAACAAAGAAACCTCATTTTCTGGACCTCAAATGGAAAATCCACTTAAACCAATCTTCTCAAAATGTTTTTTCCAATCAAAATGATATATTGGATGACCTATTTTGGATTTGTAGATCTCCCAAATCACTTTTCAATTTCAACTTTTCAAAGTTATAAGTCATTTTTAGTTCATTTTTGACCAATCATGGAATCTTGTGCTATGAGCTTTTTCAACAATTTGTGACCTTCTTTCTAGACTTAAAATCACATTTTGAGCAACTTTCATGTTTTAAGTTTTTCCATTTGAGGCTTGGAAATAGGAGTTTTAGGCATTGGCTAAAATGACCTATAACTGACAAATGACCAAAATACCCCTGCCTTGCTCAAACCATAACTTGAGTTCCACAAATCCAATCAAGGACTTCTACCACTCAAATTAAAGCTAAGAACATCCTCTTCAACATTCATGTTGACCAAGAAACCATAGGAATCAACCTACTAGGGCAAAAGTTGTCTGGAAGTTGGGGTGACTTTCAAGGACCCAGATTCACACACCTCCGCTGACCTGTAATTTGCCAAAACCATAACTTGAGCTCTGTAACTCCTATCAAGGACTCCCACCACTCAAATTAAAGCTTAGAACAAGCTCTACAACATTCATGTTGTGGGGAAAATGAGATATCAAACACATCTAGTGCTAAAACTGCCTGGAAGATAGGGATCAAATTAGGGTTTTTTCACTGACAGTCCTCAGAAACCCTAACTCAAAACTTCTCAAAACTCCTCAATCATGATGAGTTGGTCTAGGAATCCTCTTTATAACATCTCTATGCATCATTCCATGATCTCATGGCCCTTGGATTAAGTCTCAACCTTCTCCAAATCTTCAGCTGGTCTAGGGTTGACCCAGTCAAAACCCTAATTCTACCATTCATGGTTGAATCTTCTGAATTCTTACATAATGACTCCTCTGGGCTTCATGATGGCTATCAAGACATCTCATAGGCTTTCTCAAAACATCAAGTTCATTCTCCAAGTCTCAGAATCATCTGAGGAGCACCCACAACTTTCAAACTGTGAAGCACACAATCCTGGTTTCAAAACACTTCCTCTGAAGATCTCTTGAACTTTCTGATGAAGGTATCAACTTCCAAATACTCAATGAACAAATAAATGTTGGTCAAATTTTGGGGTGCAACAGCTGCCCCTATTCAAACGGCTTGAACCTGACTGGGTGAGAAGCGAACGGCTCTCAACCAATCAAGGTACGAGACGGTTGAATATCGGTAAACCCGAAAATTTGCCAACTGCACGAGCACACGGTACTCTGCGGGGAACAAACCTTTGAACGCTGCAATACTAGCTGCTCAACAACTAGCTGGAGAGATACTGATCTGACGTCGCCGCCGGAAACAAACATCATTCTGCTGGGGATTTAAGGAATCTGACATTGCCGTCAAACAAACATCCAACCTCGCTGCCTGAAACAAACATAATCTGACCTGGGGTTCACCCCTGGTGAATGGAACAAAAAAGTACACTTACATACCTGAAGCTACTCCGCTGGGAAGGAGAGACTTAACCGAGCACACTCTGATCTGGGGTTCACCCTCAGAACCATGACGAATATCGGAATACTGCTGCACACTGCCCGCCGTAGAACTTCAACATTAAAGATATATGAAACCCTGGCCCCTGGCCACTTCCAGCTTCAGCTAGAAAAGATCTTCAAGCACTTATGAAGATAGATGAAACCCTGGCCCCTGGCCGCTTCCAGCTTCAGCTAGCAAAGATCTTCAAGTACTTCTGAAGATAAGCATCCTTGGCCTCCAAGGATGGCAACTCTGCAGGAGGTATCTTCGACTTCAGTCTGAAGAAAGTGATCCTTGCCCTTCAAGGATACATGAATCTGCCTTCAGGCAACTCCACCTCTGCTATAGAGCATCCGAGACTTCAGTCAGGGATATACTTCGGCCTTCAGCCCGAATAATGAATCCTAGGTCCTTCACGACCTTGGGGGATAACCTTGCCTTCAGGCACCTTTGCTTCAGCATAAGAAATCTGTGACTTTAGTCAGAGAAGTGGTATCCTGAGCCACTCATGACTCCACGGGGATTCAAACATTTTGCCTACAGGCAAAACTCCGCTTCAGCTGGAGAAACATCTTTGACTTCAGTCAGAAGAAACTATCCACTTGATCGCAATCAATCATCACCTCAGGACAACTGACGTGGTCTTCAGACTCACACGAATCACTCTGTTGTATCTACAACTCCGGAACCTTATCTTCAGCTACCGATTGATTCATCAATCTGGAAATCTGAACTCACAGGAACCTTCCGATATCTCCTTCGGGCGCTTATGAAATCCATCTTCAGATTAGACATCATTGCTGGAGGAACATCTTCGACTTCAATCAGAAGACGTATCATTCCCTTGATCGCACTCAATCATCACCTCAGGATAACTGACTTGGTCTTCAGACTCACACGGATCATTGTGTTGTATCTACAACCCTGGAACCTTATCTTCAGCCACCCGTTGCTTCATCCACACGGAAATCTGGCTTCACAGGAACCTTCTGATATCGCCTTCTGGCGCTTACGAAATCCATCTTCAGATTAGACATCGTTGTTGGAGGAACATCTTCGACTTCAATCGGAAGACGTATCATTCCCTTGATCGCGCTCAATCATCGCCTCAGGATAACTGACTTGGTCTTCAGACTCACACGGATCATTGTGTTGTATCTACAACCCTGGAACCTTATCTTCAGCCACCCGTTGCTTCATCCACACGGAAATCTGGCTTCACAGGAACCTTCTGATATCGCCTTCTGGCGCTTACGAAATCCATCTTCAGATTAGACATCGTTGTTGGAGCGGACATATCACGCTGCTACTTACTCGACATCCTGTCAAGTCGTTGCTAATTAAAAGCAAACATGTCGGGTCACCGGACATAATCATCACGTTAACAACTCTGTTGAGGAGAGAGGAATGAGGGTTCACCCAAACAATCCTGACGACTCACTGGGGAAAAAGGAAGAAGGGTTCACCCAACGACTTTGTAGACTCTGCTGCAGAAAGACGAGGGAGTTCACCCAAACGACTTCAACAACTGCTGGGGAATACCGAAAGAGCATACTCAGATGATTCCTACCAACTTTACTAGGGAGCAAGTACTTCTGCACGGGGAAAGCGATAAATGCCCTGAACGACTTTTTGGGAAATGACCCTTCTGGGGAACATAGCTGTCAGGCTACAAGACACTCATGTCATTAAGTTCTCAAACTTGCGGGATAAACAAACTTCAGCTTGCTGGACAATCCTTCGGGATCTGTTTGGGGGAACCTTCCATCTGCCAATCATGATTGTGCTCGGCTGGGGACATCAATCTACCTGCCTGCTGCTGGGGAAGTGCCAACCACCTGCTGGGGAAAAGACCTTCACTCTGTCGGGGGTTCCAGAAATCATCTTGAACAAACAACTCCGGCGGCGCTTCCAAGAATCATCCTGGACTGATAACCTTTCTGGAGACTTTATTCTGCTGGGTATTTCCAGGAATCTTCCTGGGCAACTCTTGCTGCGGATGCTACTGGGGAGCTCAAGAATCATCTTAAGCAAACAACTCGGGAAACTGTACTGAGGTCTTAAGAGTCATCTTAAGCAAACGGCCCTGCTGAGGGATTTGAGAATCATCTCGAACTGAAGACTTCGCTGGGGATCTCAAAAATCATCTTGAGCGAGCGAACTGCGGGGATCACACCGGGGTCTTTTAGAATCATCTAAGAAAAAACCTGGCTGGGGAGAACATCAAGAATCGTCCTGAGCAACCGGTCTTTTTGGGATACACCTGTTCAACAAGGATGATAATGACCTAGATCATGTTTATGATGTGTATGCTTCTGCACTATGCCCCACACGGTGGGAATGATATGTATTTATGCTAAATGCCATGCAATCATGCTCAGTGCTATGCAATCATGCATAATGCCATGCAGTGTTGCATGCTATGCAGTCATGCACAATGATACGATCCCGTCAGCAAAATAAATGCCGAGGGGGGAATCCTCCTGTCAAGGAGAAAGAACCACTCAGGTAGAGGAATCATCCTGCTGAGGAGAATGTGAACACGCCAATATCAATTAGGCTCTGTCTAGGGAATTGATCTTCCGCGAATTGCTGCAGGGAAACAACTTCAGCTGACTGTTGCAGGGGCTGAAGCTCTACGAGAACTTGGATCTGCTGATATCAATCGCGAGAATGAAATGCGCGGCCGTCTCGGCTACTCTTCTGGGGATGACCACTCTGTGGGGAGCCAACTTCAGCTGCTCAACACTCCACTGGGGAAAAACCAATCATGATCTGATCAACTTCCAAGGATTCGGATCTCTTGGACATCTGCAAACTTGGCTGAGGAAGGAGAAATCGTTCTGCTTCGCTGGATAGAGTACGACTCTGGGGGAATACAACATCAGCTGCTCTACGCTCTGCTGAGGAAAATTGATCATGACCTGATCAACTTCCGAGGATTCTGCTTTTCTGCGGACTCAGCCGGGGAGAGAAATCATTCTACTTCACTGAAGAGTACGACTCTGATGGGGAATTTCAATTCTGCTGGGGAAGAAAGAATCATCTGACTTCGGGGGAGAGTACAACTCTGCAAGGGAATACGACATCAGCTGTTCCAACACTCTGCTGGGGAAGAGGGAGTCATCCAACTTCAGGAGAGAATATAACTCTAGTGGGGAATTTCAATTCCGCTGGAGACTTCAGTCTGGCATCATCAGTTACTGTATACTTCGGTATACGAACAACTTCCTGCGAAACCTGCACTTGTGACCCGGTGCTGGGGAAGACACCTGCTTCGGTGACTTTACTGGGGAAAACACGAGCTTCGGCACCCGAGCAATTCTCTGAAATCTGCACTTGTGACCCGGTGCTGGGGAAAGACGATGAGCTGCTGCGTGCGACTTAGCTGATGAGGTGACATTCCTTCAGGATGCGTCTGCTTGGGGGAGAGAATCACCTCTACCTGGGGAAGACATATCAATGCTCACTATCTGATTTTGATTCTGCGAAGGAGAGACTACTGAACTCTGCCGGGGAAGGAGGATTCATCCTGCTTCGGGGATATCAATCCTGGTCCGCTGAGGGTAATCTTGACCCTAATCTGATGAGGGGTGAACGCCATCTCAATCTGCTGCAGTCTCAAACTGTACAGGGGGGAACAACCTCAAACCGTACATCTCTGCTGAGAAAACAATCCTGATTCAACAACGTCAACACAGGGAATACAGGCTACCAATCATGGAGTCAAGTAACAGGTTATGCTGTAGGATGGTAATCCAATGACCGCAAGGCTTCTTCAGAAGGTTCAGGTTTTGGCAGGGTAATGACACGATTCCCCGGTACTCAATTCTTTCTAGGGTGAACAAACTCATTTGAACAACTTGCCCCAGCGCAATTCAACTTGCCCCAATCCGACCTTTGGGAATAATTCAATCTGAGCCGAAAACAACTGGCAACAAGACAATCTTCAGAGGGCTTGCCCCAGCATCTGCACAACGGGAGGATTCATCCTCAACTAATCAACTCTCAGCATGGTCGGCTTCAATATCTCTGAAGTAGTTTGCCCCTGAACGAGCGATGAGCGACTCAACATGCTCTGATCGAACACTGGAGGGATCTGCCCTTAAATCGCAAGGATTCCAGATAACTGCCCCTGATTGGGTCTCGAGAAGATTCACTTCCGATCAACTGCTTTTTGCATAAACTGCCCCATAATCAACTGATGCTCCGGGACTTGTCCTCAGACAAACTGATTCCAGGCTTACTGGAAGTCATTGCCCCAGATTCACAGGGTTTCAAAGCACACCATTCTGATCCAGACCTCTGGCGATTCAGTCCTGATTGACTATTCCTTGCTGAAGTTCCTTCGCATCAGCTACTAACCTGCAACTAAAATTGTTTATTCACGAATAGTAATTTTAATGCAGTGTTCATGCAAATTTCGAAAAAATGTTGTACTGTCACTCATTTACGTGTCATGCTAGTGAGTGACGAATGAACTCAAGAGTTCAAACGTAGTGCTGATGCGATCAGTGAAAAATGCGATAAGGGTATGATTAGCAAATCATGAAGGAGTCAGGTTACTCAACCTTATCGTAATGCGCTCTCAGAATAAACCCTGCCTCAATTAGGTCTTTTAAGGGTTGTATCGTGGTCGGGTTCACGGTTCGTGAAACAAAGGATATTCGGCTCAAATTATGATTTGTACCCGCCCCTTCTACGTGATGTTCTCCGATCCTAAAGTTCAGTTAACTTGGGTCGAGCGCTCGCCTCTTCGAGAGGTATGTTAACATTTGGGAACAACTGGTTAAAGAACTCTCAAGGTGTTTCGGAGTGACAGTTACTCCTTTTCGTTTTCGGTGTCGGTGTCTACACGACTTTGTCCTTGTTCGAGGATTTTTCTTTTTTATATCCTTTCTTTTTCATTCCTTTGTTTCCCTAACTTTTGCCTGGACTGACTCCTTTTGAGTTCTTTTCGATTTCTCTTTGAAGTCCAGCGGGATGCCCTGATTTTTGCCTAAGTATTTGCTTTCTAGCTTTTTTCTTTTTTACTTAGCGGGCTTTCTTATTTCTCTTTTTCCTGGAACAAGTCGTGTGACACTGGTTGTCTTGGTTGCTCCGAAAGGATTATAACTGTCTCACTCCTGATTGGTGAGGTTTAACCATTGTGGTTGATGAGGTACGACCTCTGGAGAGGCATATGATGTGATTGGTCCTCGAAGGACAACACTCCTCTATAAGACTTGAGCGCTCGATCAAGCTAACTGACAACTACCCTACCCCGGGTTAAGATGCGAGGGTTTAAAAATTCCGAAAGAAACTCCTACTTCTCGGCTCGAAGTGGTTAACAAGGGATTCTCTTCCTTATCTCTCCGGTGTTTAGGGGATTTGAAACAATGCCTTGTACGTCATCGGCAAAGTTTTATCTGAAAACAATACGATCGTCAGTTACGAGTATTCGGTTTCATCATCCTCCCTCCGCTCATTGCTAATCATAGTAAGAGATCGGAGTAAATAAAATGCAAATCAGTGCAATGCAGTAAATGAGTGACAACGACATAACTAATTCAGAAGAAATGCACAGTCACTTTATTATCATTACCATTCGAAACATACAATGTTTAATAGCAAGTAGTAACTAACAGAAAAGAAACTACAAATGCAAATGGTAAAAAGTCTGAGGACTGCCAATGTTGAGGACGTCTGCCTGTCTGGATCACCAGCTTCTGGAAGCAACCCTCTGAATCTACGAGCTCAAACAGCTGAGAGGTCGTTACGCACAACCAAGACTCCCTCTGGAAAGGAAATACACCCTTGGTCGATCAATTGTTGTACCTTCGCCTGGAAAGCCTTGCAATCTTCAGTCGAATGCCCCAGAGATCCACCATGGTAGCCACACTGAGCATGAGGATCGTACCCTGGAGTGTAAGGCTCTAGCACGGGCTTGAGAGCTTTCGGTTCCACCAAGGAATTCTGAACCAGCATCGGAAGAATCCGGCTATACGGCACAGGCACTGGATGGGGAGAAGCGTTCCTTCGTTCCACGAGGCTGCGAGGCCTTTTGTGACCCTGGGGCTGGTATTCTTTCCGCCCAGGAGCAAGAGGTCGTCGTTTCTGAATGGCAACGGTCTCTTGTTTAGACGCTTGCGTCCTTGAGCTTGATCCAGGTAGAAACTGCGAGCGAGGCGATTCAGTCACCAAAGGTCGTGGGACGTATTCGAGATCTTTCTCAGCTTCAGGCAAAGGAGTGGAATCATCCACCTTTTCCGCAGGGTAAGGGATGAACTTTCCCGATGCTCTTATGCCGCCCGACACAAGCCTAATCGCCCTTGAGTCGATCAGGTCCTGAATCTTATTCCGGAGAGCCTTACATGTTTCAACATGGTGCCCCGGTGCCCCTGAGTGGAAATCACAACGCATGCTGAGATCAACGTCTGGTGACACGTCATCTGGTGGATTTGAGGTCCGAAGCTTGAGAACACGGTTCTGAACCAACAGCGGCAGCAGCTGGGCATAACTCACAGGTAGTGGGTCCACAGCTCTATCAAGTAGCTTCTTCTTTTGACCATAACCTTCAGGATTATTCTGAGATGCTCGGCGCGGCTGATGACGAGACAGGCCTCGAGCTTCATGCTGTGTAGAGGGTCCATGAGGTCTACTTGGCTTCAGCACAGGTGGCAGTGACGGCAATGGGGGAAGCACTTTGGTCTCCTCCTTGGGTGTTTGACCACTCTCCTTATTTAGCATGCTCCTTACCACTCCCATGAGAAAGCTCAACTGATTCTGCAGCTGCTGATTCTCCTCTCTGAGTACTTGCTGGTCCAGACGCACTGCCTGTATGTCATTCATGACCTGCCCCAGCTGGCTTTGGATTTTCCCCAGTTCAGCTTGTATCTGCTCCATTAGTATGAGCTGCTTGATTCTGAATCAAACCTGCAAACACAAGGGTTAGAAGACAAGTCCCGGCTTCTGCCATGCAAGATGAAGTATGGGTGTCTGTACGTTCAGGAGATCGCCCCTGATTTTGGTGTCAACGTGCCAACATAGTGTCAATGCAATGATAAGACTGGACCCATTCATGGAAGAAGATATCTCATATTGCTCGGGACACCAGAATCAGGGTACGCAACACGCCTGCAGCACAGACACATGCTAACGGAATGCAAACATGAATATGCAAGCTAATGCAAAATGCAGTCATGCAATAACATATCCGGGTGGCTGCTGTGGCGATTCGGTATCAACAGTCACTGACGAGAAGGAAACCCCGGTGTAAAACCGCTGATCTGATCTGCTGAGAATAACCATCTGATAGGATCGAGATCAAAATTCTGCTCTGACAAGCATAAGTGCCTGATAATAAGGACCCGGGATGTATGATCAGAAAGCGTCCGCTGATGAAGTCTTCAGACCCCAAATCAAAAATCTGCCCCCTCAAGAACAAATGCACAGCTGTTGATGAGATCTTCAGACCCCACTCAAAATCTGCCCTATCAAGAACAAACAACAACTGCTGACGAGATCTTCAGACCTCACTCAAAAATCTGCTCCATCCAGAACAAACTTCTGATAATAATACACTGATCAAAGCCTGCTCTATCAAGAACAGACAAACACCTGATGATAAAATCCTCTGATCAAACCCTGCTCCATCGGGAACAGACGAACACCCGATGATAAGATCTTCTGATCAAACCCTTGCTCTATCAAGAACATCTCTGCAACTGAGAACCCAACATAACTGATTTACTGTCAAGAAAACCAGGTAGTCTGGAGGTCAAAGTTTCCTGCAATATCCCAACCCACTCACAGGTATGATGGACCTAATCCACGGACAAAGGTACGGCATCCTATGCGGTCGTCAGCGTCACAGACTTTCATGAGTGACAATACGATTCCCAGAAGGAGTGGCATCGTCAAGTCATGAAGAGGCCTCTCTTAGCTGACTTCCAAATGATCGGTCCCCAGAGTCGACAATCCTCACGTCTGGACTCCTCTCAGATCCTCAGGACCGGAAAGGAGCACCTCTGCAAGAATCTCGTCTGAGCGCAGATTTTCGTAGGGAACTGTGCCTGCTCAGCAGACAGGTTCGTCTACTACTTCTCCGCAACTATATCTAGGTGTGTACTCAAAGCCCAGGTCCGGCTTTTCACTCACAGTAACATCCCTCTCCCACAGCAGCACAGATAATCATATCGAACTGGAAATAAAATGCGGGAAATAAAATGCGGGAAGTAAAGTGCGGGAAGTAAAAATGCGATAAATAAACGCAACCCAACAAGCAAACACACAAACGATAGGATTGACTCTCATAGGGAACCGGAGAACCAGAGATTCTGGGTTCGGTCCCCAGCAGAGTCGCCAGCTGTCGCTTGCGCGAAAATAAGGTGCCGGCATGACAGAAGAGTCGCCACCTTTCGTTATTTATCCCTCAGAGCGGGAAAGGAAACGATCGGAAAAACCTGACGAATAAGGGTAAGACAAGGTCATCGCAACCATTGTCTGGGTTCGGGAGTCGGTTACGCAAGGGGAAGGTATTAGCACCCCTCACGTCCGTCGTACTCGACGGGATCCTCGCTTGTTTGTTTACTTGGACGGGTTGGTTATAATCTATCTACCTATCAAGGCTGGCTGAAAAAGAAAAGAAAAATGACTCGGCAAAGCATCGCGCTTTATGCCTACGTATTCCCATCAGAGAATGAGAAATCAGAGTCAACGTAGTTCGGCTAACTACGGGTTATGGGGGGAAGGTTGCTCGCTAGGATATCGCATCCTATGCCTACGTACTTTCATCTGGTATGAAAGATCAGAGCAAACGTAGTTCGGCTAACTACTGAAAATATGGCTCAACTAGGAGGGAGACTATCAAGTCCTACTGTTATCATGCCATGGATTCATCCTATGGTTGAGGTTTGAACAGGGAACTCCTAGATATTATCATGCATAGGTTTCAACCTAAAAGTCTATCATCAAATCCTCATCAAAGGAAATGAGAGTCCTAAGGGATCATGTCAATGATACAGACAAAAACATCAGCTTTAACAGTAAAATGCATGCAATGCAAGTGAGGGAGGAAATGTGTGTGGGGCTTCAACCTCCACAAGCTCGTCTCAACCTCAAGCCAGTCATGAAATAACAGTAATCATACTGAAAATAATCAACATGCTATCAAGCAATAAACAGATAAAGGAAGTGAAGTGCTATCAGGCAAACAAAACTCACATGAGAAAGAATCATCTATTCTCTAACCCTAACCCTAATCACAGGATCCTAACCAAAGCAAAGCCCTCAAGCACAACCCTAAACAGGAGAAATCATTCCCAGCCTTCAAGCTTCAGAACAAGCTTACCAAAGACAGGGAGCTAAGCAAGCAAGCTCATAGTGTCTTCCTCAGGAGAACACTAGGAGGTGTATACTCAGGAATCATACCCTATGTGGCTCAACCACTGTGATCAGTTTACATCCCTCCTCAGGAGAGATTAAACTCACAAGCAGGCTCCAACATCACTGGATATTTAAGAAATCCTATCTGAACTAGTGGAACTAAGTGAATAGACTCATAGGACCTTCCTCAGGAAAGTACTAGGAGGCTTCCACTTAGGAGTTGTATCCTATGTGGCTCAACAACATGTGATCAGTTTACATTCCTCCTCAGGAGAAATTAAACTCACAAGTTGGCTCCTACATCATTGGATACTTGAGAAATCCTAGATCAACTAGTGGAACTAAGTGAATAGACCCATAGGACCTTCCTCAGGAAAGTACTAGGAGGCTTCCACTTAGGAGTTGTATCCCATGTGGCTCAACAACATGTGATCAGTTTACATTCCTCCTCAGGAGAAATTAAACTCACAAGTTGGCTCCAACATCATTGGATACTTAAGAAAGAGGTGAGAAGGAAGGATGAAAGTCATTCATAGTGCCTTCCTCAGGAAAGTACCATGAACTTCCTTCAAACTTCAGGCTCTCAAACCTCACCAACAGGAAATGAGACAAGCTCTGGGTCTCTGCATCTTGGTCTACAAGCTCCTCTTCATGATGCTCCCCATCAATATCCTCAAGGCAACACAAGCCCTTCAGCAAATTCCTCAGAAAGAACCCCACAGATGAACAGATAACCCACTGAACAAACCAAATTATCAGGCAATCTCCAGATGATACCTAAAAATTCTAAACTAATGGGGAAAAAAAAAATAACAAATATTCATAAGGGTCCTCAACACCTACTCCTAACATCTACAAAGGTTTCTACCTAAAAATCAAGATAAAACTCAATCAAAGAAAGGAATCATCACCTAAACACCATTCTAAACCCTAATTAGGAAGCCCTAAGTCTACCCTAATTAAACTAATCAAGATTAAATTCTAAAAATCTAGAAAAAATCCTATGGGGTAGCATGACTCATCATCTAATTGCACCAAAAAGAATGGGTAAAAAAGATTAATGGAAAGTACTAAAACAATTCCTACAAAATCAAATATCAAGATGAAACAATTAAAAAGCTATTTAATTGGAAAATCTACCAAAAATATCAAACATAAAAATAAAATCTCAATTTTATTTTTATAATTTTCTACTCACTTTAACCTAATCATGAAAAAAGAAGAATTGAAAAAATCATTTTCTATCTATTTTTAATGAATTTAACAAGACAGAAAAATAAAAGAAGAAAAATAAAACAATTTAATTGAATTAAAGGGAGGGGGTGAGGTTAGTAACTTCGCTCAGTTCAATTCCAGGGTTGGGCTTAATAGGGGGGCGCACTTATCAAATTAGCCAAGGCCCAAGTGAATTCAGAAACAATAACGATTAAAAAAACGCAGGGGGGTCAAAATAGAAACAAATTCAGGTGGAAATCCACTTGGGCTCGCTGGGGGGGGGGTTCACTTATCAAATTAGCCAAGGCCCAAGCTGATGCATCTTAATGAAACGATGCGTTTCATTCACAGCCTTTCCCTCCACATTTTCGTTTGAACGAGAACCGTCAGATCGTGAGACTTGTTCAACCATTTTGAAACAAATCAACGGACACGATTGTGTCTTCTTCGCTGGACATCTAGGGTTTGCTGAACCCGAGCTTCATGCACTTAACTTCATCTCCCTCGTTCTCTCACCTCACGCGATGAAACTCCTCGATCCAAAAACGAAAAATGATCCTCTCACCATGGAGAACAAGATGGGACGAGTGGTTTCTCTTGATTCTTCCTAGGTTAGCCTAACAGAGAGATTTAAAGGTCCTGGTACAGCCATGGTTAACTGACACCAACCTTCATTAAACTTCATTATAAAGCTACAAACTTGTTCTACAAGCCATGCTAGCCATCATACACTAATTCATGCTGATTAAAACGCATTAAACAACTACTTGTGGAAGATTCAAGATTCATGGCCCTGGTGTGAAACTTAATGGATTGTGCTATAACCTTCAGGGATCAATCTACTAACCTCCTACACTAATCCTATGGTCAAGAATCCAATTAAAACTCCATAAATATTGAGATTCGAAGAAGAGAAAAACCTGCTCAAGAAATGATGGTGAAGGCTGCTTGCAGTACTTTCAAGGCTTGCAATGGCTTGTATGTGATCCTTAGAAGATGCACTCTCTTCTGTTTGCAAAAGCTTCGAAGGAAACAGCTTGTAATGGCAGAAATCACAACTTTCTTGAACTTGAAGGAACTTTCTTCAATGGTGTTTCTCTCTCTCCTTGGCTTCACTATCACCAACCTTGCATTCAGTGTATTACCCTCTTTAAATAACAATTGGAAGAATGATCTAGAACTCCTTAGAACCATCTAGAAACTTCATGAAAGTATCATGTGATGATAAGTTCAAAATCTCTTATCTCATGCTCTTACTCCTTATTTTCGTGCCAAATACTCCTTACATGAGATATTCAAGTGTTATGAACCAAAATAAGGCTTTACATTGGCTTGTGTAAAGATTTTCAAAGTTAACTTCATTTGCAAGTAACAAATTAACAAAGAAACCTCATTTTCTGGACCTCAAATGGAAAATCCACTTAAACCAATCTTCTCAAAATGTTTTTTCCAATCAAAATGATATATTGGATGACCTATTTTGGATTTGTAGATCTCCCAAATCACTTTTCAATTTCAACTTTTCAAAGTTATAAGTCATTTTTAGTTCATTTTTGACCAATCATGGAATCTTGTGCTATGAGCTTTTTCAACAATTTGTGACCTTCTTTCTAGACTTAAAATCACATTTTGAGCAACTTTCATGTTTTAAGTTTTTCCATTTGAGGCTTGGAAATAGGAGTTTTAGGCATTGGCTAAAATGACCTATAACTGACAAATGACCAAAATACCCCTGCCTTGCTCAAACCATAACTTGAGTTCCACAAATCCAATCAAGGACTTCTACCACTCAAATTAAAGCTAAGAACATCCTCTTCAACATTCATGTTGACCAAGAAACCATAGGAATCAACCTACTAGGGCAAAAGTTGTCTGGAAGTTGGGGTGACTTTCAAGGACCCAGATTCACACACCTCCGCTGACCTGTAATTTGCCAAAACCATAACTTGAGCTCTGTAACTCCTATCAAGGACTCCCACCACTCAAATTAAAGCTTAGAACAAGCTCTACAACATTCATGTTGTGGGGAAAATGAGATATCAAACACATCTAGTGCTAAAACTGCCTGGAAGATAGGGATCAAATTAGGGTTTTTTCACTGACAGTCCTCAGAAACCCTAACTCAAAACTTCTCAAAACTCCTCAATCATGATGAGTTGGTCTAGGAATCCTCTTTATAACATCTCTATGCATCATTCCATGATCTCATGGCCCTTGGATTAAGTCTCAACCTTCTCCAAATCTTCAGCTGGTCTAGGGTTGACCCAGTCAAAACCCTAATTCTACCATTCATGGTTGAATCTTCTGAATTCTTACATAATGACTCCTCTGGGCTTCATGATGGCTATCAAGACATCTCATAGGCTTTCTCAAAACATCAAGTTCATTCTCCAAGTCTCAGAATCATCTGAGGAGCACCCACAACTTTCAAACTGTGAAGCACACAATCCTGGTTTCAAAACACTTCCTCTGAAGATCTCTTGAACTTTCTGATGAAGGTATCAACTTCCAAATACTCAATGAACAAATAAATGTTGGTCAAATTTTGGGGTGCAACACCTAGGAAAAAAAATCACTAATTTGGAGAGGCTTAATGTGATAAACGATGACAAAGACAAGATTATTATTTTGTTATTCTAGTTACCGATTCTCATGACAACTTAACGACTACTTTTACCTATAAGAAAGACATTTAATAACCTCAATGTTATTATTGCTACATTATCATCTCATTCTAAAATGATACATAATGTATATAAATGAACTCAAGATGAAGATCAGTATGTGAATGGGAGAAAAGATCGTGTGCAGAAAAATGATATAGAAGATTATAAATAAAAGATGTATAAATCCAATAACAAAAAAAACAACGCAATAATTTAGTTACAAACTGATCAAGAATTCAAATAAGAATTGTCCAAACAAAAAGTACGACTTATCAAGCTTTACAAACATGATCCAAACTGATGACTTCTGTAATGAAAAAGATATGTTTTGTGTTCTATCTAGTAAGTGTACATAAACATGGATGTTTCATTTTGAAAATTCTTACCACATAATGATACATTAGAATGGTTCACCATTGTCACACCCTCATTTTCACCTTTAGCCTTTCATACCCTGCGTTCGTCATATCATACATTGTTCTATTGCATATCGAGCATATGGGTTCACAAGGTAAGGATTGGGTCAGTTCGTTGCTTTCCATTCCAAATAAGATAAATTGCCTATCATGGGCTACATGGAAGAAAAATTTCATCATCAAAGGTTTGGTTCAAGTTGGAAAGTCTACTCATGTAGATTCCTTCAAGGAGAAGTTACTTGAAAAAAAAATATTAGGATACTCAAGACCAATATTCCTAATGAACATGAAGTGCAAGGCCTAATTCAAGATTTCTTCATCCAACTTTATTTCAAATTCTATGTTCAAGTGGAATTCAAAAGATCACAAGTTCATAATTCAAGACTTCATCCCTTTCAAATTCAATGGCATAAGGGAGATACATCATTCCAAATTCAAGATTCATGAATTCAAGATTAGATTCAAGAATATTAAAAAGGGAAAGTTCATGACATTGCAAGAATGTCACATTTGTTACAAAGTTTCTAACTCTAAGTAATACTTAGAAAATTAAGTTATTTCTAATCTTAATTCAAGTTTCTAATCAACTTCATGCTATGGTACCCTTCATGCCCCATCAAGTCCACATGTTCCTCATTATGCCTACAAACATCCAAGGAAAATAATTAAGATTTAACTTAAGATCAAGACTATGCATGCTTAGTCATGGGAATTTTTAATGTGATCCAAAACAGTCCCATGCAAGAAGTGACCAACTAACTCACAATTAAACAAACCATGTCACAAACTTAAGGAACTAGTTCATGTTGGTTCACATACATACCAAAATTCAGATTTTTAAAATTCTGTCAAGGGGAGAAGCATGAACCATAAAGACAACCCAAGAACAAGTGAATAAAGAAGAGCAATGCAGAAAAAACAGCACTAGGAAAGTGCAGCAGCAAAAGCAGAAAAAGCAGCGTGCTAGAAATTGGGTTGCACCAAGAAAGTGGTAATAAGCATTTCCAAGTATAGAAATTCTGAAACTTGAAGCATGTGCAAACTCTAATACTTTGGTACAGCAGCAAAAGTGCAGCAGAAAAGTAGGATTTCTAGAGGAAAAGGGTGCACCAAGAAAGTGGCATTGGACATTTCAAAGTGTAGAAATTCTGAAGTTTGAAACATGTGCAAACCCTAATGTTTTGGCTATAAAAGAGAAGCAATAGTAGTAGAAAAGAGGGGCCCAATTTGGAGAGGAAGAGAGGGCAGACATATTGAGAACAAGAGATAAGAAAAACCAGAAAAAAGAAGAGAGAAAAGTCACATAGAAACATTGAGAACATTAATTAAAAACAGAAGAAAAAAAAGATTGAGAAGGAAGAAAGAAAAAACCATTGAGAGAACAAGAAAGTGATAGAAAACCAGAAGAAGGAAGTGAATCATAGAGTACATCCAACAAAATCCATTGGTGGTTAGAAGGAGAATAGAAGCTCTTGGGTATCTTTTCTTTCAAACTCTTCTCTCTTTACTTATTTTGCATTGTCTTTATTTTCTCTTTCAAGTGATATTTGTGTTGTACATATTGTGGTAAGGTCTCAAGAGTGACCAAGAATCATTGTAAAAAAAAAAGAGGAAAAAAGGGAAAGAAAATAGTTTAATTTTTTCACCCAGCAGGGCTGACACGGGCCGTGCCAGCCTGCTGTTCTAACCTATACCTTGCGCACCTCCTAGGGGTGCTGACACGGGCGGTCGTGTCAGCTCCTGTTTTACTTCCAAAACCAATGTCGTAGGCACTTCTTAACACGGGCCGTGTCAGACCCCTATTTTTTCACTTCTTTTTGTTATTTCTCCATAAAATATTTTTTTCAACAAGTTCGCCGTGTTTTTTTACATGTTTTGTTCGTACTTTCAAGTCGATTAATCTGATGTAGTTGTACAACCATTATATATGGATATTATTACGGTCATTTTGACTTTTGGTTCCAAAACTATTTTCAAAATAAACTCTCGATTTTATCGAGCCATTTTCAACCTTGTAAGTCGATTGCCTTGTGCGTCGCCATCGACCTTGTTCGCATCACTTCAAATATTTTTACAAGCAATGCAACCCTTGATCCAACATCAAGTGGTATTTTTCTCATAAAAAATCCAAAAAATAAATAAATATACGATTGGGGTTATACACCATGAGCCTTAAGGTGGTGGAGAAGGAATGAAAATGGAACCTCTCCTACACTCGTTCTGAATGTTTTGAATATAAGGCGCTCAACTTGGTTATTCAAAATATTCATCTCTATCCAAAGTCTTTAGTATGATCCTAATCAAAAACAATTTCTTCTCAAAAACCTAAAAATAACGTCAACTCATCAAACCTCTTTTCGTCTTAGGGCATCAATCCGAAAACTCTTTTTCAAGGTATAAAATCAACCAACATACAATCCTTTCATAAGCCTCCGAACTACGGAGCTCTGATTCTTCTCTTCTTTTAAGTGAGGATACGTAGGCACAAGGGCCATAATCCTTGGCGAGCGCTCTAATAAAAATCCAACCCCTCTTTTCCTTTAAGAAAGCAAAACAACCTAGAAGGTTCCCATCGAATACGATGGATGTGAGGGGTGTTAATATCTTCCCCTCACATAACTGACTCCCGAACCCTAAAACTTAGTTGCGATGACCATGTTCTTTTCCTAAAGGTTTTATCATTATTTCCCTTTCCCTCCTTGGGATAAATAAAATCCGGTGGCGACTCTGTGTCATTTTTCGCGTAGCAACAACCATAATCACGTCACATAGTTTTGGATTTGTTCATTTGGGTGATGATAAAGAATGTGTCATCACAAGAATGAGACAAAATATATTTATATGAAAAATGGTGGTGTAAAAATGTTGAATGATGTCAAAAATATTCAAGAACATGAAAACAATATCATTTCCCTAGGTACTCTTTAGTTCAATGGATTTTCCTACAATTTTGACAAAGATAAGGAAATTGTGAAGGTAAACAAAGATTCTTTAATAATGATTAGAATCAAAATGGTTGCAGGTAAAATCTACAAAATATTAGGGACTACTATTGTAGTTGTCAATAAAATGCAACCAAACTTTAGATATGTATGAATTTGATTCATCTCAAAGAGTGTGGGGGTGATATAACTTTATAAGATAAATCTATTGAAAGATGTTCATAGTCGCAAGAAGTATTTGTGCAAGTATTGTGTGCTTAGGGAGTAGAATTATGTTTGGTTTAAATTCGAGAAGCATAAAATATAGGGAATTGTAGATTATGTGCATTTTGATGTGTGTAGGTACTTCTAAGATCTCTTTATGGATAATTGATTGGGTGATCTAGAAAATGTATCAGGCCACCACATGTAAAAAGTGGTGAGTATCATATAATATCGAATATGAAGACTAAAATTAGTATTGAATATAGTTTTATACTTGTTGAACTAAAAGGGCTTTGGTTGGTTGGTTTAAATTTTGAATGAAGTAAAATAAATGTTTGTAAAATTAATAATAAAAGATTGTTAGAGATGAGATTTACTTATATGTTCTCTTTCACACCTTATATGAACTTGTAAGTAATGTATTAATTCCTTGTGATTACACATTTCCTACATTATTTAATCTTAAATCATTAGTGATAAAAACTTAATCCCTTAGTCTCACCACTCAAATCCTTAGCATGTAAAGATTTGAGGCTAAGCAAATCAATGGGAACATAAGAGTTACATAGCTCCCCTAGTCATAGGTGATAGTTTGCTAGAAAACCTAATTTGAAGCTTTTACTTATTCCAAACTAGTTTTACAAAATAAACTATAAATCTTTTTATTGGTGATCAATCAATAAATAGAATCATAAGAATAGATATTAGATAAATAATAAAAAACAATGTATTAAAGAAAATTACATATATATGTACAAAGTTATGTCCTATGAACAAGAACTCGTCCTTAACAAATGGAGAGTTTAGGTGCTCAAAAGGGTAATAGAACATGAAAACATAATTTAAGACAACAATACCTAAATTATACATTCAATGGTTGAACTTTCATTGGTGAAAAGCTCAAACTTTACTTAATGAAAGATATGCAAAATCATCTTTTAAGTCAAAAATTTGAGTCCATTATGTTTAGTCAAAAGTTTAGCTTAAATACTAGTTTTTCTATTACGTAATTGTGTTGTGCCTAAAATTTTTTGCGTTGTGATCAGTCATTTATGCTAACATGTTAGGCACATTAAACATTGAATCGTGTCGCAATTAATATTCAATAGCAACACGATTTTTCTTGAAGCCTCCGATATTGATTGCCTTCATGAATTGCTATATATTCGTAACACCATGATTATTTAGGTTCTTCTCTTTTTGATCTTTTATCCAATTTTGTGTGTCAAAATTGCTCAATTTCTTGTCACTATAACTTCCACCATGTAAACAACATTGATTTTATCTTATTATAGTGATTTTGACTTGAATTCAAATTTTCCATAATATTTTAAATTTTATTATGATTTTCTCCATTTCATTCAATGTTAACTACGAATATAATTAAATACTAATAAATTGTTAGATTAATGTAGTATGATAGGGTGTTATTACAATTTTAACATGAAGAGTTATTTGTCTCCAAAGAACAAACTTATAAGACGAGTTTCGAATTCAATGCTTCTTATCAAAATAATTTCATGATCATACTCAAATGTTACATTCCTTCTTATGAAAGTATTTGTAAATAAAATTATACAAATTTCAAATGAAATAATATTGTGATCAACTTAAAAAATAGAATTGAAATGAATAATAAATTGATTTTTAATCTCAACAAAAACTTGGCTTTTGAGTTGTCATTAGATATTTTTTGTCTATCTGATTTGCTTAGTTAGAAATTAATTTTGTTATTTTGTATATTCGATTTTTTTTTGTACTCTTAATTCCATTAAGCTTATTAGAAAAATAAGAGAAAGGAAAGCACACTCTTTTGAAGGAGTTGTTGGCAAGAATATTTCTAATAGTATTTGAAAATTAATTAATTCCTTCAATTATTTTGTTCTTTGTATCATCATACACACCTTTTTGCGATTAAGACTTATGATCAAACATTGTATACAAAATAAATATAAAGGGGTGATATCATGGAAAAATAAATATAATAACAAAGGGCATAAAGGCAAAATTTGTCGGTATTTGAAGGACTATGTCTCCATGGAATATACTTAGTTTTTTTATTTTTTTTTAATTATATGTTAGTTTTTT